>VFSX01000074.1:315000-347500 GCA_016618255.1 Chlamydomonas sp. UWO 241
GCGCCACGCACCGCGTCCGCGCCGCCCGTGCTCAGCGCCCCCGCCGCGAGGAAGAACGCGGCGTCCTTTGCCACGCAGTTCAGGCCGTAGAGCGTCGCGAGCAGCGTCAGCGGCGCGCGCAGCGACGGCTCCTGTGCCACGTGCCGGGTGGTGGTGGTGGTGGTGGTGGGGGAGCGGGTGAGTGAGAGGCCCGGGACTCGATTTT
This sequence comes from Chlamydomonas sp. UWO 241, assembly GCA_016618255.1. Taxonomy (NCBI): domain Eukaryota; kingdom Viridiplantae; phylum Chlorophyta; class Chlorophyceae; order Chlamydomonadales; family Chlamydomonadaceae; genus Chlamydomonas; species Chlamydomonas priscui. The sequence goes on from VFSX01000074.1 coordinate 315,206, forward strand.
GTATCAGGAGGGGGGGGATAGCACGCGGCGTCCTTAGCCCCGCAGTTCTGGCCGTAGAGCGCTGCGAGCAGCGTCAGCAGCGCGCGAAGCGACGGTTTCTTGCGACACGTGCCGGGTGGTGGTGGTGGTGGTGGTGGGAGCGGGTGAGTGAGAGGCCCGGGACTCGATTGTGTGTCAGGGGGAGGGGGGGGGGGTAGAACGCGGCGTCCTTTGCCCCGCAGTTCAGGCTGTAGAGCGCCGCGAGCAGCGGCAGCGGCGCGTGCAGCGACGGCTCCTGCGCCACGTTCCGGGTGGTGGTGGTGGTGGTGGGGGTGGGGTGGGGGGTAAGTGTGCGGCCCGGGACTCGAACGTGTATCAAAGGAGGGGGATAGCACGCGGCGTCCTTTCAGTTCAGGCCGTAAAGCGCCGCGAGCAGCGTCAGCGGCGCAAGCAGCGACACGTGCCGGTGGGCGGGTGGTGGGGGTGAGGGGGAGTAAGCGACGGGTGGGTAGGGGGTTGCGCGGGTGAGTGGAGAGGCCCAGGGATTGATGCTTTAACGGGAGGGAGGGGGGAACGGGTGCGTGAGAGGACCGGAGATCGATCTTTAGGTGGCTAGGAGGCACTCCTATGCATGCTATGTACACACGGCCAGTGGAATGCAGGGCGAGGCACGCGGGGGTAGTGGGGCAGGAGAGGCTGGCTCTACGCTGCCATACCCCGAGCGAGCCAGCCATGCATGCGTCGCGCCTAGGTAGCCCGCCTCACGACGCAGCTCCCTCGCATCCCATGCTTCGAGGGTGCGGCCTGTAAACTATCAACTACTAACCCGCCGAGTGTGGGTGGTGTAACCGTGCCCCTCTCCCCTCCCCCCCATTATATTGGCATGTCTCCAGAACTGCTCTCTCCAAGCCCCGCTGCAGCTCTGGAACCGGTACGCGTGTAGCCAGAAGTGGAGTGAGCACCATCCCCCCCCCCCCCAACACCATCACCCCCATCACACCCACCATGACCCCCACCCCCATCACCTCCACCCCCACCATCCCCACCATCACCATCACCATCACCGCCATCGTCATCACCGTTGTCATCACCCCACCTGGCGCGCCGCAAACGCCGCAAACGTGTCGAGCGCGTACCGCTCCACGTTTGCCCACCCGAGCGACACCACCTCGTCGAGGTGCTCATCAAACACCGACGCGGCGGCGGACTCGGCGGTGGCGCGGGAGCCGCGCGCGCCGGCGGCGGCGGCGCCCATCGCGCGCCCGATCTGGGGTGGGGTGGGTGTGCGTGTGTGCGTGGAGAGAGTGTGTATATTATCAACATACATATTATGTTGATGCGCGTGTCCGTGTGCGGCGGACTCGGAGGCGGCGCGGGAGCCGCGCGCGCCGGCGGCGGCGGCGCCCATCGCGCGCCCAATGTGGGGTGGGGTGAGGTGGGGGTGGGATGGGGTGGGAGTGCGTGTGTGCGTGGAGAGAGTGTGTGTTTCGTGTCGGTGCGTGTGTGCGTGTGCGGCGGACTCGGCGGCGGCACGGGAGCCGCGCGCGCGCCTGATCTGGGGTGGGGATGGGTGGGTGGGTGTGCGTGAGTGCGTGAAGCTAGTGTGTGTGCGTTTTATGTCAGTGTGTGCGTGCGTGTGCAAGTTGCGGTGTGCGTGCGTGTGCGCTGTGCCTCGTGTGTGGTGTGTGTGTGTGTGTGTGTGTGCGGTGTGCGCGCGTGTGCGTGTGCACCGGGGCACGCACCTTGGACGTCAGCGCCCGCTCGCGGAACGCGAGCAGCGCGGACAGCTGCGCGAGCGACGCGGGGCCACCGCCAGGCGCGACGTTGAGCCCCGCGGGCGACGGTGGCGGCGCGGATGCGGCCGCCTTGTCGTCGAGCACCCCGCGCGCGACCTAGTGATGACGGTAGGGTGGTGACGGGTGTTCCATCAGTCTGTGTGCTGTCTTTGTGACACCAGCAATGATGCGTGTGAGACCTGTGTCGGCGCTAGCAATGATGTGCGCGGACGCGGCCGCCTTGCTGTCGAGAGCGTGACCTGATGGTGATGGTGGTAGGGTGGTGACGGGTTTTACAGTCGTGTGTGACGCACCCAACAGGCAGCGTGTTAGACCTTGCTTGCCGCACAGAGCACCCGAGCACTGCGATTGGCTGGCTAATGGCGGAGGGGGGCCTTGTGGGGTTGGGGCTGGACCTTGGTGATGGTGGTAGGGTGGTGACGGGTGTTACAGTTTGTGTGCTGTCTGTGTGACACCAGCAATGATGCGTATGAGACCTGTGTCGGCGCTGGCAATTATGATGCGCGGACGCGGCCGCCTTGCCGTCGAGCACCCCGCACGCGACCTGATGGTGACGATGATGGAGGTTACAGTCCGGCAGTACATTTTTTGTGAGTGGGTGTTGCGGGTGTTGCGGGTTGGCAGTTAGGTGTTGCGGTGTTGCGAGTGCGGTGTTGCAAGTGCGGTGCCGTTCCCTACCACCCGCAGCCAAACCCCCTGCTCACGCCCCCTCTGCCCCCGACTGATGATGATGTATTTTACAGTCTGTGTGACACCAGCAATGATGCGTACGAGACCTGTGTCGGCGCTAGCGCCCGACACCTTGAGTTTCAGGCTGAAACTGGCTGGCTACCTGGTAGGGGTGAGGGTAAACCCCCACATGCGCGCACGCACTGGGTCTAGACTGGGCACTAGCCCCCAGATCCACTCTACACCACTCACACTCAGGTAGTGACAGCAAAGCTAGTGACAGCAAGAGACAGCTAGTGACAGCAAGTGACAGCAAGTGACAGCAAACAGCAAGTGACAGCAAGTGACAGCAAGTGACAGCAAAGCTAGTGACAGCAAGTGACAGCAAGTGACAGCAAAGCTAGTGACAGCAAGTGACAGCAAAGCTAGTGACAGCTAAGCTAGTGACAGCAAAGCTAGTGACAGCTAAGCTAGTGACAGCACAGCATTTCATGATGATGATGGTGACGGATGGTACACTCGCAACACCTAACAGGCAGCGTGTTTGACTTTGCTCGGCGCATAGAGCGCCCGAGCACTGCGGTTGGCTGGCTACTGGCGGTGGGGGGCCTAGTGGGGTTGGGGCTGGACCTAGACAGAGCACTGGGCCCCCAGATCCACCCTCCTCCCCGCGGGGGCACGGCCGGCGTTCACCTGCTGCATCATGACCGTGTTGTCGCCCTCGAACGTCGTGTCGATGTTGGTGTCGGTCGCGTACACGCCTGGGGGGGCGGGGGTGCAGGCACGCAGTTGTTGCCAAGAGTTTAGGGTTTAGGGTTCAGGGTTTAGGGTTTCGGTCGCGCACATGCCTGGGGGGGTGGGGGTGCAGGCACGCAGAGTTTGGGGTTAAGGGTTAAGGGTTTAGGGTTGAGGGTTTCGGTCGCGTACACACCTGGGGGGGACGGGGGTGCAGGCACGCAGGGTTTGGGGTTTAGGGTTTAGGGTGTTGGGTTTAGGACTTAGGGTTAATAGTTTAGGGTTTCGGTCGCGTACACGCCTGGGGGGCGGGGGTGCAGGCACGCAGTTGTTGCTTAGAGTTTAGGGTTCAGGGTTTGGGGTTCGGTCACGCACATGCCTGGGGGGGGCGGGGGTGCAGGCACGAAGTGTTTAGGGTTTGGGGTTCAGGGTTAAGGGTTTATATTTTAGGGTTTCGGTCGCGTACACGCCTGGGGGAGGGCGGGTAAGCGGGGGTGCAGGCACGTAGCAGAGTGGGCGCGTGCTAGCTCACACGTGCGCGCACACACACACACACACACACACACACATGCGGTGGGCTAGAGGATGAGGCACACATAGTATTTGAGTGCCCTGCCTATGAAGAGGCACGGGTGCAGGCCCACAGCCTGTTTCGGTCCATCCCTCGCCCCGAGGAGGCCGATTTAGATGAGCGGATGCGGGAGTTGATGAATCCTCGGCCAGGCCAGGAGAACCCCAGGTTTTGGCACGAGCTGGCTGACTTCCTTGTCGCCTGTTTTGAGGCACGCACCGCGTGCACAGCAATCATGATGGCAGATGGCAAGCTAGGGGTCTAATTTTGACAGCTGCCGGCCTCTTTCCTAGGGTCTAATGCGCCATCAAAGGCGTCCGACGGACTGTAAAATCGAACACACACGCGTGCGCATGCACAGGCAGGAGTGCATCACACGCGACTGCAGCCCCCCCCCCCCCGGGGCATGCAGCACGACACGCGTATGCTCACACGCCATCACATCGTGCGATCTCACCGATCTTGTTCTCAGACGAGAAGCCAAAGCCGCCGCAGCACTCGCGGCAGTCCTGGAGCGCCTTGACCTACGTGTGTGTGTGTGCACGCGCGTGTGTGCATGTTGGGATGTGTGTGTGCGCGTGTGTGTGTGTGTCATCAGACGAGAATCCAGAGTCGCCGCAGCACCCTGGCGGCAGCCCTGCAGCGCCTTGACCTGAGACACACACAGCATCACACACACACACACACACACTCTCACACAAACACTCTTGACACTCTGACACCCACACCCACACACCTTGAACCACGTCGCTGACGCCTTGAAGCCGGACGGCACGCTGAACACACACACACACACACACGCACACACACACCTTGCACCACGTCAATGCCGCCTTGAGGCCCGACGGCACATGCACACACACACTCACACACACACACACACACACACACACCTTGCACCACGTCACTGCCGCCTTGAGGCACGACGGCACATGCACACACACACACATAAGGGTCGGCGGACTATATATAGCCCCTAATAGTATAGTCATTAATTAAGGTTAATGAAGGTGTGTAGTCGCGGAGAGCCGCGGAGTATAGCGTCACTGCGGATGACCTTAATTAAGGTGTTCGCTGGGTGTGGAGGCCGCGAAAGGGACACTTTGGCCTTCCCGCGCGGCAACAGCGAATCAACGGGACTATGCGAGCCCACTACATCTCGCCATGAAGGGCGGGAGGTCGCGAAATGGCCGTCATCGATGACTTCCCACACTCGGTTCGACTGCAACCAGGGTGGGGCCCGTAACTGTAAATCCCGTAACTCAACCCCGGCCGTAACTGTTACGGGAGATACTGGAGAGTCGTGCACAGAACCCAGTAACTCGACCCGTAACTCAGAAAAGTGTGAAACGCTGCTGAAGGTGCGAATCGGCGCTCTCCAGGCCCCCGCAGCGCCCGAAGATGACCACAGCGTGCCTGCATCAGGCCGATTCGCACTCTGGAAGGGCCAGGGAGGGTCAAGGGAGGAGATCAGGCTTTTTTCTTCAGCCCCCACACCTACGGTCGACCAGCCGTCGCGTTGACTGGCACTCACAGACTTACTGGGAAGGGGGGCCTGAGTTACTGGTTACGGGAATGGGGGTGTGGGGTTACGGGCCCCAACCTGACTGCAACAGCCGGCTCGTACTACCTCCGAATGAGGCCCCACCACTTGCGACGCCCCAGAAAGGCATAGCGGGGACGACGTTCTTTCGTTTGGCGCAGGGATGGGGGGTTGCATGGGGGTTCATGGGGGCTGCACATATGCAGTTGGGGTGGGGAGGCACACAGGTGGCCAGGAGCGTTCCCTGGCTACCTTGACACGCTTTGCAGCATAGAGGACCTAAAGGGCACCAAAGAGACATGTTCTAATTATGGGTTGGTGGCATGGGTATGGAGCCGCGCCGTGGCGTGTGCTCCCGCCGCAGCCGGCGGGAGCGCGCTGTAGCGGCGGCGGCGGCGAGGGGGCGGCGGCGAGGCGACGGCGGCAAAGCCCACCCACCCAGCAGAACAATGAATAGGGCGGAGTGGGGTGTTGGTGTTTGGTGTGTTGGGTTTACAACGGTGTTAGTTGGTGCAAACGTTGGTTGCCTGCAGCGCTGAGTGTACTAGGGGCTTGCAGCGCGTGTAACCTCGACGCGAGCGTGTGACTCCGCGTCTCCGCGTTTCCACCGTGCGGTAGGGATCTTGTATTGCTTCTCACGGATCGACAAAACTTCCTTAAAATATTCGGAGCGCGGTTATGGGCCACATAAGGGGAGTACATAATTGTCCCACCCTCAGAACCCACCTGTGAATTTTTTAAGTTTTTTTCTATACCCGCTATAAGCCTATACACCTTAATTAAGCTTAATTACAGTTACAGTTACATCGGCTTTCCAGCAAAGACTACCTCTAGTCCTAGTACCACCGCCTAGACCCAAGTCCAGTTCTGGCCCTAACAATTACTTGTGAGGGGCGGTAGCCACTAGCCGGCTGCCTGCCAACGTGTAGTCCCGGAGCAAAAAGGAGAGCTATTGTGCGACGCCTCCAAAATAGGTCCTGACTGCTTCTAGGGGATAGGGGGTCAAGTGGCGCTTGCCAAGCTTAATTAAGGCGGTCTGAAAAAAGTAGTCGCTATAAGCCGACCCTTACACACACACACACACACACACCTTGCACCACGTTGCTGCCGCCGTGAGGCCTGACGACACGATGAACACACACACACACACACACGCACGCACGCACACACACACCTTGCACCACGTCGCTGCCGCCTTGAGGCCGGATGACACATGCACACACACACACACACACCCCTTGTTCCACGTCACTGCCGCCTTGAGGCACGACGGCACATGCACACACACACACACACACACACCTTGCACCACGTCACTGCCGCCGTGAGGCCCGACGACACGATGAACACACACACACACACACGCACGCACACACACACACACCTTGCACCACGTCGCTGCCGCCTTGAGGCCGGATGACACATGCACACACACACACACACACACACACACACACCTTGCACCACGTCACTGCCGCCTTGAGGCACGACGGCACATGCACACACACACACACACCTTGCACCACGTTGCTGCCGCCGTGAGGCCCGACGACACGATGCACACACACACACACACACACACACACACACACGCACGCATGCACACACACACACACACCTTGCACCACGTCGCTGCCGCCTTGAGGCCCGACGACACGATGAACACACACACACACACACACACACACACCCGCACGCACACACGCACACACCTTGCACCACGTCGCTGCCGCCTTGAGGCCCGACGACACGATGAACACACACACACACACGCACGCACGCACACACACACACCTTGCACCACGTCGCTGCCGCCGTGAGGCCCGACGACACGATGAACACACACACACACACGCACGCACACACACACACACCTTGTACCACGTCGCTGCCGCCTTGAGGCCCGACGACACGATGAACACACGCACACACACACACACACACACACCTTGCACCACGCCGCTGCCGCCGTGAGGCCCGACGACACGATGAACACACACACACACACGCACGCACGCACACACACACACACACACCTTGCACCACGTCGCTGCCGCCTTGAGGCCGGATGACACGATGTGGATCGTCTTTGCGTCGGCCGCGCTCTTGCGGTCAATCACCGACTTGAGCTCGCCCATCGCGATGTGGAGGGCGTACGTGGTGGCGAGGACGGGGAAGAGGCGCGCCTGCACGTGGACGTGGGTGGTTTTAAATGTGGCTTTCTAAAGGGTCAAGCCGTGGGTCAAGCTGGTTTCAAGGTGAAGGGGCCGTCGCGATGTGGAGGGCGCACGTGGTCGCGAGCACGGGGAAGAGGCGCGCCTGCACGGGGGGGCGGAGGGGGGGCTTGGAGGCTGGGGGGATTTGGGGCTAAATCGGGTTGAGTTGTGGGCAGTAATTGTGAGGGCCAGAACTGGACTTGGGTCTAGGCGGTGGTACTACGACTAGAAGGTAGCCTTCGCTGGAAAGCCGATGTTGCTGTGACTGGTGGGTACCTCTAGATCACCTGGACACGCCTGGCGGTGCGGTACCTCTTTCCTGGTGCGTGAGGACGTCCATGGTGTCCTCCTCGTCGCCAAAATGGCAGTGTCAGTAAAGCTATCAGTGGCACTAACAGCAATGTCACAGCGGCACGTTGGACATACTGGCACACTGGTTACCCTCCCCGCATGGGCCTTGCCTGGTGCGTGAGGTAGTTTTGGTTGCTCCCCCCCCCCCCCCCTTCCCCCCTTGTGTACCAGCTTGCGCTCGTATCAAGGAGTGGAGCTGGCTTACTGCACAGCAATGCTGATGCCTTGGATTGGCTACTTGGGTACTTATGTGTGTGAGCAGTCGTCATTACACGACGACGGGAATTTGGGCTTGCCTGGTGCGTGAGGTAGTCCATGATGATCTTGTCGCCACAATGGCAGTGTCAGCAACCCTAGCAGTAATAGCACAGTGATTCCCCTGCGAGCCGTATACCGCTCCGAGCCGGATTTCCCATTTCCCAGAAAACCACCCCACACTTGGTGGGTGAGGGCGTGGAGCGATGCGTCGGAAAGCTCTTGCCGAGAGCAGCGCAGCGGCATGCATTGCATGAATACCCGCTGTGTATTGTGCCAGGCATGAGCGGTCATAGTTGCTGGAGCCGGCAAAAAACTAATTACTAAAATCCTTCCCAGGGACCACTGTAACAGCAATGTCACAGTGGCAGCTGCATCAAGTGTACTTTTCACTGTAAGTCACTGTACATACTGAACATCGTACTGGCACACTGGGATCCCTCCCAGCATGGGCCTTGCCTGGTGCGTGAGGTAGTCCATGATGATCTTGTCGCCAAACTGCGGGCGCGTGCACGCGTAGCGGATCGCGATCGTGACGCCGATCTTCATCGAGTCGACGCCGCCCTGGCCGATGAGCAGGCGGCCTACGCGTGGCGCGCGCGTGTGCGTGCGTGCGTGTGTCCGAGTGTGGCCCTCTCACCGGTCGAGAGCCCCGACACCGTCGTCCCGAAGCGTGCGCTGATGCTCAGGATCGGCGAGTGCCCCCCCCCTCCGCCCCCTCGGTGCACCTACACATGTTGAAGGCCAATCGACGGCCTCTAAGCCCTCTTTTAGACACACACACACACACACACACACACACACACCGGTTGTGAGCCCCGACATTGTCGCCCCAAAGCGTGCGCGGATGCTCCGGATCGGCGAGCCCCCCCCCCCCCCCCCGTGCGCCTTACAACTATATACAACTATATGCAGCAAGCCTCCAATCGACAGCCTACAAGCCCTCTTCTTGACACACACACACACACACACGCATACACACACCGGTTGTCAGCCCCGACACTGTCGTCCCGAAGCGCGCGCTGATGCTCGGGATGGGCGAGGAGTACACGCCGTTGTCGTCGACAGACGCATAGACGTCGAGCATCGCGTCGCGCGGCACGCGCACGTGGTCGAACCAGACCTGCGTGCGTGCGGTCGGTTTCCGCCGCGTCGCGCGTTGCGCTCACAAGCACCAGCAGCAGCAACAGCAGCAGCAGCAGCAACAGCAGCAGCAGCAGCAAAACAGTAACAACAGCAACTGCAACAGCAGCAGGAGCAACAGAGCAGCAGCAGCAGCAGCAGCAGCAGGAGCACCAGCAGAAGCAGCAGCAGCAACAGCAGCAACAGAACAGCAGCAGCAACAGCCGCAGCACCACCCCCACCACCTCAAACAGCCTCAGCGACACGCACCATGCCGTTGTCGACGCCGTTGAGCCCCTGCGCGTGGGGTGATTGCGGGGATCAGTATGATGCGGCTGGTGTTGTTACAAATGAGCGAGGCGCAAGCGGCGCCACACTGCCTTGCGTCCATATCCGTGTACGCGTGCATATGCCGTGCCATCCTGGGCCCATGGGTGCGAGGGTGTGTACCACCCAAATGACTGACCCACCATCTTTGGCCTATGGCGGTGGGGATCCGTACAATGCGGCTGCTGGTGTTGAAAAAAAGGGAAAACGGGGGGAGGGGAATCCCCCGGCAAATAATGCGGCGCTGTATAAAAGTGTCGGGAAGGCGAAGCGTCCCTGGCCCTTCCCAGGCTAGCATGTCAGAAAAGAGCATGGTTTGGTGCCAGACCCCAAAACACGTTTTTGGAAGGGGTCGTGTATCGCCCACGCTGCACGAAAGCACTTACCTCCTCAGCAAGAAAGTTTACGCACATGCAGGAGCAGCTGTACGCGGCGGGGGAGGTCGGGGCAGGGCGTACAGGCGCTGTGAATGAATAAACCGAGTCCGGACCCCCCCCCCAAAACGCGAGATTTCTAACTCGACACACCCAAAAACCTTTTTTTAGAATGGGTCATGTGTCGCCCACGGTGCACGGAAGCACTCAACCCCCGAGCAAGAAAGTTTACGCACATGCAGGAGCAGCTGTATGCGGCGGGGGAAGGTGGGGGATGGCGCACAGGCGCTGTGAACGAATAAACCGAGTCCAAACACCCCCCCCACCACTTCGGGTGCAAGAGTGCCATTTTGCCCCGTGACTTAATTGTGCGCCACCTCCGCGCCCCTCCCCTCGTGTGAGACTTCAACTATGCATTGGACGACTGTGGGCGCCGGTGGTGCGTCGCGGCATACGCCGTGGGCGCCACACGACCCTCCCAAAACGCCACCTGTCGGAAATTACCATTTCAAGATCAGCCCCAGCGCGGCCCCCGGGCACCCCACGCCCGGGAATCGTCAACGATACGTGTTTGTGCCTTGCAACACGGGGTCTGGAGCCCCCGAACGAGGTTGCATGGCGGGTTGCATGAGGCGCAACACAGCCAACCCCATGGCCCCGATCACGGTCCCCGGGGCACGCGCACCCCACATACGCGTAGATAAGCAGCTATAACGACATTTGACTCGGCGCGGGGCGCGGAGAGGGCCCCTCGGGCGCCTCATGGCGCATACCTGGCGTGGCCTGCCCCCACCCCTGTAGTCCACCCGAATGTCTGGATCGCGCGGCACAACCTTGAAATAGCGTATGCAGGCCGTGTACAATGGGGTGGGAACTCGGAAGGGGCGTTTCGAGGGGACCCCAGATGTGGCACCAATTACTAGCATCATAGTGTGGGAAGGGCCCCCTACGGTACACCGCACCATCTTTGGCCCGTGGTTGTGGGGATCCGTATAATGCGGACGGTGTCGTTACAATATGGGTTTATGGTTTAGGGTTTGGGGTTCAGGGTTAGGGACCCACCATCTTGGGCCCGTGGGGAACCGTGAAATGCAGCAAGAGGGTTTAGGGTTTAGAGTTAAGGGTTAGGGTTTCGGGTTCAGGGTAAGGGACCCACCATCTTTGGCCCGTGGTCGTTACAAGAAGGTTGAGGGTTTAGGGCTAAGGGTTCAGGGTTTTGGGTGCAGGTTAAGGGACCCACCATCTTTGGCCCGTGGTCGACGATGCGCACGCCTGGCATGCCGTTGAGGTTGTCGTCGCGGATGCGCACCATGAACACGTGCGGGCCCTCCCACTTGCCTGCGGTCGGGTTGCAGGTCGCGGGTCGCGGGTTGAGGGTGTACCAACACACGTTAAGGTCGTGGGTTAGGGCTGGGGGATTTTGAGTCGTCTTGAGGACATCATCACGGATGCGCAGCATGAACACGTGCGGGCCCTCCCACTTGCCTGCGGTCGGGTGGGTGTCAGGTCAAGGGTGTAGGTGGACGGGTCAAGGGTTGAGGTGGAGGTGCGGTGGACCATGCACGGCTGGATTCCCAAGCACGCACCGTTGATCGTGAGCTGCGCAAACACCGCGCACAGCTTCCCGTGCTGCGCCGCCCCGCCGACCCACGTCCGTGGCGTTAGAACGCCCTCGGAGAGTAGATCCCGACCCCCCCCCCCCCACACACACACACGCACAAACCCCTCCCAAACGGGGCACGCGATGTCACGCACCGTTGATCGTGAGCTGTGCAAACACCGCGCACAGCTTCCCGTGCTGCGCCGTCCCGCCAATCCACGCCTTGCCCGCTGTGTGCACCGGCGTGTCGACGACAAACTCCTTGGTGGCCGCGTCGTACGTCGCGGTCGTCTCGATGCCCATCACGTTGGAGCCGTGGCCTGGGCGCGGGTGGTTGCGTGCACGTGCGTGTTGGGAGTGTGAGGGCGCGCGCGTGTGTGAGTGTGTGTCCATGTGTGTGGAGGTGCGACGCATCGTGCCGCGAGACTTCCGACTCTGGGAGCCTCGGTGGAACAGCTAGTGCAGATACCACTCACCCAGTTCCGTCATCCCGAACGAGCCAGTTAGGTCGAGCGTGTCCATGCGGTCGAGGTACGCGTCGTGGTGCTTCTTCGTTCCGAGCTTGCAGATCGTTCCGCCGCACAGCGTGAAGTGGACGCCCGCCTGGAAGGGTGTGAGCGTTGGGTTGGAGGGTCGAGGCTTGTAGGTGTGTGTGTGTGTGCGTGTGTGCGCGCGCGTGGTGGATGCTTCTTCGTGCCGAGCTTGCAGATCGTGTCACCAGACGTGAAGTGGAAGCCCGCCTGCCGTGTGTGTGTGTGTGTGTGTGTGTGTGCGTGGTGGGGTGTGTGAGGTGGTGGAATGTGTGGGGTGTGGAGTGTGGGGGGGCGTCAGGAGCGGGCTTTGAGCACATGGTCCAATTCACTAAAAACGTATGCTGCCACGCATACAGGCACACAAACACACACACAATGCGCGCAACAACCCAAATCCAAGCATACGACATCTCTCTCTCTATCACACACACACACACACACACACACACACACACACACACACACGCTAGACGCACGCACGCACGCACACAACACACACAACACACGCAACACAATACACGCAGCAACACGCAACACAATACACGCAACACACTACATGCACAATACACACAATACAATTCACACACAATACACACACAATACATGCACAATACACACACAATACACGCACCTTGATCGCGAGCGAGTAGTCAGCATAGAACAGCGACTCGAGTGCGCACATGAACTTGCGCGGCTCTGCGGGTGTGCGTTGGGGTGTGCATGTGGGTGCGTGGGTGTGCATGCACATGCGTGCACGGGCGTTCGTGATTGGCGACAAGCAGGCCACACGGGCAACAACACACACACACACATACACACACACATACACATACCGCAGTGGTACATGTAGTTCACGTCACGGTAATTCACGTCAGCGCCTTTGACCGCTAATGGCGAGTCCGTGGGGCAAGCAAGCGCAAAAAATAGCGATGGGCAGTTCACACCCCACGGCCTCCCCCAGTGAACTTCCCCCCAGGGCGGCCAAAAAGCGGCCAAACTGCAAACCCTAAACTTTTCGTACTTTTTTTCTCGGCCGTGAGGAGGTCAAACGCAGTGCTCCCGACAGAATACGTCTGCCGAATTTTTCATATCGACGCCTTTGTCGTGGGAGACTGTGCGGTGGAGAGACGGCGAAGTGCGGGGCAAAATGGCGAAGAACGTGGTGTTTTTTCGTCACCGTCTCAATCGTTCCAAGCCATTTTGCCCCGCAATTCGCCGTCCCTCCACCGCACAGTCTCACACGACGAAGGCGTCGACATGAACAATTCGGCAGACGTATTCCGGCGCTAAGTCACTCGGAGATAGCTTGTGCGCGCCGCCCAATGGCGTTAATCTCGGCATGCACCAAAACCAGGCGCCGCGCCTCGCCACGCCCCACGGGGACCAGCCCCCCGCCAGGTTCATGTTATTGGTGGTACGCATCAGTTTGAGGCGTCGTGAGGGGGCGGAGGGGCGCGCAGAGTCGTTTGGCCGCGGGAGGGTTGCATGGGGTAGTGACAGATGCCGTCATGCGGCGGCTCACGACGCCTCCCACCACACGCCATCGTCATGCATGCATAGATCATGTGTATGACAGGCAATCCCGCACGCGGGGAGCAGCGAACGAGGCCGTTTTGCGATTTTGGTGTGGCCAGTTTTGGCTGAAGGTTCACTGGGAGAGGCCCCACACCCGGACCCAATCCATCGCAATTTGGGGGGGCCTGCTTGCTCCACAGGCTCGCTATTAAGGCGCTGACGTGACTTACCGTGACGTGAACTACATGTACCACTACGGTACACAAGTACACAGGCAGGCGCACAAACAGACGGAGGCAGACAGGCAGACTGGCAGACTGGCAGGCAGGCAGGCAGGCCAGCCAGACAGCCAGACAGGCAAGACAGACAGGCAAGTCAGACAGACAGACAGACAGACAGACAGACAGACAGACAGACAGACAGACACTGACAGACAGACACAGACAGACAGACACAGACAGACAGACAGACAGACCAACAGGCAGGCAGGCAGGCAGAGACAGGCAGACATGTAGGCAGACAAGACAAGACAGGCAGGCAGACAAGACAGTCAGATACACAGACAAACACACACAGACACACAGACAGCATGAAAAACATACACAGGCACACACGCACGCACCATGTAGGTAGTCCTTGACTGAGAAAAAGCGCTGAGCGACAAAGTGCTTGAGACGCTGCAGCGTTAGCTCGCGCGTGTCCATGAGGCTTAGGTAGTGGTTGGGGACGTAGATGGGGTCCTGCAGAGGTGTGTGTATGTGTTTGTGGCACGTCGTGTGTGTGTGGCATGTGTGGCGTGCCCTTGTCCCAGTGGGCCAGGCTGCTGTCACGGACGCGTGACGAGCGGGCGTGGGGTTGCGATGGAAGCGCACACATGGGGCTGGAAGGATTGTATGGCTGGGGCGGAGAGGGCCATGGGCATGACATGCCATGTCATGGGTTATGCTATGTCATGCCAGCGCGCGCGTGACGTGTGTTGTGCGCCCTGGCGTCCCCAGGCACAGCAGCCTCCCCCCCGCCCTCTACTAAACATCGCCTGACGCACGTATGCGTGTTATGCGAGGTAGGGCACAAGCGAGGCGTGACGAGAGAGGCGTCGCAAGGCAGTTGTCGTGCGTTGTGACACCATGCGAGCCATGCATCTCCTCACGTTCGCCAGGAAGTCCCAGATCGCCTGCCTCAACTCCATGTTGTCGTGGCACATGGCCGAGGCCATTGCCTTGGGGCAGAAGCCGGCAGAGGAGGGGGGACCAGCGCAGAGCTGGCGAGAGAGCACCTCCATGCGCTCCATTGTTGCTGCCTGCTGCTGTTGCTGTCTCTAGAGGCTGTAAGCGACGATGGGGGAAGCTTACTGGTTTGGTTATAAGTGGGGATTACTAGTGGGGATGGAGCTGCGACGAGGAACTGTCGCCGACACCAAACTGCCACGTACGCATCCACACTAGTTGCAACAACCGCCAGAGGATCCGTGCAGCTGCTTGACTGCTCCCACGCATCCAAGGGTGGGGCAGTGTGTGGACGTGTTGGTTAGATAGCTTGATGCGGTGTGTGCGTGCGTGTGTGCGGGTGGGTGCGTGCGAACACCGCCTGCAGGCGCGCCACACACCCACCTACCCACCCATGAATGGACTTTACAACAGATAAACTCGGGTCACTGCCAGAAAAAGTGGAGCCAGCAGTTTAATGAAAAAAAATCAGATGACTCCCTGCAGTGCAATCTACAGCATAGTCTGGCTGTCTGTGTTGACACCGCTCCACGTTCCAAGTGTGGCCGCTGCAACGACAACAGCCGCCTGGAGGAAGAGACTCAAGCTGTTTACTGCTGTGCTCATGCTGCTCCCCCTTCCAAGGGTGGGAGCTGCGCGTTGGGTGCGAGTGCGAGTGCGGACGTGGTTAGGGCACCTGCTGCGGCTCGTGTGTGTGCATCCACGCCTCGTGTGTGTGCAACCAAGCCCCCTCCCATGGTTAATGGATGGATTGGGTTGGGTTTCACAAAACATTCCCGAGGAATTAAGTGACTCCGGGTTGCCTGCGGCCGAAATACGAAAAGGCGTCTGCGACTCCGAGATCCGCGTCGCCTTGCCGCCCCCGGGCCTAGGACCACCAAGGAAGTCCAAGGGGTGGAAGTCCAAGGGGCGGGGCCACTCTCTCTCGACTGTGTGGAGTCAACGTCAACAAGTTCCTCATGCCTCATGACTCTCCTCCCGAAGACAGAAACATTGACAGAGAAAGTCCCCGATCGAATGGAATGAAATGAAAACATTGTTGCTGCCTGTTGCTGTTGCTATCTCTAGAGGCTGTAAGCGAAGATGAAGGAAGCTTACGGGTTTGGTTAGCAGTGGGGATTAGTAGTGGGGATAGAGCTGCGATGACGCAACTGTCGTGACACCCCTGCCACGTTCGCATAATCCACACCAGCCACGCGGATGCAACAACCTCCAGAGGATCCACCAGCCGTGCAGCTGCTTGACTGCTTGGCTGCTTGACTGCTGCTGCTACCCAATTCAAGGGTGGAAGCTGAGCTTTGGCGATGTGCAGACGTGTTAGTTAGGGAGCTGTTGAGTTTCCTCACGCCTGCCCCACCCCACCCCACCTCACGCCTGCCCCACCCCACCTCCACACACCCTCCCATTCATAAGACATGGGCCCATGTCTTATGAATGGGGTTTATCAAGGGAAGAGCACAGGGTGCGGGGCAGAAAGAGAGAATTCCAATCTCCTGGCTGCGTTCCAAACCAATTGAGTTTTAAAATTTCGACCTGAGGGCGGAGATTTGAGGGCCTCAAGTTGGGGTGATGATGATGAGAGTTTGCAATACACTGCTTCTACTGGGGTGGGTGGGTGGGTGGGTGGGTATGGGGCAGCAAATATGTACAGGGGCCAAGATGGGGTCAAGAGCTTAAGTTGCAGTGGGCCGATTTAGACGGGAAGACCACCATTTGAACCGCCTTGATGGTCGATTTTACAGTCCGCCGGTGATGAGAGGAGCACGTATCCACTCTTAAAAGGGGCTTGAGGTAAAGAGGGTGGGGGTTCTATGGGTGGAGGTCCCCCCTCAGCCCCCGCCGCACCGCTCTTGACACAGGACAGTGTCCCCACCATCGGTGTTGCTAGTGCTAGTGCTAGTGAGTTGCGCCCCAGGGGCTCCCACTCACTAGCACCCCACAAGACAAGGCTAAACCCCTCGTCCTGTGACAGCTCGTCTCCACGGTGCAGCCGGGCAGAGCAGGATGCACGGAGGACCGGCGGTACTGGGAGGGCGGCAATCCTAGGGTGTTGGTGTTGGTGGTGTAGGGCAGCACTGTAGGTTGTGACGGTAGAGCGGGCGACGGGAACAGCACGGGGTGGGGTGTGTTGTTGCCCATTGGGCCCGCTCAACGTTTGTCAGTCCCGCTGCACGCGCTGTCATGACCCGTCTGGTCCCCCGCTATCGTCGATAAATGTTTTTACAAACCATTGCATTGCGAGCCCACATTGCAATCTCCGTCCGAGCAACGCCGCAACGCCCCAACTAGCCTAGCAGCATGTCATCACAGACCCACACCCCACATTCACTCCACCCGCACCCACCAGTACTTTACTTCTCAACGCCACGGCTCACAGACCATCTCAGCAAAAGGACATTTGATAAGTCACAAAATGCATTGCTGAATTAATTACCCGCCCGTTAATTCAAGTCGCAAGCAGAGGGTCCCCTCCCTGGTAGGCTGGCGCGCTGCGTGGCCTTGCTGGCTCTCTAAGTAGAGCTCCCCTAGCTAGACGTGTAGGCTAGGCCTTAAATCACGCCCCGGGGTCCTCCGGGCGCGTACGTGTAAAACCTGTAAAACCAGAGGGCGCTCCCGCCTCGGCGTGGTGCCGCGCCCAGTTTCGCGCTCATAGATCGCCTGCAATAATGTTCGTGTTGGTTCAATTCGCTGGCACCGCCGCGAGGAGACTGCCGTGCGTGAACTGCTGGGCGTGCGGAAGCTGTCGGGCGTGCTGAGGGGCCTTCAGGCACGCCCCCAGCGCCCGGGCACGTCCCCCAGCGCCCGGGCACGCCCCCCAGCGCCCGGGCACGCAGTCGGGCCCGCCCCCAGCGCCCGCCGCTACCGCAGCACCTTGCCCACGCGCCTCTTCGTCCCGTCGTCGCCGCACCCGGCCCTGCACCCCCACGGACGGACCTCGCTGTACCGGGCCTCGGGCACGACGTAGAACTCGATGACGAGCGCGACCACGGCGCGCCCGCTGGCGGCGAAGAACGGCTCCACGTGGTGGGCTAGGTCGCCGCGGAACGTGAGCAGCCCGTTCTCGGACGGCTGCACGCGCACGGGCGATGCCTCTGGGGGCAGGCCTTGCGCGACGAACGCCCCGCCCACAATGTCGGACGGTACCTGGGAGAGGGAGGGAGAGGGTGTGTGAGAGAGGGAGAGAGGGAGAGAGGGGGAGAGGGAGAGGGAGAGGGAGGGAGGGTGTGTGAGAGGGAGAGAGAGGGAGAGAGGGGGAGAGGGAGAGGGAGAGGGAGGGAGGGTGTGTGAGAGGGAGAGAGAGGGAGAGAGGGGGAGAGGGAGAGGGAGAGGGAGGGAGGGTGTGTGAGAGGGAGAGAGAGGGAGAGAGGGGGAGAGGGAGAGGGAGAGAGGGAGAGGGAGAGGAAGGGGGAGAGGGAGGGGGGGAGGGGGAGGGGCGCAAGCACAAGTCTAGAACGACATCAAAGGCGTCCGACAAAGTATAAAATCGACCACCACGGCCCCCTCCCCCCAAAACACACACACACACACACACACACACACACACATACATACACAGACTAACACCCACCTGCAAGTACAGCACGCTCATTTGGTACGGCACAAGTTGCGCGCGGGGCGCGGACGGCGCCGCCTTTGTGACCGCAAGCCTGTCGTCCGCCTCGGCCCCGCTGCCGAACAGGCCGGCGCGGGGCGGCGCGCGCCCGTTGCGGCCGTCCCGCTCCGCGCCGCTGCTGGCGCTCTGCGGGGGTGTCGCCTGCGTGTCGGCGACGGCGAGGTTGGAAGAGAGAGAAGGAGAGAGAGAGGGAGAGAGAGAGGGGGAGGGTTGAGGGAGGGAGAGCGGGAGAGGGTTGAGGGAGAGAGAGCGGGAGAGGGTTGAGGGAGAGAGAACGGGAGAGGGTCGAGGGAGAGAGGGAGAGAGAGAGGGAGAGAGAAGGAGGGAGAGGGAGGGAGAGGGCGGGAGAGGGCTGAGGGAGAGAGAGAGGGAGGAGAGAGGGAGAGAGAGGGAGAGAGAGGGAGAGAGAGGGAGAGAGAGGGAGTGAGAGAATGTGAGAGAGAAGAGGGGGAGAGAGGGAGAGAGAGGGAGAGAGAGGGAGAGAGAGGAGAGAGAGGGAGGGAGAGGGAGGGAGAGGGAGAGAGAGGGAGAGAGAGAGGGAGGGAGAGGGAGGGAGAGGGAGGGAGGGGGAGAGAAGAGGGAGAGAGAGGGAGAGAGAGGGAGAGAGAGGGAGAAAGAGGGAGGGAGAGGGAGGAGAGAGGGAGAGAGAGGGAGCGGGAGGGAGAGAGAGATAGAGGGAGAGAGAGGGAGGAGAGCGTGAGAGAGCGTGAGAGAGGGAGGAGAGAGGGAGAGGGAGAGAGAGGGAGAGAGAGGGAGGAGAGAGGGAGAGGGAGAGAGAGAGAGAGTGAGAGAAAGTGAGAGAGAAGAGGGAGAGGGAGAGGGAGAGAGGGAGAGGGTGGGATAGAGAGGGAGGGGGAGAGGGAGAGAGAGAGAGAGGGAGAGGGAGAGAGGGAGAAAGAGGGAGAGCGAGGGCGCCCCACACTGATACCACTGCTGGCCCCACTGTTACCACCGCTGGCCCACTCTGATACCACCGCTGATCCCACTCCACGCAGCGCACCTGCCACCGGGTGCGGTAAGGCGCCAAGCAAGCAGCACCCCAGATGAGAGTACCACGCTTCAGCACCAGCACAGGCACCAGCACAGCACCAGCACCGGCACGCCCCACCTGAACGCTCACGACGAACGCGTTGGCGCCCGGGACCCGCAGCCGCCGCAGCACGCGCACGGCATCAGCCAGCTCTGGGTGGCTCGATGCGATGCGCTCGAGCCCCTGCAGATTGAACGACACCTGTAGGAGGTTGTTGTTGAGTATCGGGAACGAGTTAGTGAGTCGGGTTCGCGGTCGCAGCGCGATTCCGTGCCCGATGGGCCAAATATGCCACGTGGAGGGACTTCGAGGAGGTCGGCTCCGCGGTCCAATGCTCAGGGGTCGGCAATTTGAGGTGAAGCCCCGAAACTAGGGCTCACGTCGAGGGTTTTCAGGGTTTGTGGGGTCGACCGGAAGCAACAGTGGGCCTTTCAGTTCTAATACGAAGTGGTGGGCCTCAGAGGTGTGTATGAGAGGTGCGAATTTACAAGCCCTGCCCCAGCCAGAGGAAGGGGCCGCCCGGGCTGGGACCCGGCATAAGCTGCCCCGTATCATGGCCAATTCAAGTCTGGAAGGAGGGACCCATGCACACAGCATGGTGGCTGTGAGAAGCTCTTGCATGCTCAAAATTGATAATCCCCCCCATTGATAATTTACCCCCGTTCCTCCTAGGAGGAGGGGGGGCATGTTATGAAGGTGACTCGTTATTGAACTTGAGGTTACCAGAGCTTCCCGCAGCCAGATGGGGGGGCCGCGTGGGCAGGGGCCAAAGGGGGGTGGCTGCCCCATACCATGGCCAACTAAAGTCTGGAAGGGGGGTGGGGTGGGGTGCATGCATGCTGTGTGGCGGCTGTGGGTAGCTCTGGCATCCTCAAGTTTAAGAATCACCCCCCCGTCATGATATGCTCCCCCTCCTCCTAGGGGGTTACGTGTGCCGCCGGGGCGGCGAAGGGTGAGAAGGGACGGGACAGGGGAGGGGGGGGTGAAGTCAGGAGGGCAGGTGCGGTAGTGCAACGTGCACACGCGCAGCGGGTGCTTGTGAGTGTTTCATCGTGGATTGAAACGTCAGCATCTTCATCTCCTACTAGCCCCCCGACCACTAGTCGCCAGCCACCCGTCTGTAGTGCTCGGGCGATGCACACCGAGCGAGGTCGAAAACGCTGCCTCTATGTTAGGTGCGTCACACGGGGCTGTAACATCCATCATCTTCATGTCGGCACGCACAGACCTGTAGCGTCGGGTTGGCTGTGACAGCGGCTCCCGGATCGCCCACCAAGTTTCCGCTGATGCGTCGGAAGAAGAGGTCGTCGAGGAACGGTGAGGTCCACGAGTGCCTGCGTCGAGAAGGCGGGGCACTCTCAGCACGCTGTTTGCGACATGGGTTTGCGGGCAGGGCGGCAGCGCGCTCTGCCAAACACAGAGTGGGGTGGTGCACACACACATACACGCACGCACGCACACAAACACATGCACACACACACACGCACGCACACCGCACACACACACACACAAACACACACCACGCGCATGTGTTGAGGGAGGTTGCATGCATGCGCACGCACGGACACTCACGTCGGCCGTTCTGGCTCATGTATCCCGCTGGCCTGGCTGGTCGCTAGGAGCCCCCAAACGAGTAAGAGTATCATTGTACCAACGATGGCGCCTTCCAGCAGGCCCCTCGAGCTCGCCAGCCTCAGCCTGGCTTGGCGGAGTCTGGATTGCCATTTTCGCCTGGCATTGGTCTCCTCCCTCGCAACCTCAACCGGAACCACCATACAATCCGAAGGGGGCGCTTTCCGTGGCGTGCGCATGGCTCCCGAGCTGTGTGCTGTTGATTTTGCAGGACGTGCAGCTGCACCGCAGCTGTTGCAAACCGTTTTCCTCACACCCCACACATTATATCACCTTTCAAAAAGGACTGCCCAGTAATGCACTACCCAGCACTGCATTTGCACACCTACACTCGCAGAGAAGCGAAACCGAGTCCACTGGGATGCCCGGTTAGAAGAGAAGGGCGGGACGGGCGGCTGACTAGGCTGACAAGTGCGGTGCATGCGCGTGTGCATGGACACCTCCATGGACTGCTCCGTCCTGGGGCCCTGCCTGCCCTCGGTGGATCAGTGAGTGCTAACCCGACTGCATGCATGCGAGTGGTAGTACTGGGTGCCTGGCATGGGGCATTCGTACGCCATGCTGTGCTTTGCTGCGTGCATGGGCATGGAGACGACTCGCTGCAAGTGAAGCTGAGGCAGGCACCGCGTTGCCAATGCCACACATGGACTCACGCAACCACCACCAGGATCGCCGAGGCGTGCTTCGAGCGGCTCGAGGCAGAGGTGGAGGCGGGTGGAGCTGGTGAGCCGCATGAGCAGCGCACGCGCATGGACCGCACACCATGCGAGCCGAGCCCAAGGGTCGGTAACCCTCTGGTGCATGTGCCATGCGGCTCGCCATGCGTGGCCGGGTGGTGCGCTGACGCACGCCCCTTGTCGCGTGTGCATGGCACTGCACTGTGCATGGCACGCGCAGTCGGGGACGCGCACCTGCTCCAGCTGCACCACCTGTACGGCAAGAACTGGGTGAACGCCCTGCGCCTGGTCGACGATTGCGGCGTGACGTGCTACGTTGCACAGCCGAGCGGGCGCACCGCGTTCCGTGTCAAGGGCAAGGCAGCGGGCGACCACTACTCGGTCTTCCCGCGCCACTTCTGCTCCTGCCAGGCCTTCTTCTACGAGGTCGTCTGCAAGAGCGACGCGCTGTGCGTGAGTACCTGGGGTATATGGGGGGCCTGGGACCTGAATCGCTTCACCCAAGTGCACAGCACGATGCACAGCCCACGTGGGCCTGGGACCTGACTTGCTTCACCCAAGTGCACAGCCACGTGGCCCTGTGGTGGTGGTAGGTGGTGGTCGAGCACCCCGACTGACCTGCTTCGCCCCTCCCCCCGCCTGCCGACCGCAGTGCAAGCACCAGCTGGCGGCCCGCCTGGCCGTGCTGACAAACAACTGCAGCACGGTCACTGTCTCCGACGAGGCCATGGCGGGCATGCTGATGCAGAGCTTCGGGCAGGACAGCGCACACTAGCGTACGTAGCCACGCGGCCAGCTTGGTTCCAGTTTACAGTACAGTGTAGCTACAGTATCGCAGCGCTAGACTCACACCCTCCCACTCCCGCACATCCTGCCGCCTTCCACTCTCTTCACTGCTGCTTGGTGAAGCCGCCCGTTGAGCCAAAGCTGCCCGCGCCACGGTCGCTCGCGTCCAGGTCCTCAACCTCCTCCACGACGGGCGTCGCGATCCTCTCCAGCACCAGCTGCGCGATGCGGTCGCCCTTCTTGACTGGGGAGGGTGAGGGTGGGGGTGGTAAAGAGGGCAGTCTCGAGACACAAGACTGGGGATGGGGTGGTAAGGACTGACTCAAGCAGACAGGTGGGGAAGTTGGGTGGGTGCAGACAGCGCATGGGGATGTCCGCCATGCGGCCTGCATGGGTGTGCGCCGTGCGCTTGCTGCCATGCCTGCCAATTGGGGGGCATCACGAGCCTGCCATTGCCAGCACCACCATGCGTGCGCGCATGTGTGCATGCCATGCCACCCACTCTGAAAGTCCGTCTCCGAGTGGTTGAACAGCAGCACCATCACGTTTCCTCGGTAGTCCTCGTCGATCACGCCAGCACCCGTGTCAATGAAGTGCTTGGCGGCGAGGCCGGAACGAGGCGCGACACGGCCGTAGGTGCCGGGGGGGCAGCAGATGGCGACATCGGTCTTGACGCACTCCTTGCCGCGCGCGGGGATCACGCAGTCGTAGGCGCTGTGCATGGGTGCATGAGACAAATGAGTGGTGGGCACGCAGTGCGCGCGTGAAGGCCAGGGGCGTGCCCCCCGTTTGCATGCGCATTCTGCATGCAAAAAACAAACCTCGCCAGATCGTAGCCCGCGGCCTTGGCGGAGCCGCGCACGGGCAGCGTCGCGTGCTCGGACAGCTTCTTCACCCTGAGCGGCACCTCAACCTCAGCCACGCGCGCCACCTTGGTGGGGCCCTGGTTGGTGGCTGCACCATTCAGCATGTTCTCGACGCTGCGCAGCACCTCGGCCATGGCTCGGTTGGGGGGCGGGGGTGTCGCACACAGGAAGCGGCGGAGGGAGGGATGCAAACAGGATCAGAGAAGGGCGCGCCGGGCTTGCATACGCACGTTTGAAATGAGTTTTGAACATTTGAGCAGTTCACACCCAGAGGTGTGAACTCCGTCACACCTGGAACACTCACACTGGAACCCTCGTCTGTCAGGACTATCACAAACCTGGCAGGCCCACCAAAAGGTCAAGCCCGACGCCCGCCAAAAGGTCAAGCTACAAAAGTATTCCACATGGTAGCGTCACCCACACGAGATGGTGGGCGCCAAGCACCAATCCAGGTCCAGTTCCTTTTTCTTTGTCTTTCGCTTTTGCCGTTTTATAACAAGGGGTATATCTCGGACCATTCCTCTTTGATCATCGCCCGCCGTCTACTGCGACGCCGAGTCGTCACCGCGCCTGCGGTGCGGCCACGGCCGGCTGGTCGCCCGGCTGCGGCTTGCGCACCAGGTACACGCCCGTCTCGAGGTGGTGCGTGAACGGGAACTGCAGCAGCAGCACGAGGCGTGGGTGAGTGAGTGTGTGTGTGTGTGCGTGCGTGCAGCAGGAGCTCTCTGCCTCTCTTTCACAGACACCGCCGCCGCGTCGAGCGACCCGCCCTCCCCCCCCCCCCACCTGGTCGAACGCGGCAAAGCGCTCCACCGTGTGCGTGACGCCCGCGATGCCCGCGAGGTTGGCGTGCAGCGTCTCGGGGTTGCACGAGATGTACACGATGCGCTCAAACTGCGCCATGAGCTTGCACGACTCGGGGTCGAGGCCCGCGCGCGGCGGGTCGACAAACAGCGTGCGGAGGTCGAGCTCGGACCAGGGCCACAGGCCCTCGAGCCGCCGCCGCGTGCCCTAGGGGGAGGGAGGGGGGGGTTGATGTTTGTTTACAATTCAGGCCACACATTCGGTTCAAAAGCTCCAGCAGCAGCACTGTGAGACAGCAGGCACGAGGCCCACCAAAAGGCCCAAGCTACAAAAGTAGCCCACAGTAGCACCACCCACCCTCGGTGGTGGGCGCCAAGCAAGCAGCACCACACAACAGGCTCGACTCTCAACCCCCTCCGTGGCCGTGGGCTCATTTTGCGCTGCTAGTACAAGGAGAAGGAGGAGTGTTTGGACGCATCCTAACACGGGGAGCTGAGGCCAAGCGAGCTTCTGCCTCGGGTCGCAGAAGCGGCACCGCCAGGGGCGCCACACCAACACGCGCGCGCACACAGTCACTCACCCCCCCCCCCTCACACACACCTGCGCCTTCCACGTCTCCACAAACTCCTCGCTCGACAGGCGCGCCACAAACGTCTTGTCCTTGATGCCGTTGGCCTCCATGTTCCACTGGGCGGCGTCCACACCGACCTTGGAGATCTGGAGGTGGGGAGGTGGGTGAGGACTCAGCACCCACCAAGCTTCCCCTCTCCCTCTCCTCGCTCCTCTGCTCTCCCCTCTGCTCTCCTCCCCTCTCCCTCTCCTCACTCCCCTCCCCTCCCCTCCCCTCCCCTCCCCTCCCCTCCCCTCCCCTCCCCTCCTGTCCCCCTCAACACACCCACCTCCGTCGCGACGACGCGCCTGAAGTTGTGCGCGAGCGGGACAGTGAAGTTGCCGTTGCCGCAGTAGAGCTCGAGCAGGTCGTGGTCTCCACACCCAAGCGTCGCGTCGACAGCCCACGCGAGCATCTTCTCGCACACGCGCCCGTTGGGCTGGCTGCGAGGTGGTGTGTGTGTGTGTGTGTGTGTAGGGTTGTGTGTGTGTGTAGGGTTGTGTTGTTTGCGCTGACTGGTGGTGAAGTGAAGACCGTCTCTGCATTTAAGTATCTAGGGAGTTGGATAACCCAGAGTGGTGGTGTGGAAAAGGAGATCGGTGTGCGTGTCGGTCGCGCGCTGGGCGTGTTTGCGTCTTTTGATAAGATTTGGGCCAGCAAGAAGATGCAAGTGCAGTCTAAGATGCGGGTTTACAACACTTTCGTGCTGCCCCACTTTCTGTACGGCTGCGAAACATGGGCCCCTACTAAAACACAACTGACTCGATTGGAGGTTGCCCACTCTAACTGCCTTCGTCGCATTCTGGGTGTGCGCCTGGTCGACCGGCACAGATTAACTTATATTCGGCAGGCGTGCGACACTGAGCCAATTGAGAGCCTTGTGGCAAAGCGACCAATGCAGTGGCTAGGCCATGTGATGCGCATGCCGGCTTCTCGTCTTCCTCGTACGACTTTTGACTGCACAATGGATGTGGCTCGGCAGCAAGGCCGGCCTCCAGCCTCCTCCCGACACTATTTTCTTAAGCTACTGATTCAGCAGCTAGGCGAAACTAGTGGCACTCGTTCTGATTGGAAGACTTTTTCGGACACGGCGTTTGAGCGTGCTCAGGATAGGGTCGGGTGGAGAGCCGTGGTGTACGGTCCGGCTGCCCCTCAGGCGCCGGCCCCTCCACCACGGCGGTCAAGTAGATTGGCAAGCGCCACTTGACCCCCTATCTCCTAGAAGCAGTTAGGACCTATTTTGGAGGCGTCGCACAATAGCTCTCCTTTTTGCTCTGGGACTACACGTTGGCAGGCAGCCGGCTGGTGGCTACCGCCCCTCACAAGTAATTGTTAGGGCCAGAACTGGACTTGGGTCTAGGCGGTGGTACTAGGACTAGAGGTAGTCTTTGCTGGAAAGCCGATGTAACTGTAACTGTAGGGTTGTGTGTGTGTGTAGGGTTGTGTGTGTGTGTTGATCACGCCAGGCATCTTCTTGCACACAGCAGAGCAGCTCAAGCAGCAGCAGCAGCAGCAGAGCAGCAGCAGAGCAGCAGCAGCACAGCAGCACAGCAGCAGCAGAGTACCCCATCAGCAGGCCATACTCAAGTAGCCGCCCACCCCCGCACCTGAACGCGCCCTCGTGCTGCCGGTACACGTACTCCTTCCCAGCCACGTTCAGCTTCTCAACCACAAAGTCCTCGTCGACCGAGATCTGGGGGTAGGTGGGTCAGGAGCAGTGGGTGTTGGCAGGGGAGGCAAAAACGAGCCCCGAGCACCTTCCACCCACCTTCCAAGCACCTACCACCCACCTTCTGCTTGCGCGAGCGCCCAAGCACGTGCGGCACGTGGCCGTTGGCCGACGGCGCGGCCGCGGCGAGCAGTGGTCGCAGTGCGTGTGCGCGCGCGGTCCATGCCTCGTCAAGCTTCTTGTGGTACAGGAAGGTGACCATGGAGTCGCCGGACAGGGCGGTGTGGTAGTTGACCTGGTGTGTGTGTGGGGGGGAGGTGTGTGTGTGTGTGTGCGTGCAGTGATGCATGCGTGTGCCTTGAGCTGTGTGCACACACACGCGCACGCACACGCGCACGCACACGCACACACACAAACACACACACACACACACACACGTCACAGGCGCCCATCAAAGGCGTCCAACAAGACTGTGAAATCGACTTGCACATGCACACACGCACACTTCCCCCCCCACACACGCGCGCACCTGGAACAGCCCATCTCGCAGCAGCGCGTCTCCCTTGATCGCCTCCAGCACCGCGACCATAAGCTCGTTCATGAGCACCGACCCTACTGGGAAGCTCTTGACCTCAACGCGCTCAGCCTTGGGCTTCGGCGGAGGCTTCCCGCCCCCCCGGCCGCCCTTGCGGCCGCCGCCCTTGGCCTTGGCACCAGCGGCAGCAGCAGCAGCAGCTGCAGGAGCAGCAGAAGGAGCAGCAGCAGGAGCAGCAGCGGCAGCGGCGGCGGGCTCTGCGCCCTCAGCCGCGCCTGCCGCGCCCTCGGCGGCGCCTGCCGCGCCGTCCTCGGCAGCGGCAGCGGCGGCAGGCGCCGCCTGATCCCCCGCCTGCTCCCCCGCCTCCGTCTCCCCTGGCGCCGCGGCGCTCCCCGCGACGGCTGGCGCAGTCGCAAACATGACGTAGTGCGGCGTCTCGGAGATGCCCGGCTTGGTGCCCCACATGTTGAACTCGGCGCGCAGGCGGTAGTTGGTCGGCGGGGAGGTGTGCACCTGCGGGCGTGTGTGTGCACGGTCGATTTTACAGTCTGACGGACACCTCTGATTCCGTATAAGACTCGTGTGTCCGCTCACCTCCACCGGCGGCATCGCCATGTCACCGAACAGTTCCTTGAGCTTGGCCAGCTTTGCGTCGAGCTGCGCGTCGTACAAGCTTGTGTCGATGGAGCCCGCGGTCACCGCGCTGGGCGCCGTGAAGCTGAAGCCGCCCCCCTTGTGCGTCGCGCCTGCTGCTGCGGGCGGCTGGGCAGCTGCTGCGACGCTGCTGGGGCCAGCTGCGTCGCCCGCCTTTGCGCTCTTTACTGGCTCGCCGCGGCCGGCTGCTGGCATGGCGAGGGGAGCGCGTGCGGGTGGGTGGGTGGGGCGATGCCAGGTGCAGGGGCGGTAGGGACTGCGCTGCATGCATGCAAGCGCCCCATGCATGGCAGCGCGTGTGTGCTGTGTTGCCCCCCCCCCCACCCTCATCCGTCGTCTCCTCATGCTCCCGCTTCATCACGTGGTTCGCAACGTTCAGGGGACGACGGTGCGCCCAAGCACTTGTTGCGTTGATAAAGGCTGTGGCGGCGGCGAAGTGGCCAGACCGCAAAGCTGAAGTACGCACGAGTCGCGGTGGCTGAGCCCCTCGGCTATGTGAGTTCGGAGGACTGGACACGCGTCGACACATCCCCTAGTGGTGGCTTCTTGCACACGCCAGCCCTCAGAGCCCCCACACCTCCTCGATGCCATCCGCAACAGGTTCAAACATCAAACCTGAAACCGTGCTCGCAATCGGAGTAGTAGTAGTTGCAGTGTAGCTAGACATGTGGTGATCGATCGACCAGAGCAGCTTAAATGGCGGTCGTATTGGACGCGCAGCAGCAGCGTGATACTTATTTATCCGCGCTCTCCGCGCTCCAGGCACATTCCACCAGCAGCGATGATCGCAAGAGGGCCAACGACTGGCTGGTCAGCTTCCAGAGGAGCAGCATGTGCTGGGACGTCGCCAAACAGGTATCCCATGCAGCGTGCATGCGCCCATGCGTCGCATGGAGCTCGACCACACACACACGACCCACACCCTTCACTACCCCCATACACACGCACACACGCACGGCAGGTGCTGCTCGACAGCAACTCCCCTGCCGAGGTCCAGCTGTTCGCGGCGCAGACTCTGAAGAACCGTGCGCGGCTGTGCCGCACCGCGCCGCTGCAGCAGTGCCAGGCGCTGCAGCATGACGTGCTGGGCGTGCTGGCGCAGCGATCCGATGCGCTGCCGCAGGTCGGTGGGGGTTCTGCTCAGAGACGATGGTGGCTGCGCTTCACAGAAATTCCTCCAGTGGCCCGGCGCGGGCCACTGCCCACGCTCGTTCAGAGCAAATCTCGCTTGATGTATGACTTTCACGGCTTCCTTACGTCCAGTCAAGTAGGATTAGACTAGGATAAGACTCAGTGCCTCGACGCGACGCCGCTGGTGACTGGGGCGCAGCGCTCGGGCCCTGCTCTGATCTGGCCTGCTCTGATCTGGCTCGTTGTGATCTGGCATGATCAGATGTGATGTGGCAAGCTCTGACCTGATCTGGCATGATCTGATCTGGCATGATCTGATATGGCCTGCGCCAATGTGGCCTGCGCAGTGCTGGGCGCCCCTCGCGCCCAAGTGCGGGGTGCGCCTCGGGCGTTCTCGGAGCGCCGGATGCGCCGCCTGATCCGCGCAAGTGAAGGCGCCGCCTGAGGCGGCGCCTCGGGCGTTGGGAATGTGGTAGGGTAGCTAGCTCAGCCCCTGGGCCCTCCCTACCACAGCCCCCTCAATTGTTACCCCGGCGGTACAAGCTACACCCACAGTGTAATGGCTTTGTTACGATGCAATACAATTCGGAAAGGGGAAGAACGTCATTACACTGTGGGTGTAGCTTGTACTGTCGGGGGAACAATACAGGGAGCTGTGGTAGAACCTTGCAACCCCGCTTTGTCATGCCCTCCCTGCTGACCTGCTGCATGAAGCAGCCCCACCACATTCCCTCCCCCCCCCCCCCCACACACACGCACGCACACGCACACGCGCACGCAGCTCATGAAGCAGCTGTGCCTGGCGCTCGTGGACCTGTCCCTCCCCGCGGGCGACACGCTCCCGGGGCTCATCTCCCACGTCACGGGCGCGCTGCCCGCGACCACAGCGCTGCTCACGCTCGAGTATATGGCCGAGGAGGTCGGGTTGATGACGCACTTTGGGTTAGGTGCGCCGCGCATGCGCCATGCACGCGCCATGCACGCGCCATGCATGAAGGTGCAACGCTCGAGTACATGGCCGAGGAGGTTGGGTTGATGACGCACTTTGGGTCAGGTGCGCCGCGCCATGCGCCATGCTGCGCCATGCATGCGCCATGCAGCACCAGGCATGCATGCATCTGCAGTGTGGAGAAAGCGGCGAAGGAGGAGCTCGAGGAACACCCTTGAATACACAGACACACATAGTTGGGGTTCACATGCACACACACACACACACACACGTGCACACACACACACGCACTCTCTCTCTCTCCTCCCCCCACCCACACACGCCTTCCGCTCAGGTGGCAGCAACAAGGAGCGCGTGGAGGCTCTGATGGAGGTCAAGGCCCGGCCACACACACACGCACACACACACACACACACACCGCAGGCGGCAGCAACGAGGAGCGCGTGGAGGCTCTGATGGAGCTCAAGGCCAGGCTGCGTGGCTGCGCCGGCGGCGTCTTCTCCTGGCTATCCCACCAGGTGGATACTAAAGCTATGTTTTTGCTTTAGAACTGCGCGTTGGCAGGCAGCCGTTGGTGGCTACCGCCCCTCACGTGGGGCCAGAGCCAGGCTAGGGGGTTTGGCGGTGGTAGGGCTTGGTGACTAGGGTACGAGCTAGTCTTAGATGACGACCCCGTATTACCCGTACAACGCTGTTGTACGGGTACAACGTTTTTTGTTACTAAGAAAAATTAGGGTTAGAGTCATCTGTTGACCACCCCCTTCAAACTAGGGGTTCCCCACACCCCAAAGTCGAATCACTTTAATCGGGGAGGTCAGAGATTCAGCCCAGCTCCTTAACCACGAGCTCAAAGTCGGTCCGATGCCTCTAAGGCGGGCAAGAGGCGGCCCATCAGCGGGGGGCACAAAGCTAGAAGATGGCTTTGCTGGAAAGCCGATGTTACTGTTATCCACCAGGTGGGGGGTGGCTGCTAGGAGGTTGCTGGGAGGTTGCTGGGACGTTTTTGGTGACACAGCAACAGCACACGCAATGCGTGCGAACTCGGTACGCAGCAGCGCAGCAACAGCACAACACAGTTGCTGGGGGGAGGTTGCTGGGAGGTTGTTGGGAGATAGCTGGGAGGTTGCTGAGAGGTTGCTGGGAGGTTGCTGGTGACACAGCAGCACACGTCAATGCATTGCGGACTCAGTACGCAGCAGCGCAGCAGCAGCACACATGCACACACACACACACACACACACACCAGGCAAAGCAGCCCGGGCCGCCCGGCCACGCTGCGCGCGTGCTCGCGTGCTTCAACGCATGGACGCGGCTGGGGAGCCTGCAGGCTCTGCAGAACCAGGATGACCTCCAGGCGCTCGTTGGCCTCGCGCTGACACACCTGCGCACGCCCGAGTCCGAGGCGTTTGAGGCGTCGGCGGACGCGCTCTCAGAGGTCATTGACCACTGCCCGGAGGCGTGGCTGTCTGCGCTGCAGGTGTGTGTGTTTGTGTGTGGTCGATTCCGCAGTCCATCTGGCGCCATTGATGATGTATTTGACCCTTAGAAAGAGGAAAGAGGCCGGCAGCTGTGTGTGTTTGTATGTGTGTGTGTGTGTGTGTGTGTTTGGCGGAGGGGGAGGGGGCGCTCTCAAAGGTCATGATGATGATGATGGATGTTACAGTCAGGGACACCTCTAAAGGCGTATAAGACCGTGCTCGGCGCGTATGGCCCGAGCACCTTACTGAGATGGCTGGCTGTTGGTGGTAGGGAACCCCAACTCTGTAAAGAGCGTGGGCGCACCCCTAGATCCCCTACCGCAGCGGCAGCAAACGCTTGTTGAAGTCGGTGAGCGCATGTTGGGAAACGGAAACGCAAGGCAGGTTCGTCGCCAATCGCCAAAAGAGACATCCCCCCGTGGGGAGAAAGGCCAAGACGTGGCCGAAAAGGAAATCCAGCCGGGCCGCAACCTCTGACGTGTTAAGGGGTTTTCTAACTGGGATTTCAACCAGCATTCACAGGATTCTCAACCTGTTACCCTTAACCCGGCTCTGAGCAGAAGCTGACCCCTTGTTGTTGCACCGAGCACGACATTGGACGTGTCGCAGGCCCCCCCCTGCTGAAGGGGGGAGGCACAGAAGGACTCGGTGAGGGGCACATCCCTAAGCCTAACTACCTAAAAAGGGGCTGGAAAAGGCGGTCAGTAGTGACCAACAGTGTGGGATTTGGTAATAGGTTAGAGAGCAAGCTTGCTCCCCGGTTATAGCGGATAAACATGTTCCTTCTGCA
The DNA here is from genome assembly GCA_016618255.1 of Chlamydomonas sp. UWO 241. NCBI lineage: Eukaryota > Viridiplantae > Chlorophyta > Chlorophyceae > Chlamydomonadales > Chlamydomonadaceae > Chlamydomonas > Chlamydomonas priscui. The sequence continues at coordinate 347,242 of VFSX01000074.1, forward strand.
TACTCCGTTTTGAGGTCGTCATCTTTGAGGCGGCTTTCACGTGTGAGACCCAGCGTGGGCATTTCTCAGGTGCGCCAGCTGCGGTGCACTGCAAACGGCACGGTCCACCGCAGCTCCTCGGGAACCCACGCTTGGGTCCCCGCCACTATCGTGGCTGCCTCATTGACTCCTAATTCAAAACATCGTTCGCTTCAGGTCAATTATTCCTCCCGATCCTCTACCATCTCCAGGCTTGTGTTACGTATATCAAGGCACGAGA
>VFSX01000074.1:352500-372500 GCA_016618255.1 Chlamydomonas sp. UWO 241
TGCCTTGCCACAATAAAGGCAAAACACACACACGAAGAAATGTGAAATCAAGTAAAATCTTCGCTGCCCACTTGCCCCCCCCCCCACACACACAGGCAACGAGCGACGAGGACCACACACACACTGGCGACAGCGTCATGAGTTGCTTCAACCCACTGTCCATGGGCGTGCTGACCGACTTGCCTTGCCACAACACTGCCCAAAAAACAAAAAGGTCGGAGAAATTCCAGTGAAATCCACACGCGCAACGCCCCTACCACACCCCCACACAGGCCTCGAGCGACGAGCACCACACCCACAGTGGCGAGAGCGTCATGGAGTGCTTCAACCCAATGTTCATGGGCGTGCTGACAGACTTCCTTGCTGCGTCGGCCGACGTGCTCGGCGCCACTCGCTACGCGTCGCTGCTGTGCATGATGATGGAGCAGCAGCAGCAGGTGCGTGTGTGTGTGTGTGTGTGTGTGTGTATGTGAGTGTGTGTGTGTGTGTGTGTGTGTGCGTGCTGCGTCGGCCGACGTGCTCGGCGCCACTCGCTACGCGTCGCTGCTGTGCATGATGATGGAGCAGCAGCAGGTGCGTGTGTGTGCGTGTGTGTGTGAGTGTGTGTGCGTGCGTGTGTGTGTGTGCGTGCGTGCTGCGTCGGCGGACGTGCTCGGACACACGCGCCACGCGTCGCTGCTGTGCATGATGATGGAGCAGCAGCAGCAGCAGGTGCGTGTGCGTGTGTGTGTGTGTGTGTGAGAGTGTGTGATTGTGTGTGTGTGTGTGCGTGTGTGTGTGTGTGTGTGTGCGTGCGTGCTGCGTCGGCGGACGTGCTTGGACACACGCGCTACGCGTCGCTGCTGTGCATGATGATGGAGCAGCAGCAGCAGGTGCGTGTGTGCGTGTGTGTGTATGTGCGTGTGTTTGTGTGTGTGTGTGTGTGTGTGTGCGTGCGTGCTGTGTCGGCGGACGTGCTCGGACACACGCGCCACGCGTCGCTGCTGTGCATGATGATGGAGCAGCAGCAACAGCAGGTGCGTGTGTGTGTGTGCATGTGTTGTGATGACCATGGTGTTGCCCCCCCCCCCGCCCCCCCCCACACACACGCACACCACACATACCCACACCACACACACACACACACACACGCACACACACGCACACAGGGCAGCAACAGCAGCAGCGACGTGACCAACAGCAGCAACAGCGCGCTCATGCGCACGCGCGTTGCGTGTGTCGTGATGACCGCGGTGTCGGCCGCGGGCGGGCGGCGGCTGACGGCAGACCCTGGTCAGTGTGTGTGTGTGTGTGTGTGTGCGTGTGTGTGATGATGATGGTGATGGATTTTACAGTCGTGTGTTCCGCACCCACAGGCATCGTGTGTGTGTGTGTGTGTGTGTGTGTGTGATGACGTGCTCGCTCATGGCACGAGGCCGCGGCCATGCGCCCTCCCGCCGCCGCCGCCGCTCCTTCGCCGGCCCCCACGCGCCCTCGCAACCGCCCCTGCAACCGCCATTCAAACACCCACTTGTAACCGCCCTAACTGACGTGTAACCGCCCCGCGCGCCCAGGCGCGCACGCGATGGCGTGCTCGCTCATGCACGAGGCCGCGGCGATGCGGCCGCCACGGCCATGCGCCGTCACAACAGCCCTCGTCAGCATAACCGCCATTCAAACACCCACTTGTAACTGCCCTGACTGACTTGCAACCGCTGTTGCAGACTCGCACGCGATGACGTGCTCGCTCATGCACAAGGCCGCCGCCGCCGGCCCCCACGCGTCCTTGCAACCGCCCCTACAACCGCCATGCAAACACCCACTTGTGACCGCCCTAACTGACGTGTAAACGCCCCGTGCGCAGGCGCGCATGCGATGACTTGCTCGCTCATGCACGAGGCCGCAACGATGCGCTCTCCTGCCGCCGCCGCCACTGCGTCGCCGGCCGCCGGCGCGCCGCCGCCGGCGCCGGGCGCGAACGGCGCGCCTAGGCCAGCGGGGCTGCCGCCGCGCCGGCTGCTGACGTCGTTTGCGTGCGCCGCGGCGTCGACCGGCCGCGCGGTCGTGGTGCACCTGGCGCAGCAGGGGCAGGCAGGGCAGGTGGGGGTGTTGGGTTCTGAGGTGGTCCACACACACACACACACACACACATGCATACGCACACACGCACACACACACACACACACACACACACACGCAAACGCAAACGCACACACATACACATACACACACACACACGCACACACACGCACTCGCCCCCTCACACACACACACACACGCACACACACACACGCACACACACGCACTCGCACCCAATCCCTAGCACACACACACACACACACACACGTACGTCCCATGCAGGCCGCCCACTTCCTCTTCTGCGCTCTCGAGGTCGCGCTCGCCGGCCCTCCACACACACACACGCACACACACACGCACACACACACGCACACTCGCCCCCCACCCCTACCACACAAACACACACACACACGTACGACCCATTCAGGCCTCCCACTTCCCCCCCTGCGCTCTTGAGGTCGCGCTCGCCGGCCCTCCACACACACACACACTCACACACACACGCACACTCGCCCCCCACCCCTAGCACACATAGCCTGTTTCGGTCCATCCCTCGCCCCGAGGAGGCCGATTTAGATGAGCGGATGCGGGAGTTTATGAATCCTCGGCCAGGCCAGGAGAACCCCAGGTTCTGGCACGAGTTGGCTGACTTCCTTGTCGCCTGTTTTGAGACACGCACCGCGTGCACAGCAATCATGATGGCAGATGGCATGCTAGGGGTCTAATTTTGACAGCTGCCGGCCTCTTTCCTAGGGTCTAATGCGCCATCAAAGGCGTCCGACGGACTGTAAAATCGACCACACACACACACACGTACGACCCATTCAGGCCTCCCACTTCCCCCCCTGCGCTCTCGAGGTCGCGCTCGCCGGCCCTCCACGCACACACACACGCACACACACACGCACACTCGCCCCCCACCCCTAGCACACACACACACACACACACGTACGACCCATTCAGGCCTCCCACTTCCCCCCCTGCGCTCTCGAGGTCGCGCTCGCCGGCCCTACACACACACACACACACACACACACACGTACACACACACTCGCCTCCCACCCCTAGCACACACACACACACACACACGTACGTCACATGCAGGCCTCCCACTTCCTCTCATGCGCCCTCGAGGTCGCGCTGGCCGGCCTCTCCATGAAGGGCGCGGGCGACGTGCACACGCCAGCCGCGCTCGCAGTGCGCGCACTCATGCAGGTGGGACTGCGTGTGTGTGTGTGTGTGTGCGTGTCAGTGTGTGTGGGGGGTGGGAGTGTGCATGTGTGTGTGTGTGTGTGTGCGCGTGTGTGTGTGTGTCTGTGGCACTGACTTATGTATAATAATGCTCGATGTTGATGATGCTGGGGTGCAGCCTCTCTGAGTGTGGGTCGCCCGCTCCGCTGTTGTGCCCTTGTGCACACTCTCGCCGCGCTCGCGGTGCACGCGCTCATGCAGGTGAGGTCGATGGTGGTGGCGTTAAGATGATGAGGGTTTGATGATGATGATGATGATGATGATGATGGATATTACAGTCTGTGTGACACCAGTAATGATGTATAAGACCGGTGTCGGCGCTAGCGCCCGACACCTTAAATTCAGTTTCAGTGGGAAACTGGCTGGCTACCTGGTAGGGGTGAGGGTAAACCCCACACGCGCGCACGCACTGGACCTAGACAGGACACTGGGCCCCAGATCCACCCTATACCACCCAGGTAGTGACAGCAACGCATTGTTGGTGTGCGCCTGTGTTCTACTACTAGTCCCGCCGCCGCCATTGGCTCCAGCAATCTCCTCCATGCCCGCCAGCAATCTCCTCCACGCCCGCCAGCAATCTCCTGTATGCCCGCCAGCAATCTCCTCCATGCCCGCCAGCAATCTCCTGTATGCCCGCCAGCAATCTCGTCCATGCATGGGCGCCGCCATGCGATCTCCATGCGCCGCGCCGCGCTCCATGCGCGCCAGCACCCGTACCACCCGCCTCATTCCCGTTCTTTAGCCATTCCCCGTGACACCTATGGCTGATCCTTGTTCCGCCGTCCCCTTTGGCATCTGTAACCCGTATCCTCTCCCTGTAGCCTCATTCCCCGTTCTTAACCGCCATCTCCATTATGGTGCCCGCCCGCTGGTGGGACCTCGCCTCGCCCCATGCCGCAGGGCTAGTGTATTGATTGCTGCGCCATCTATAATCAGCGCCTTGGGGCAGGGACCCCTGCGCCACAACCTCCTCACAAAGCCTAGCCGCATGTGCCTCGCTTCCCATGTTTCTCAATTTCTCGCAATCCGCTTCCATGCCCGCCTGCAATCTCCTCCACGCCCGCGAGCAATCTCCTGTTTGCCCTCAAGCAAGCTCCTCCATGCCCGCCAGCAATCTCCTCCATGCATGCACGCGCAGAGCGCCGCCATGCAACCCCCATGCGCCGCGCGCGCCGTGCGCGCGCCGCGCCCGCCAGCTCCCGTAGCCTCATTCCCCGTTCTTTACCCATGCGCCGTGACGCATTAGCCTTGTCCGCCGTCCCCTGGCATGCATAACCCGTAGCCTCATCCCCGGTAGCCGCATTCCCCGTTCTTAGCCGCCATCTCCATTATGGTGCCCGCCCGCTGGTGCGGCCTCGCCTCACCCCATGCCGCACGGCTGGTGCATCGATCGCGTCGCCATCTAATAATCTGCGCCTTGGGGCAGGGAACCCCTGCGCCGCAACCTCCTCACAAAGCCTAGCCGCATGTGCCTCGCTTCCCATGTTTCTCAATTTCTCGCCATCCGTCTCTCTCTTCCATCCAGGCACAGTAAACCATTAGGAGCCGCAATCTGCTTGAGTTCCGATCGTTGTGAGAGGGGGTGCATGCTCGCCGCAATTCTCGCCATCGTGCATCGTGCTCTCCATCGTACCGCTGCCCCATCTGCCACATAGCCTCGCCCCATCAGGAAAAGTTCACCAGTAGTGCTGTGCGTCAGAGCCGCTCAGGGTAAATTTCCAGATTTTCAGCCGCCCAGTACCTAGCGCAGTTGTCCCGGTTGTCCGCCATCGAGCGGCGCCAGGGCGGGAGCCCCTGGCGAAGAGCTTATGAACTAGCATGTGTTGCTAGCATGTGTTTAGGGTTTGGGGTTCAGGGCTTTGGGTTTAGGGTGCTGGATTATACTGTTGCAGGTAAGGAAGTGTGTGCGTGTGTGTGTGCGTGTGTGTGTGTGTGTGTGGCCCTGACGTATGATGCTGCATGATGATGATGATGATGCTGGAGGTGAAGCCTCTCTGAGTGTGAGTCTCCCGCTCCGCTGCTGTTGTGCCATTGTGCACACGCCCGCCGCGCTCGCGGTGCGCGCGCTCATGCAGGTGAGATTGCGTGCGTGTGAGTGTGGGGATCGATTTTTACGGTCCCGTCCCCCCCCCCACCACCCTCCCAGCGCGCCACCTCATCGTGTCTGGAGCTCCCTCCCCTCCCCCCCCCCCCCTCCGGACCGTGGGACCGTGCCCTCGCTCGTGTCCGCCCTCTGCGTCTCTTCACTCGGTCACTCTGCCTCACGTGCCTACACACGCGTGCCCCCGCCCCCCCCTCCCCGCCAGGCGCCACCTCATCGCGCACGTAGCCCCCCCCCCCCCCCCGGATCGTGCCCTCGCTCTCACGCACCCACGCATGCGTGCCCTCATTCTCTCTCTCACTCTGTCACTCTCTCACTCTCTCTCACTCGCTCACTCACTCTCTCACTCTCTCACTCTGTCACTCTCACTCTATCTCTCTCTCACTCTCACTCTCACTATCACTCTCACTCTCTCACTCTCTCTCTATATCTCTCTCACTCTCTCTCTCTCTCTCTCTCTCTCTCTCTCACTCTCTCTCTCACTCACCCTCCCACTCGCTCACTCGCTCACTCTCTCTCTCGCAGGGCGCCACCTCATCGCGCCTGGCGCTTTCCCCCGGGACCGTGCCCTCGCTCGTGTCCGCCCTCCAGCACGCGGCCGAGCTCCCCCCGCAGGCTGAGTCAGCGCTCGTGCGGGCGATCGGTCTGGGCGTGTCTGCCGTGCCAGAGGCGGGTGGCGCGCGCGCGGCCGCGCAGGTGGGGGGCAGGTGTTCAGTTAGTTACGCTGAAGGGGGTTCATTAGGAGGAGCGGGCCTGGGAGCGGGGGTGTATAATGTTGAGGTATAGGAGGCCTGGAGGCCTGTAACTCTGGCTCCCGGCCCCACTTACCGTCGAGTTCTTGCGACTTCTGCCGTGCCTGCGGTTGATGCCGTGACAAAGGCGGGCGGCCGCGCAGGTGAGGATCAGACGAGGGTTTGCGAGTGTGACGTCGCCAGGGCAGATGTAAGGGCGGGGGGGGGCTCCCACACTCTCTTACTCACACTCTCGCGCTCTCCCTCAGTCTGTCGCGCACACACAGGTGGCCGTGCTGGCGCAGCTCACGCGCCCGCTGCTGTCGACGCTCGCGGCCGCGGGCACCGCGCTCTCTCTCACACTCTCTCTCTCTCTCACTCTCTCTCTCACACTCTCTCGCGCTCTCACTCTCTCCCCCTCGCTCTTCCACGCGCGCGCAGGCGGCCGTGCTCGCGCAGCTCACGCGCCCGCTGCTGTCGACGCTCGCGGCCGCGGGCGCCGCGCTCTCGGCGCACACGCTCGCGCATGCGCAGCAGCAGGCGGGCGCGCCCTCCCCCGCGTCGCAGCCGCCGCAGCTGCCGCCGCCGCTGGTGCTGCCGGTCGGCGGCACCTCCGCGCTGCGGTCGCAGCTGCGCCACCTTGAGCTGCTGCTCTCCAGCTGCGTCGCCGACCTCGAGCTCGGCGGCGGGGACGACAGCGAGGGCGGCGGCGCGTGGGACCGCGCAGCCTTCGCCTCGCTGAGCGACACGCTGCTGCGCGACGCGTGGCCGGCGCTCAGCGCGCTGCTCACGCGCGGGCGGATGGCCGGGCCGTTCCTCGCGCCGCTCTCGCGCGCGCTCGTCGTCGCGATGCGCGCCGACGCGGCGCGTGTGGAGCCGGTGCGCTGGGCTGGTTGTGACGTTATGTTGGCTTGCTGCCTGTCCATGCCTGTCGATGCCTGCCTGTATACGCCTGTCCATGCCTGTCCATGCATGCCTGTCCATGCCTGTCCATGCGTATCCATGCCATGCATGCTGTGCAAACAGAACCTCTAAACGCCGGGGTCTGCGTTGGGCCGGTGGTGATGTTATGTTGGCTTGCTGCCTGTCCGTGCCTGCCTGTCCATGCCTGTCCATGCGTGCCCATGCCATGCATGCTGTGCAAACAGACCCCCTAGACGCCGGGGTCTGCGCTGGGCATGGGCCGGTTGCGTTGTTATGTTGGCTTGCTGCCTGTCCATGCCTGTCCATGCCTGCCTGTGCATGCCTGCCCATGCCTGCCCGTGCCTGCCTGTCCATGCCTGTCCATGCGTGCCCATGCCATGCATGCTGAGCAAACAGACCCATTGAGACGCCGGGGTCTGCGTTGGGCTGGTTGTGTCATGTCCTCCCACCTCGTTTCGGTGCTCATGGTCAAACCCCCAAGGCCATCTATAGCTAGAGGCTCAGCCAAGCTGAATCCCAACCAACCCCTACCCTCTCAGTGGCTGCTGACCGCCTTGCGTGGGTGGACGCACACACGCACACACACACACACATTCCATTCCATTCCATTCCATAATGTTACACGACTGCAACAGCACTACCCGTACTTAAGTACTGGCAATGTTCCAGAGGTCAAAAGGCACATGTGTGTCGTTCTAGAGCGGGGGACCAATCAGCGCTAAGAGGGGTACATCACATGGCGGGGGGGGGGGGTTGCCACTCGGGCCAACCAACTTCAACTTTCAACTTCATTCAACCTCAATCGCGGCGTATCATCCCCCCATGGGCTGACTAATTCCATGGGGTGATAGTTGGGGGTAGGCAGGCCTAGAGGACGTCGGATCAGCTCCTCGATGGGGCGACGGGCGAGCGTAGGCGGGCCTTGGATAGGGGGCGGCGGCGGATCATCTCCATGGGCCAACGAACTCGATGGGGCGATGATGAACGTAGGCAGGGGCGCAGGGATGGGGCGGCGGATCATCTCCATGGGCCTCTGAACTCCATGGGGCGATGATGTAGGCAGGCAGGGGGCGGAGGCAGGGGCGAGGGAGGAGAGGCTGGGGCGTGGGGGGTGGTGAGGCGGATCATCTCCATGGGCCTGTGAAGTCCATGGGGCGATGATGTAGGTAGGCAGGGGGTGGAGGCAGGGGCAAGGGAGGAAAGGCTGGGGGGAGGGGGGGGGGAGGGAGGGCCAGCATGGGGTCGGCGCGCGTGAGGGCGCATGGGCGGGAGGCGCATGGGGCGGGGGTGCATGGGCCTGCATGGCGCGCACACGGGACGGCAAGCTCCATGTGGGGGTGGAGCGTGGGCGGGTAGTCGACTGTGGGGTGGTGAAGGTGGGGGATAGGTGGACTGTGTAGTTTGGAGCGTGTCAGTGGGAGTGAAGGGTGCTGAAGGGGGGGGCATGGCGATGTGAGGTTCTCTGTGGTGCATGGTGGTGGGGCGCCGCAGTGGGGCGCGGCCGAGGATCTGCTCGGCGGAGGCGAGGCGGTCTGGGATGCGGTCGACAGTCGGCCGAGGAGCTGTTCGGCGCTGGCGAGGGCATGGAGACGGGCTCTGCGATGACATTTTGAATTTGGGGGTCGAGTTGCTCGGCTCGTTGAGGCTGCCCTTCGGACGATGGCGATGGTGGATAGTCCAGGATGGGCCGCGTACATTGGCGGCAGTCGACGGGGGGGCGGGGCGATGGGGGGATGGGCGACGGCGACTCACATGGGCCGACCGCCGCGACTCCGCGCCCAGGGAGTCACACACACACACACACACACGTCACACACACGTCACACACACACACGTCACACACACACACACACACACACATGTCACACACGTCACACACGTCACATACACACACGTCACACACACACACACGTCACACACACACACACACGTCACACACACACACACACACACACACGTGTGAACGCACGCATGCACACACACACACACACACACTCCCCTGCCCCTCGTGCACACCACACGCAGTGCCTGCCGTCGCTGTGCGAGGCGCTCGTTTGCGCGCTGCTAGCGCCGGGCGGGCACCCCGCGGGCGACGCGCTGTCGGCCGCGCTCGACGTGTTTGGGTCCGGTGGCTCGCCACACTGCGTGACGCTGCTGCAGCAGGTGGGTACCGTAGTACCGCTTTGCCTTGCCTTGCTTTATAAAGGGGGTCATTGTTTGGAATTTGGGTGCCTTGCCGCAGTATTGTTACCCCCATTTCGACGTCACTTTCGGCATTTATGTTTTTGGCAATGTTTTTTTGGAAATCGACCTTGACGCTGCTGCAGCCGGTGGGCGATGATGATGATGATGGATGTTGCAGTCGTGTGTGACGCACCTGTAGGCAGTGTATTCGACCTTGCTCGGCGTATAGCGCACTCGACGTGTTCCGATGGCTCGCCGCACTGCGTGACGCTGCTGCAGCAGTTGGGCAGGAGGACAAGGGGCAAATTGTCTCACTTTAAACTTTGACCCCCCAGCTTGCTCTTGGCTCTGCACTTGGCCAACCTCTAGGCTCGAAACTCCGAACCCCAAACCCCAAACCCTCAACCCTCAACCCAGAACCCTCAACCCAGAACCCTCAACCCTCAACCCTCAACCCTCAACCCTCAACCCTCAACCCTCAACCCTCAACCCAGAACCCTCAACCCAGAACCCTCAACCCTCAACCCTCAACCCTTAACCCTCAACCCTCAACCCTCAACTCTCAACCCTCAACCCTGAACCCCGAACCCTCAACCCTCAACCCTCAACCCTCAACCCCGAACCCTGAACCCTGAACCCTGAACCCTGAACCCCGAACCCTGAACCCTGAACGCCCACGCAGGTCGTTTCTCACGTGCTCTCCGACCCGCGCGCGTCCGGCCTGTCGGCCGGCGGCGCCGCCGACGCTCAGCCGGAGCTGGCCGAGGCGCTCATGCGCATGCTCGCCGCGTACGCGCGCTCCGTGCTCCCGCACGCGTGCGCGACCGACCCCGGGGGCGCGGCCGCTGCGGTTGGCGCCGCGCTGCGCGCCGCGGCCGCGTGCACGTGCTCCCACCACCGCGGCGTCGCGGCCGCGGCGCTGTCCGTGACGGAGCACGTCGCTGGGGCTGCGTCACGCGCGGCGCGCGGGGCCTCGGGCGCCGCCACCGCCGCAGGCGCCGCCGCTGGCGTCGCGCCCGGCGGGGCCGCGCCGACTGGCGCCGCTGCCGCGGACGTGCTCGCGCGGTCGGTGCTGTCGTGCGGTGGCGTTGTTGCGAGCGGCGTCATCGGCGGCCTGCTGTCCACGTTCCCGCTGTCCCGCCTCCACAAGGCGGCGTCCGTGCTCGCGGAGCTCGGGTGGCTTGCGGGCGGGTCGGCCGCGGGGCAGGCGCTGGCCGCGGGGGGGCAGTACGGGGGCGCGCCCGCGGGGCAGGCGCCGACGCTGCAGCTGCTGGCGGGGTGGCTGGGCGGGGGCACAGCTATGTGGCCGCAGCTGGCGGAGCCAGAGCGCCAGTCGATCGCCGGCGCGTGGCCGGCCGCGGTACTCGAGGCGGCGGCTGGGTTGAGCCTGCGTGACGTTCGCGAGCAGGGCCTGTCGAGCCGCAAGCTTAAGAAGCTGCTTCGCGTGTTTGCAGATGCGCACGCGCGCGACACGTAGACACTCGGCGTTTTTTACAGACAGTAGGACACGGGACCACACACGGGACGCCGTAGAGTGCGGGCGCGGCTGTCGACACGTTGCGCTAACCGCGCCGCAGCCCTCCGATGTTGTAAACACTTTACAGTAGACTAAACAGCTAAACTCGTCCTTAACAAACGCCACCAACATGCCCCAAACATGAAACCCGTACACGACAAGCCCCGCTGCCTCCTTGATGAAGTCCAGCGGTCACTTCTTCTCGGGCTTCCGCCACAGGCCACGAACCGAGTCGGTGATGCCTGGCCCCGTGAGGTTGAGCTTCATGAGGCCGAGAAAGGTCATGCCCGACAAAGCGACCAAGCCAAGGCGCGCGGGTCCTGCGGGGAGCGGAAGGCCAGGCGTTGGCGCCATGCCATGGATTGTGGGCAGGCGCCCCATGTGCATGGGCGCTGAGCGCTGTGCGGGTGTCATGCAAGGAGCACGCGCCCCCACCTCGCGCGACCTTGGGCAGGTAGTCAGACACGACCGCGTTCATCGTGATGTGCATGTGCGTGGGGAGGGCAAACGCAAAGACCATGTCGGCGGCCTTGGTCAGCAGGCCCCCCTGCACGTCGTGATGGGCGGGCGCGCATATTAGCTTTGGTTGCATGGGGTTGCATTACCCTCAGGCTCCCCCCTGGATAATAGTCACAGGGGGTGAGACAGGGATGCAACAAGCCGGGGCTGTTGCTCTCGCGCATGCGGCACGCATGGGCTGGCATGGCGCGCGTCCCCCACCCTCCCCGCAACCCCCGCATGCACGTGAAACCCACCTTGGAGCCTAGCAGCGCCAGTGGCGTGGCACCTGCGGTCGTGCCGGGAGCGATCAGTCAGTGCCAACATGGGGTTTTCGCCGTGAGTGAGGTGGGCCATGCACCGCAGGGCACGCTCTCACCTGCCAGCGCGTAGTTGGCATACTCGTGCACCTTGAGCCCAGCCCGTGACGTGTCGGCTGCGTGGCGTGGCGAGGCAGCGCGTGAGATCGGGGCATGCAAGCGAGTGGCGCACACTCACAGTCACAGTGCACGCCAGCACCCACCGTTGATGACGCGCTGCATGTCGGGCGAAGCTCCAAGGCAGCACCTGGAGAGATGCAACGGGGACTGAATGCACGGAGAGGAGATTACTCCGTGGTGTCGGAGCAGCGCAGTTCACACACAATCAGGTCTCGCTCTCGACTCCCCCCCTCCTCAAAGCGCCCGCGTGCCTCGTTGGCTTTGTCCACGCGCACGCCTTCTTGTCACGTCGTGAACAGCCTCTGTCCTGCGAGAGCGAGGGTTGTGCATCACCGCAGGCCACAACTTGCATCATGCTGCGTCGATCGGGCCTGCAGCTCGTGCAGAAGCTGCAGGCTGCCTCTGCATCGGCGGTCCTCGAAAACCAGCTTGGCGGAGCGTGCGCACAGACGTTCAGGTGCGTGAATCAGTGCGCAACAGAGAGCTCGTCTCGCAGCGACTTGACGCCCCCCGCGTGGCCCCACCACCCTGCAGGGGCATCGGCGGCGACAAGATCCCCGAGTTCTGGGGCAAGCCGTCGCAGTACACCGAGGGCACGGGGTTCCTGGGCACCCCGCCCGACCACCTGCAGGTGCGCATGCATGTCCTCATGCATGGGATGGGACTGCATGAGCTTGCAGAGACATGCATGGGGTGGAACTGCACCATCCATCCAAGCTTGACGTGGGCTATGCATGCGCGTTCATGCCACGCACGCAGCGCATCAAGGTGCGACCGCTGTCGCCGGACGTGCTGGAGATTGATGGCAAGTCGGCGCACTACAAGATGCCACTCGGCGCGCTCTCCTCCATCGCCAACCGCGCGACCGGCGTGGCGCTGTCCGTTGGTGAGAAACACGCAGGCGATCAGTGGTGATCGGCATGCTTACGCTCCCACCATGCACACACCATGCAAGACTGCTGCCCGACCGCCGCCATCTCATCACCTTCTCGCGCACCACAGGCTTCATGGGCGCCGGCTTCATCAGCCTGACCGGCAACCTGCCGGCCACCGTCGCCGCGATCGCGGCGACGTCGCCCATCCTGCTCTTCCCGTTCAAGTTTGCCGTTGCATACACCTTTCTGTACCACTACCTCGGCGCGGTACGCCACTTTGCGTGGGACCACGGCAAGATTGGCAACCAGGCCGACAAGAGCAGCCTGTTTGAGCTGCCGAAGGTGGAGATGCTGTCGAAGGTCATGTTCATCGGGGCGGGCGTGCTGTCCTTCATTGCCGCGTGCATGTGAGGGGTAGACGGGGGGGGTGCCTCCTGCTGGGTTGGCGCTGGGTTTGGCCCACCGCGCAAAGACAGCTGTTTCTTCTGTCTTGAGCTTCTGTGTGTTTGTTAAGTATGGCGACGGCTCGTGTTATTACTGCTGCTTTAGCTGGTCCAAGTGGCGTAACGTCACCACACAGCTCTGCCCTTCTCTCCCCCCACACCCCCACCACGCCCCCCCGCCCACACCACACAAACACACGCCCGCCACCATCGGCTCTTATGGCTTCCAGCACTGGAGCGGCCCCTCCTCTGCCCACGTGGCGATGAGGTTGCGGTGCGGGTGGTGCGCCAGGCCGATCGCGCCCTTCTCGTGTGCCTGCGCCACGGGCAGAGCAGGGGAGGAGGTTGAGGAGGGTGTCGTTAGACGAGCTTGGCTGCTTGCCAGGGACAGGGCGGGCGCAATGCACGGTGGCACAGAGGCGGGAGGCGGAGTTGCGCGGCGCACACAGCCCGCGTGTGCGTCCCCACACAGCACACACACACGGTAGCCCCGCCAGCCCACCAACCCACGCTTAGCATCCACCCACCTGAACCACGTGCTCCAGCTTCCCGCTCGCCGTCCCAAAGCAGTAGAGCGTCGAGTCCTCGCCGAGGCAGTAGATGTACTCGCCGCGCGGCGACACGTTGCACGCGAGGAAGTCGCCGCCCTCGCGCTTTCCGGACGCAAACGACTTGACGACGAGGCCCTGCGTGCATGCGTGTGTGTGTGTGTGTGTGTGTGTGCGCGTGTGTGTTCACGAGAGACAGTCATCTGTGCCAGGGAGAAGACGAGCCGGTGCCACGTTGCCGTCTCTTTGCCTCGTCCCACACTCCGAGCCCCACTCCGACTCAAGTGTTTCTGCAGTTGTGGAACAGCTAGTGTGCCAACGTAGTGGAACAGCTAGTGTGCCTTGCGTCGTGGAACAGCTAGTGTGCCTTGCGTCGTGGAACAGCCAGTGCAGGAACATACACCTGCATCGTCATCAGGTACACCGTTCTCGAGCGGTCGCACACGCCGAGCCCCAATCCGACTCACTGTACCTTACTCCTAGTGGAACAGCTAGGGTTCAGGGTTTTAGGGCTTAGGGTGCAGGGTTCGAGGGTTCTCGGGTTAGTGCAGCACACAGACCTGCTCTCCTTTTTGCTCTGGGACTACACATTGGCAGGCAGCCGGCTGGTGGCTACCGCCCCTCACAAGTTATTGTTAGGCCCACAACTGGACTTGGGTCTAGGCGGTAGTACTAGGACTAGGAAGGTTGTCTTCGCTGGAAAGCCGATGTGACTGTAACTGTAACAGACCTGCATCGTCATCAGGTACACCGTGCTCGAGCGGTTGCACACGACCATGTGCTCCTGGTTCTGGGGGAACAGGTGCACACTGTTGATCGCAGAGTCGGTCGTCGTCGTTGTCTGGGGCGGGCGGAACGCGCCGACGCACTCGCACGTCTTGGCGTCCCACACGCGCACAGACGCGTCCGAGGAGCAGGAGATGACCTGGTGGGAGGGTGTTGGGGGTGGGGTGGGGGGGTGAGGGGAGGGAGAGCATGTGCACTCGCACGTGTTGGCGTCCCACACGTGCACAAAGGCGTCCGAGGACCAGGAGATGACCTGGGGAGGGTGTTTAAGGGGATAAGGTGGGAGATGGGGGGTGAGGGAGTGAGGGGAGGGCGTGCGGAACGTTTTGGCAGGCGTACACGCGCACAGAGGCGTCCGAGGAGCAGGAGATGACCTGGCGGGAGGGTATTTGTTTCGGCGAGAGAGGGAGGGAGTGGAGGAGGGCCGACGCGCACGTCTTGGCGTCCCACACAAGCACAGACGCGTCCGAAGAGCAGGAGATGACCTGGTGGAGGGTCGTGTGTTTGTTGGGGGGTGGGGTGGGTGAGGTGGGGGAGAGGACTGAGGGGACGCGGGCGGGAACGTTTGGCAGGCGATACAGTGCACAGCAGGCGTCCGAGGGACACCAGATGACCTTGGTGGAGGGTGTTGGCGTGGGGATTGGGGGGGGGGAGGCGAGAGCATTGCGCATCCGACGTTGTTGGGTCCCCACACCGCGCACAGAGGGTCTGAGGAGCGGAGATGACCTGGGGAGGGTGTTTTTGGGGGGGATGGGGGGAGGTTGAGGGGAGGGAGAGCATGCCACTCATACCATTGGCACGGGCGTACCACGCGGACCGACTGGCGTCCCGAAAGCCGCAGACGACGCAAATGCAGGAGTGGTTTTCTGTTGGAGGGAGAGGGGAGAGGGGGGAGGCGAGGGGAGGGAGGGGAGGGGGAGGGGAGAGAGGCGTGAGGGAGAGGAGGGGAGCGTGCAGGGGGAGGGGGAGGGGAGGGGCGAGAGGGGCCGAGGGGAGGGGGAGGGGGAGGGGAGGGGGAGGGGGAGGGGGAGGGGAGGGAGCGCCGACGCACTCGCACGTCTTGGCGTCCCACACGCGCACAGAGGCGTCCGAGGAGCAAGAGATGACCTGGTGGGAGGGTGTGTGTTTCGGCGAGAGAGGGAGTGAGTGGAGGGAGGGCCGACGTGCACTCGCACGCCTTGGCGTCCCACACACGCACAGAGGCGGTGTGTGTGTGTGTGGGAGGGGGGGGGGTGAGGGTAGGGAGCGCCGACGCACTCGCATGTGGCAGAGAGACCTAAGGTCTCTCTGCTTCTTTTGGGCTCAGCCGGCATGAGAGCTAAGCTCTGTGGAGAAGGGACAGTCGTGGCGTCCCACACGCGCACAGACGCGTCTGGAGAGCACGAGATGACCAGGGGTGGGGGTGGGGGGGGGGGTGAGCGGGTGAGGGGAGGGAGAGCATGCGCACTCGCACGCATTGGCAGGCGTACACACGGACAGAGGGTCCCGAGGAGCAGGAGATGACCTGGTGGGAGGGTGTTTTGGCGGGTGGGGTGGGGTGAGGGGAGGGAGAGCATGCGCACTCGCACTCGCACACGTTGGCAGGCGTATACGCAGATCGAGGCGTCCGAAGAGCAGGAGATGACCTGGTGAGAGGGTGTAGACGGTGTGTGTTTCGGCGCGAGAGGGAGTGCGTGGAGGGAGGGAACGCCGACGCGCACTCGCACGTCTTGGCATCCCACACACGCACCGGGGCGTCCGAGGAGCTGGAGGTGACATGGGGAGGGTGTTTTGGGGGGGGGGGAGGTGAGGGGAGGGAGCGCCGACGCATTCGCACGTGTTGGCAGGCGTACACTCGGACAGAGGCGTCCGAGGAGCAGGAGATGATGTATGCAGGAGTGCGTCTTGGGGGATGGGGGGAGAGGGGAGGGAGAGCATGCGCACTCGCACGTGTTGGCGTCCCACACGCGCACAGAGGCGTCCAAGGAGCAGGAGATGACCTAGGGGGGGGGGTTGGGGGATGCGGGATGGGGGGGGGAGAGCATGCGCACTGCACGTCTTGGCGTCCCACACGTGCCACAGAGGCGTCCGAGGGACACGAGATGACCTGGTGGGAGCGTTTGGCGGGGATAGGGGGGGAGGGGGGGGAAGGAGGGAGGGAGAGCATGCGCCACTCGCACGTGTTGGCGTCCCCACACGCGCACAGAAGGCGTCTGAGGACAGGAGATGACCTGGGGAGGGTGTTTGGGGGGGGGGGGGAGGGTGAGGGGGAGGGAGAGCATGCGCACTCGCACGTGTTTGGCGTCCCACACGCGCACAGAGGCTCTGAGGAGCAGGAGATGACCTGGGAGGGTTTTTGGGGGCGGGGGGGGTGAGGGAGGAGAGCATGGCGCACTCGCACGTGTTGGCGTCCACACAGCGCACAGAGGCGTCTGAGGAGCAGGAGATGACCTGGGGAGGGTGTTTGGGGGAGGGGGGGGGGTGAGGGGAGAGGAGAGCATGCGCACTCGCACGTGTTGGCAGGCGTACACGCGGATCGAGGCATCTGAAGAGCATGAGATGACCTGGTGGGAGGGTTTGTGTTTGGGGGTGGGGTGGGGTGAGGGGAGGGGGAGTGAGGGGAGGGCGGGGGGGCGAGGCGGGAGGGCCGATGCACTCGCACGCCGTGGCAGGCGCGCACACACACACACACACACCTGCGACGCGTCTGCCGAGTAGACCACGCCGTTGGCGCTCGACGTGTGGCCTAAACCACCAAACACCAAACACCTGCCTACCCTTAAAATACAAACCCAAACCCAAACCCTTAAAAAATAAACAAATACAAACGTGTAAACCCCGACACCGACACGTCTGCCAAGTAGATCGCGCTGTTAACGCACGGCGTTTGAGGTGCACGCACATGCACACACACACACGCACGTGCGCGCGCACACACACATACACACACACACGGGTCTAATGCGCCTTCAAAGGCGTCCGACGGACTGTAAAATCGACCACACACCCACACACCTGCGACCCGTCTGCCGAGTAGATCGCGTCGTTGACGTACGACGTGTGGCCACGGAACTCCTTGAGCATCTTGCCGCTCTTGAGACCGTGCACGCGCACCATGCCGTCGAACGAGCCGGACAGAACCTGGGTGGTGGTAGTGTGTGAGTTTTTTGCTTTTGTTTTGTGAGGGTGCATGTGTGTGTTTGTGTGGGAGGGGGGTTTCTTGAGCATCTTGCCGCTCTTGAGCCCCTGTGCACGCGCACCATGCCGTCGAACGAGCTGGAGAGAACCTGCAGCAGCAGCCAGGGAAACACAAACCAGGGTTGAGGGTTTCGGTCAGGTGCAGGGGCAAGCAGGGAGTTGGTGAGAGGTTGGCGTGCTGCTCTTGAGCCCCTGTGCACGCGCACCATGCCGCCGAACGAGCCGGACAGAACCTGGGGGGTGGTGTGTGTTTGTGGGCGTGTGGGCGTGTGTGTGGGCGTGTGTGTGGGCGTGTGTGTGCGTGCGGTTGGTGGTGGTGGTGTGTGTGGTGGGGGGAGGGGAGGGTTCCTTGAGCATCTTGCCGCTCTTGAGCCCCCGTGCACGCGCACCACGCCGTCGAAGGATCCAGACAGAACCTGGGTTTAGGATTTGAGGGTTAAGGATTTGAGGGTTTAGGATTTGAGGGTTTAGGAGTGCCACTCAAGTCAGGAGGGGCTCAGTCAGGAGGGGTGCAGCTGGGATGTAGTTGCCGCTCTTGAGCCCCTGTGCACGCGCACCATGCCGTCGAAGGATCCAGACAGAACCTGGGTGGTGGTGTGTGCGTTTTTGTGTGTGTGAGGGTGCGTGCGTGTGTGGGGGGGGGGGAGGGGTCCTTGAGCATCTTGCCGGTCTCGAGCCCCTGTGCACGCGCACCATGCCGCCGAACGAGCCGGACAGAACCTGAGGGAGGGGGGCAAGTAGGGTGGTGGTGTGTGCGTGAGGCTTTCTTTTTTGTGTGTGAGGGTGCGCGTGTGTGTGTGTGTGTGCGTGGGGGTCCTTGAGCATCTTGCCGCTCTTGAGCCCCTGTGCACGCGCACCATGCCGCGGAACGAGCCGGAGAGGACCTGCAGCAGCAGCCGGAGGAAGGAAACACAAACCAGGGTTAAGGGTTTAGGGCAGGTTCAGGGACCAGCAGGGAGTTGGCGAGAGTTTGACGTCTCTTGAGCCCCTGTTTAGGGTTTAGGGTTTAGGGTTTTAGGGTTTAGGGTTTAAGTTGAGGGTTTAGGGGGCTGTAACTGAGCCCCTGTGCACGCGCACCATGCCATCAAACGAGCCGGAAAGGGCCAGGGGGGGGGGGGGAGGGGCAAGTAGGCGGTTTGTAAGTAGGAGGCTAGGGAGTTAAGTAAGGGTGGCTCCCTCCAGGTTCTTTGGGGTGACTATGTACACCAGTCACTGAGTGGTTCCGCTAAGGATCTTGGGGGAACGATGGCTCAACCCAGGCCTCACGGCTCACTCCCCAACCCGGAGGCGCCTTTTTTTGAGACGGGGGTGCGAGATGTCGATTTCCACACCTTTTGGGTCAAACTCCGCGCTATCTCAACCCGCATCGCCACGCCCAAGTCGGCCAATCTCAACCCGGTGTTGCAGGTTTGCGGGTTGCGGGATGGCCAACGGGGAGTACTGCGTACCTGCGTGGTATGGCGCGCTGGCTATGCACCCTCTGACAAGGCTAGTCAAGGGTTCAGTGTTCAGGGGGTCAGGGTTTAGGGTTCCCCCCCCCCCTAACGTAGTACCGCTTTGCCTTGCCGATTAAATAATTCGGAAAACGTTGCGTCAAGGTCGATTTCTAAAACAATTGCCGAAAAAGTCAAAAAACGCCAAAAGTGACGTCAAAACGGGAAAAAGTCGGGAAAAAATCCCGCGGCAAGGCACAAAAACTTTAAAAAATTACCCCCTTTATTTAAGTGGCGGCAAGGCAAAGCGGTACTACGGTAGTCTTAGGGGGGGAACCTACCCTACAACCTTAGGGGCTTCAGGTTACACCCACCAGGGAGCCGTTGTTTGACAGCGGGGCGCTCGTGAAGGCCCCTGGCTGCGCGCCCTCTCAGCGCTAGCTAAAGGCGTAGGTTTAATGCGCCCTGTCAAACCAGCTAAGGACTTCGGTAAACCCCATCCTGAATCCCCTAGTTAAAATCCCACCTGGGAGCCGTCCTTTGAGAGCGAGACGCTCGTGACGCCCTGGTTGTGCGCCCTGTCAAAGCGCCGCAGGCACTGCCCTGTCCTGATCTTCCAGACCTTGATCTTGCCGTCCTGCGTGTGTGTAGTGGTGGTGGGGGGGAGTGTGTGTGTGTGTGCGTGTTGAAGCAGTGCAGGCACGACCGCGTCCCGATCTTCCAGACCTTGATATTGCCGTCCTGCGTGTGTGTGTGGTGGTGGTGGAGGGAGTGTGTGTGTCTGTGTGTGTGTGTTGAAGCAGCGCAGGCACTGCCCGGTCCTGCCACCCTGCGTGCGTGCGTGCGTGTGTGTGTGTGTGTGTGCGTGTGTACGTGTGTGTGTGTGTGTGTGTACGTATGAGCGCGTGCGTGTGCTTGTGTGTGTAGAGGCGCCGCAAGCACTGGCCGGTCCTGCTCTTCCAGACCTTGATCTTGCCGTCCTGTGTGTGTGTGGTGGTGGTGTGTGGGGTGGTGGTGTGTGTGTGTGTGTGCGTG
>VFSX01000074.1:375000-427500 GCA_016618255.1 Chlamydomonas sp. UWO 241
CTCGCTAAGAGGATCCACTCGGGGGTGACTCGCTTGGACAAGAGGTCCATGAACTCGGGGTGCTTGGAGATGTCGCGTTTGAAGTTGGAAAAGTGGGTGTTTGCGGAGGAACGGAACTTGACGGAGTGGGCGAAAAAGTCGCCGGCGCTGAGCCGGTAGGATGTGATGGCGCCGCCGGCATAGAGCGAAGTCATGTCCGGTCGGCGGTACGCGAAAAGGGCGGCAGTGGGGGGGTATATGATGTCGGGAGGGAGTGGGGGGGAGAAGGGACGGGCGGGTGTGTGGAGATGGAGGGGCGGGGGGACGGGGGAGGTGGGAGGCGGCGGATGAGGGAGCCGATGAACGTAGCACGGTGCTTGTTGATCGTGTCGATGATGGGGAACGTACAAGGGGGGGAGGCATGCATCGTGGAGGTGGAGGTGTGCTCTGTGGTGTGAGGAGGGATGCCCTTGATGAGGCGGAGGAAGCGGTTGTGGGTTACTTCAAGTCGGTGGATGTGGGCCTTGTTCAACGTCCATGTCTGGCAGCCATACAGTAGGGCAGAGATCACAAAGGCGTTGTAGAGGTGGATCTTGGTAGTGGGAGAGATTGAGTTGGAGTTCCAGAACCGGGGAGTGAGACGGTTGAAGGCGTACCAGGCACTTCCGATCCGGCGTGAGATCTCTGAGTCGAGGATGTCGGAATCAGACGTGTTGGGAGCGTCATCAGAAGGGGCGGCGGGGGAGGACAGAATACTTCCCAGGTATTTGAACTTGGAGGTGGAGTGGACCAGGTGGGGGGTAGATGAGGAGTTGGAGGGGATGGTGATAGGGGCGGAGGGGACGGTGTGGGCAGAAGGGTGGCCGAGGGATTGTGCCACGGTTTTGTCGTAGTTGATCGCAAGGGCCACGTCTGAACAGATGCGGTCGAGGAGGGTGAGCATGGTGCGGAGGTCTTCCTGGGAGGGGGCGAGCAGGGCGATGCCGTCGGCGTAGAGAAGGAGGGGGAGTATGGTGGTCAAAAAGTCCTTGCGGGACTCAGGGGTGTACAGTTTTCCGTCGATCATGTAGCCAATTTGAATGCCAGCGTTGGGGAGCTGGGCAATCAGGGACCGGACAACTGTGTCGATGTAGACATTGAAGAGGAGGGGGGAGAGGGGGCAGCCTTGCTTGACGCCAGCTTTGAGAGGGAAAGGGGCGGAGTATGCACCGTTGACTCGGGCTCTGGCGGTGGCACCAGAGTAGAGGCTTTCGATGCGTGCAAGGAGGGCAGGGTGCGCGCCGCGGTGGAGGAGGGTTTTCCAAAGGGCGGCGTGGTTGACACTGTCGAACGCCTTGGACAGGTCGACGTAAGCCACATGGAGGGGGGCGTGGGCGCGGTGTGACTCCTCTTGGAGGCGTCGTAGGGTGAAGATGGCATCGGAGGTGCCACGGCCCGGACGGAAGCCAAACTGGGAAGTGTGGAGGGTGGGCTCCAGCTGGAGCTTGAGGCGGTTGAGGAGGATGTGAGTGTAGACCTTGCCAGCGACGGGCAGGAGGGAGATGCCGCGGTAGGACTTGCTGCGCGTGGGTGGGCCCGAGGATGCGCCCTTGTAGAGGGGGCAGAATGCACACACACACACACACACACACACACACACACACACACACACGCGCGCGCACCTGAGAGCCTGACACAAGCAGCTCGTCGTTGCGAGAGAAGCTGAGGCACACAGCCATTCACCCCGCCGCACACACACACACACACACACACACACACACACACACGCGCGCACCTGAGAGCCTGACACAAGCAGCTCGTCGTCGCGAGAGAAGCTGAGGCACACAGCCATACACCCCGCCGCACACACACACACAGACACACACACAAAGACATGACACACACACACACACACACACCTGAGAGCCCGATACGAGCAGCTCGTTGTCGCGAGAGAAGTTGAGGCACAGCACTGGCTCCTCGTGCATCATGAACGTCTCCTCGGACTGGTACGTGAGGTCCTGTGTGTGTGTGTGTGTGTGTTTTGTGTGTATGTGTGTGCGTGCATCATGAACGTCTCCTCGGACTGGTACGTAAGGTCCTGTGTGTGTATATGTGTGTGTGTGTTTTGTGTGTGTGAGCGTGCATCATGAACGTCTCCTCGGACTGGTACGTGAGGTTCTGTGTGTGTGTATGTATGTGTGTGTGTGTGTGTGGTTGCTGTGTGGTTGCTGTGTGTGTGTATGTGTTTTGTGTTTTGTGTTTTTTGTGTGTGTGTGTGTGCGTGCGTGCGTGCGTGCGTGTGTTTGTTGTGTGTGTGTGTGTTGTGTGTGCACGTCTTCTCGGACTGGTCGGTGAGGTCCTATGTATGTGTGTGCGTATGTGAGGGTGTGGTTGTCAGCGTGCGTGCGTGCGTGTCTGTCTGCGTGTGTGTGTGTGTGTGTGTGTGTGTGTGCGTGTGTGCGCAGCAAGTGCGCAGCACCCGGGGGGGGGGGGCGGTGATGCGCACTCTATCTGCCTCCTCCTCCCTCCCTCCCCCCCTCACCCACCTTTCATCTTGCCTCTCCCCCCCCCCTCATCTCTCTCCCCCCCCTCACCCACCTTCTTCATCTTGCCCGTCGCGCTGTTCCCCCCCGCCCGCCCGCCCTGCCTCCTCCCTCCCTCTGTCTGTCTGTCTGTGTCTGCCTCTCCCCTCCCCCCCTCACCCACCTTCCATTTTGTCCCCCTCCCTCCCCCCGTCTCCCTCCCCCCCCTCACCCACCTTCTTCATCTTGCCCGTCGCGCTGTCCCACACTTCGATGAACCCGTCCACACTTCCCGTCACGAGCATCTGGCCGTTGGGCGAGTACAGCGCGCACTCGGGGTGGCTCTTGGCGGCGAAGCGGACCTCGTACTCGGTCATCGTTGGGTACATCTCCACCTCATCACGCTGGCCTTGCGCCTGCGGGAAAAGGAGAGGAAGGGGGGTGTTTGATGTGTGCTGTGTGTGCGGGGAGGGGAGAGAGAGGCGGAGAGAGAGAGAGAGAGAGAGAGAGAGAGAGAGAGGGGCGCTCGTCACTCTGGCCTTGCACCTGCAGGGTGGATGGTGGATGGGGGCGGGGTGGGTGGGGGGGGGATGTGTGCGGGGAGGGGACCGAGAGAGTTGCGTGGATGCGCGGTACGCGTGCTGCGCCTGCAGGATGGATGGAGGACAGGAAGGGGGAGGGTGTGTGTCCTCTCTGTGTGCGGGGAGGGGCGAGAGAGAGAGAGAGAGGGAGAGAGAGGACGCTCATCACGCTGGCCTTGCGCCTGCATGATGGATGGAAGAGAGGACAGGGGAGGGTGCGTGTATGCTCTGCACGCGGGGAGGGGGGGACGCAGTGTGCAATGCAGCGCATCTGCACGCACGCGCCATGCACCCGTGCCATGCACGCGCCATGCACACGCCAACAGAAGGGCGCCATGCACGCCAACAGTGCACCCGCACCATGCACGCGCCATGCACGCCGGGCGTCATGCACGCGCCATGCACGCCAACAGTTGAGCGCCATGCATACACGCACCTGTCCGCGGAACAGGTCAAACGCGACGCCCTCGGGGAGCAGGCCCTGGCCCTGCTGCCTGCATGTGTGTGTGTGTGAATATGTGTGTGTGTGTGTGCGTGTGTGTGTGAATATGTGTGTGTGCGTGTGCTGGGGGAGCAGGCCCTGGCCCTGCTGCCAACGTGTGTGTGTGTGTGTGAATACGTGTGTGTGTGTGTGTGTGTGTGTATGCGTGCGTGTGCTGGGGGGGGGCACGAGGGGAGCACGCACGCACTGCCACGCACCGCTTGAGCGCCACGAGCCTGAACCCAAACACCTCACCCCCCTGGATGTTTGTCGCAAGGGGGGCGAGGAAAAGTGTGGGAAAAGGGGGGGGGGGCCCCAATCACTCACCTTTGCCTCGTAAATTATTTGCTCGGTCGCGTCGCTTTCGTGCTCCACCGCTAGCGACGGCGTTAACACAGAAATCAAATGCACCACTTGAGCGCCTGCCCGATGAGCGCCACGAGCCTGAACCCAGACACCTTATCCCCCTTTGTGTTTGTCGCAGTAACAGTAATATCGGCTTTACTGAAGACTACCTTCTCGTCTTAGTGGTGCCACCACCTAGACCCAAGTCCAGTTCTGGCCCAAACAATTACTTGTGAGGGGCGGTAGCCACCAGCCGGCTGCCTGCCAACGTATAGTCCCAGAGCGAAAATGATAGCTATTATGCGACGATTCCAAAATAGGCCCTAACTGCTTCCACATGATCTATCTATAGGGGGTCAAGTCAGGGTCAAGTGGCGCTTGCCAATCTACTTGACCGCCGAGGTCATCCCCCTTAATGTGTGTCGCTTGCCAACCCCCCAAAACACGGAAATCAAGCGCACCACTTGAGCGCCTGCCCGATGAGCGCCATGAGCCTGCTCGGCGGCACCATCGACACTTCCTGGCTGAGGGAGTGCCCGATCGCGGCGCGCCGTTTCTCCTGCGGTTGAGTGTGTGTGGTGGTGTGTGTGGTTGTGTGTGTGTGTGTTGTGTGTGTTCTATCGTTGTTTTGTGGTTGTATGGTTGTGTGTGTGTGCTTTGTGTGTGTGTGTGTGTTGTGTGTGCTTGGTGCTTGGTGCTTTGTGTGTGTGTGTGTGTGTGTGTGTGCGTGATGTGCAGATACATTTGGTGGGTTGGGTAGTGAGCGATGTGAAGAGATGACGAACCGTAGTGGCGCTTTGCCTTGCCGGCGCTTTTATACCAGCCCGGATCAATGTAGAATTTTGTGCCTTGCCCTGGCCTTGCCGCGGGATATTTTTTTTTCCGTTTTGACGTCACTTAAGCATTTTTTCTTTTTCTTTTGTTTCTTACAGAAATCGACCTTGCCGGCGCTTTCTCGGAATGAATCAATCGGCAAAGCAATGTGACACTAAGGCAGGTCCCACTGTAGTACTTGGAGTCGTGAGACGAGGTACTTGGTGTTACAGATGTCAATAAGTGGTGTCGGGGCCGTCAGGCCCACCCATGGTCACACTACACGCTAGTGTGGCAGTCACGATGTGACACCCACCTTGGTGCTCCCTCCGTACACCTCGCGCGCATCAAAGTAGGTGCGGCCGAGCAGGTGCTCCAGGCGCGCGAGGCGCTCCGAGTCCTCGGTCCGCATGCGCTGGAAGACCTGCGCGTGGGTTCAGGGTTTAGGGTTTTGAGGGTCAACGGTTTAGGGTTTAGGGATGAGGTGCTCGAGGCGCGCGAGGCGCTCGGGGTCCTCGGTTTGCATGCGCTGGAAGACCTGCGCGTGGGTTCAGGGTGTAGAGGGTCAACGGTTTAGGGTTTAGGGACTAGGTGCTCGAGGCGCGCGAGGCGCTCGGGGTCCTCGGTCCGCATGCGCTGGAAGACCTGTGCATGGGTTTAGGGTTTAGGGTTTTGAGGGTCAACGGTTTAGGGTTTAGGGATGAGGCGCTCGGGGCCCTGCATACGCATGCGCTGGAACACGTGTGTGCGTGGCGTGTGCGTGGTGTGCGTGGCGTGCATGCGCGCCGCCCACACACTTGTGTGATGTGTGCGCGTGCGTGCGCATTAGTGTGCGCGTGCGTGCGCAGTAGGTGTGGGAATGCGTCTGTCCCTGTTCCTGCCGCCCCCCCCCCCACACACACCACCACCACCACCACACACCACACACCACACACCACACACATGGGCGAGCACAGGGGCACACGTGCACGCGGTAGGTGTGTCAGCAAGACCCGCATGCACGCAGCCCCGCACCCCCCTCGTATGCACACACACCATACGGAGACGCACACGCTGCCGCACACGGCTATGCATACGATCGTATGCAACCATCATCGGGCATTCAGTGCACCCATCATATGCCATGTGGTGCAACCCCTGGCAAACACGCAACGGCACGTGCCTGCGTCTGGCGCAGCATCGCGCGCGCGGTGTCCACCTCCTTAAGCTCCACCATCTCCAGCACGACCTTTGTTTGCAGAGGGGTGTGTGTGGTGCATGGTTGAGTGTGGGTGTGTGGCCCTCCCATGCGCGCTGCGCGCATGGGAGCGCATGGGAGTCGCATTCACGCCCAGGCCTCCTCGCCTCTGCGCACCCATCACTGCCATGCGTGTTTGCCACGCACGCGCGTGCATGCATGCAGCCACCCTCCCAGCCACCTGCTCGTACAGGTCCTCCAGCTTGCTGCGCGGCAGCTTGAGCTGTGCGACCTGTGGCAGCACCACGTCCCACCGGCCGCCGTTGACGTCCGACACGAAGTTCTCCAGGCTGTCGATCGTGTTGAGGGACACCTGGCACTCATTCTGAGGAGCACGGGGAAGCTGGGTAAGCCGAGCCTCGCCACGGCGGCGACACGGTGTTGGCATGCACTTTTGCCATGCATGCATGCTGCACCTGAATAGCGTTGAAAGACTCGCTCAGGCCGTTTTCCTTGCAGAATTGCAGCACGATCTTGATGACACTGCGACAGGCAAAGCGGGGAGGGGGTGGGCACATGGAGCGGGAAGCGATCCAGCACCCCTGCGAGAACTACTCACTCTGTGGCCTCGATCTCGAGCGACATCCTGCGCTACTGCTCATGCGCAGCGCGTGCGCGCCTGTGGCAGCGCTTGTGGCCTCGCTGTGTCATCAAACCATGCCACACAATCTCACCTAGCTCAAAAAGTTGAGCAAGAGGCAGACAACAGACAGGGATGCACAGTCTCTGAGCCCTCCCTAACCTTCATCACCAACTGCCTGGAGTTCCAGGCACGCCCTTCGCGAAAACTCCTCCTCCGCCCCCCCAATCAGACGACCTCCTAGCACTTCGAAGAACGACCCTCCTACTTGCGCCGCTTCATCTGCTCTGCCCGGCTGTACCGCCACCACAAGGGGCTCCAGTTCCGAGCAGACAGACCCAAACCCGTTCCACTTCCACGTCACGTCACGTGCGCGCCTGTGCCCACACGGGTACGAGAGCCGTCGCGCGCCCATTCAGTGACTGCAGTGACTGATCATCCTCGACAACTGCAGTTTGACGCCGTGATCATAACGGCGAGCACGGTGCCGTGTGGGATCACCGTGTCACAGTCGCACAGACCTGGCCCTTACACTCTCTTACATCCCTCGAGCGCACTTAGCACCTCGGGACCCCCCGAGCGGCGCCACAGGAATGGGCTGGCCCCCTACTGGCCCCCTAAAGCTTGTGCAAAGGAGACTGCAAACAGCCAGCGCAGTGCAGTGTCAAACGCGGCAGTCGGCGGTGCGCCGACACACGCTCGCCAGTGCAGCCCCTCCTCCGCTGATCACTGTGCCCTTCTCTGCACCTCTCCTGTGCTTTCCTCTCCTCCTCTCCTCCTCTCCTCCTCTCCTCCTCTCCTCCGCCCCTCCGCTCCTCCACTCCTCCGCTCCTCTTAGTCTGCCCCTCTGCTCTTCAGCTCTCCTCCCCGGCAGCGCTCCTCTGCAGCGCACCTCTGCTCGCACTCGCTCATCTGCTCCTCTTCTCCTCTGCAGCGCCTCTCTGCGGTGCAGTACCCCCCCCCCCCCCCGCCAAACCGCAGTCACCTGCAGCGTCACGCAACGTTGACGACGAGCGCGACACCGTCAGGAACAAACACGACGTGGCTCCGCAGCGGCCCCGCTGCGGGCGGCGCGCCAGCCTCGTACTAGTCGGGCCCAGCGGCGGCGGCAGACACTTCTGGCCATGGAGGCACGCCTCTGCCCGCCATCGCAGGCAACTCTGCGGCGTCACGCAATGCTGACAATGCGCGCAAAGCAGTCCGGCACCACCACCGCCGTGGGTCACAGCGGCCCCGCCGTAGGCGGCGCACCAGCCTAGTACCAGTCCGGGGCAGCGGCGGCGGCAGGCACTTCTGGCCATGGAGGCACTCCTCCGCCCGCCACCATCGAAAGCAGCTCTGCAGCGTCATGCTACGCTGACGACGAGCTCTACGCCGCGCGGCACCACCACGACGTGGCTCCGCAGCGGCCCCGCCGCGGGCGGCGCACCAGCCTCGTACCAGTCAGACGCAGCGGCGGCGGCAGACACTTCTGGCCATGGAGTCCCTCCTCCCGCGGTCGCCATCGCGGGCGACTCTGCGGCGCTGCCCGCCTCGCCCGCCGAGCGGCGTGTGTGCAGCTGCAGCACCACCGCGGGGGGCGGGGCGGCGCGCGCCGCGCCAGCGGCCGTGACGCGCCTGCAATTGGGGTCAGTGGTGTCATTAAGGAAACCAAGAATATCCTGTTTGCCCCCGCAACACAGGAGGGAACATGCCGGATTGCTCCCGTAGGGTGGGGGGTTCCCCCGGAAAAGTGTGAAAATTGCCGAATTTCACATCTTAAGGAGCGAAATTCCCGCGATTCGCCCCCGCAGTTTCCACCCAAATTTCCCGTTTCGTCCCCGCAGCGGGGCTGTGGGGGCTGCGGGGGCGCTAATGACACCAGTGATTGGGGTCGTCGTCGAAAGCGTAACACAGCGGGAGCGGGAGCGCCTGGACCAGGCCTAGACCCCGAGTACAAACACAAGACCCGAAAAAGCTCAAACCAGCGAGGCTTGCACACACAGCGATTGGGGTGTTGGTGTTGGGGTGGAACATGTGCGGTCGTTGAGGGCGTAGGCGTCCAACCTAAACCCCAAACCCCAAACCCCAAACCCCAAACCCCAAACCCCAAACCCCAAAACCCTAAACCCTAAACCCTAAACCCTAAACCCTAAACCCCAAACCCCAAACCCCAAATCCCAAACCCCAAACCCCAAACCCCAAGCCCCAAACCCCAAACCCCAAACCCGAAACCATACACACACGCAGCACAGTGGCGGCAGTCTCAACAAATGTCCAGGCCAGAGTTACAACCGAACCTCCTCACCCCAACACACGGCGACCCTCTCTCTCTCTTTGACACGAGGGCAACACGAGGGCATGTAACACATGTTCAAAGATTTTTTTTCGGGTGCAGCATCATCACGTCATGTGTGCGCACCTGTGTGCGAGCCGCGTGGCGCACATCGCGACAAGGTCAAACGCGAGGGCGCCAATCACCGAGCCGATCGCCGCGCCGACGACGACGCGCGCATCGACCGGCAGGCTGCGCGTGCGTGCATGCGTGTGTGTGTGGGGGGGGGAAGGGGGGCGTGTGAGTGTGTGTGTGTGCGTGCCGACGACAACGTGCGCTTCGACCAGCAGGCTGGGTGGGATGAGAGGGTGGTGTGTGTGTGCGGTGTGTGTGTGTGTGTGTGTGTGCCTGTGCCGATGATGATGTGGGCATCGGTGGAAAAGAGGGTGGTGTGTGTGCATGTGTGTGTGTGTGTGCACGTGTGGGCGCCAATCACTGAGCCGATGGCCGCGCCGACGGCGACTCGCGCATCGACCGGCATGCTGGGTGGGAGTGTGTGTGCGTGTGTGTGTGGGTGGGTGTGTGGGTGGGTGTGTGGGTGGTGGGTGTGCGCGTGCGTGCGCGCCGACAACGACGCGCGCGTCGACCGGCAGGCTGGGTGGGATAAGAGGGTAGTGTGTGTGTGTGTGTGTGTGCCTGTGCCGATGATGATGCGGGCATCGACCGGCAAGCTCGGTGGAAAAGAGGGTGGTGTGTGTGCATGTGTGTGTGTGTGTGTGTGTGTGTGTGTGTGTGTGTGTGTGTGCACGTGTGGGCGCCGATCACCGAGCCGATCGCCGCGCCGACGACAACGCGCGCGTGTGGCGTGTGGCGTGTGGCGTGTGGCGTGTGGCGTGTGGCGTGTGGCGTGTGGCGTGTGGCGTGTGGCGTGTGGCGTGTGGCGTGTGTGCGTGTGTGCGTGTGTGTGGAAAGGGGGGGGCGGTGTGTGTGTGTGCACGTGTGGGCGCCGATCACCGAGCCGATGGCCGCGCCGACGACGCACGCGTCGACCGGCAGGCTGCGTGTGAGTGTGTGTGTGTGTGTGTGTGCACGTGAGGGCGCCGATCACCGAGCCGATCGCCGCGCCGCCGACGACGCGCACATCAACCGGCAGGCTGCGCGCGTGCATGCGTGTGCGTGCGTGTGTGTGTGTGTGTGTGTGCGCGCGCGTGCGCACGTCGACCGGCAGGCTGGGTGGGATAAGAGGGTGGTGGGTGTGTGTGTGTGTGTGTGCATGTGTGTGTGTGTGTGTGTGTGTGCACGCGCGCGCCGATAACGACGCGCGCGTCGACCGGCAGGCTGAGTGGGATAAGAGGGTGATGTGTGTGTGTGTGTGTGTGTGTGCGCGTGTGTGTGTGTGTATGTGTGTGTGTATGTGTCTGCGTGTGCGGCGCACACACAAAAACTGTGTGTGGGGTGGGTGTCTTCGCGCGTGTGCGTGCGTGAGACAAAGAGGAGCGTGGGGTGGTGTGTGTGTGGTGTGTGTGGGGGGGTGAGCACGCATGGGCGCCTAAAACCTGAACTTTTTAAGCCCTCAACATCTCAAAGGGCGTTCCTATTAGTGCTCTCAATCCTTAACCACACCCAAGCCCTAAGCCCCAACAAGCCCTCAACCTTATTCAATTCAAGGTTTAAAACGTCACAAGGCCACTACTGTGACCCTGAGGAAGGTTGTCTCCTATATGCTCCTTGCGAGACATGTCTCAGAGGCCGCTGTTTGGGGTAGCTTGCCGGCAGGAGCGGTAGTCTATTGGTCAGGAGCCGGCGGTACTCTAGTACACTCAAGTGTGCTGGAGTATTGGCGGGTGATCTCTAGTAGAAGAGTAGCCTGCTTAGCTGGAAACCCCGTGTTACTTGTTACTTGTTACTTGTTACCCGGTCACCCACTCGCGCGCCGCGACGGCCTATAACCTAAAAAAACTATACAGGTTTTAATTCCCCCACCCCTGCCCTCCAACCTTAAATCCAAGGTTTGAAAAGTCACACCTGGCCACCCACTCGTGCACCGCGATGGCCTTGAACCTTTAAACCCTTAAAATGTTTAAATGCCCCCCAAAAGCCTTAAATCCAAGGTTTGAAAAGTCACACCTGGTCACCCGCGATGGCCTTGAACCTTGGCCCTGGTCACCCGCGATGGCCTTGAACCTGGGAGCCCTTTAAAGGTGTTAGAGACCCCCCCACACACACACACCCTTAAATCCAAGGTTGAAAAAGTCACACCTGGTCACCCACTCGTGCGCCGCGAGGGCCAAAAAAACTGAAAACCTTTTACAGTGGATTTAAAACAACTGCACCATCATTTCAAAGGTTAAAATACCCCCGCAGCCTTAAATCCAAGGTTTGAACAGACACCCCTAGTCACCCACTGGTGCGCCGCGATGGCCTAAAACCTGAGGCCCTTTAAATGTTTAAATACCCCCCCCACACACCTCAACCAAATCCAAGGTTTGAACAGACATACCTGGTCACCCACTGGTGCGCCGCGATGGCAAAGGAGACCGCGGGGCCGACCATCGCGACGATGAACAGCAGGTGTACACACGGGCTGCGTGCGTGTGTGTGGGGAGCAA
The DNA here is from genome assembly GCA_016618255.1 of Chlamydomonas sp. UWO 241. Taxonomy (NCBI): domain Eukaryota; kingdom Viridiplantae; phylum Chlorophyta; class Chlorophyceae; order Chlamydomonadales; family Chlamydomonadaceae; genus Chlamydomonas; species Chlamydomonas priscui. Next base: position 386,384 of record VFSX01000074.1, read on the forward strand.
GGGGGTGGGGTGGGGTGGGGTGGGGGGATTATGTCGTCAATTATACAGTCCTTTAGACGCATATGTGGGAGGCCCCGCCCTCACCGTCTCGCGACCATGACCCAGTGCAGGATCGTGCCGCTCGCCATGACCGTGTGTGTGTGTGTGTGTGTGTGTGTGTCTGTGACTGTGTGCCAGGCCCCGCCCTCACCGCCTCGTGACCATGACCCAGTGCAGGATCGTGCCGCTTGCCATGACCGTGTGTGTGTGTGTGTGTGTGTGTGTGTATGTCTGTGACTGTGTGCCAGGCCCCGCCCTCACCGCCTCGTGACCATGACCCAGTGCAGGATCGTGCCGCTTGCCATGACCGTGTGTGTGTGTGTGTGTGTGTGTGTCTGTGACTGTGCCAGGCCCCGCCCTCACCGCCTCGTGACCATGACCCAGTGCAGGATCATGCCGCTCGTCATGACCGTGTGTGTATGTGTGTGTGAGTGTGTGTGTGTGAGTGTGTATGTGTGTGTGTGTGACCGTGTGCCAGGCTCCAACCTCACCGCCTCGTGACCATGACCCAGTGCAGGATCGTGCCGCTCGCCATGACCGCCGCGATGCACGTCCCAGCAAGCAGGCCGCTCCCCAGGACTCCTGTGTGGCACACACACGCGCACACACACGGCACACGTCAGGGGTCGGGTGGGGTTCTGGGTTTCAGAGTTGAGGGTTAAGGGTTAACACTCACCCCTGCACACGGAACGCGTCAGGGGGGGGGGTTCTGCCTATGGCACGCACACACTCATGCACGCGCACGCATCAGGGAGGGGGGGGGCTCCGCCCGTGGCACACACACAACACACACACACACACACACACGCACACGTGCACTTCAAGCATCAGGGGGGGCGGGGCTCTGCCTGTGGCACACATGCATGTGCACGCGCACGGCACGCATCGGGGGGGGGGGGGGGGGGGGGGCTCTGCCTGTGGCACACACAACACACACACAAACACACACACGTGCACTTCAAGCATCAGGGGGGGGGGGCTCTGCCTGTTGCACGCACCCACATGCACGTGCACGCGCACGGCACGCATCAGGGGGGGGGGAGGAAGGGGGGCTGTGCGTATGGCACGCACACATGCGCACGTGCTCGCGCACTGCACGTGTCAGGGAGGGGAGGGGATTCTGGCATGGCATGCCCCGCCAGTGCCTTGGCACACGGCCGGGCACACCCAAGCAGAGACACCCCGCGAATCATCGCACGCGCACACGCGTACGCGCACGCGCACGCATCGGGGAGGGGGGGGGGGGGCTCTGCCTGTGGCACACACACATGCGCGCGTGCACGCGCACGGCCCACGTCAGAGAGCGGGGGGCTCTGCGTGTGACACACAAGCGCTTGCGCACGCGCACTGCACGTGTCAAGACAGGGGGAGGGGGTTGTGGCATGGCATGCCCCGCCAGTGTCATGGCATACGGCCGGTGTGCACCCAAGCAGTGCTTCTTCAATTGGGCGGTCAACCACCTGTGGCGGTTTCTGGGCTGAAATAATAAAAATCGTTGTAGGGGTTGACCGCCTGATTTGTTTGTTTGTTTCGTTTTTTCAGGTGTTGTTTTCGTTTTTCCCATTTTTTTCTGCGAGCGCAGCCTGCGGCCGCCGGTGGCTGGGCTGCAAGAATTGATTAATTTAAATCAATTGAAAAAGCACTGCACCCAAGCAGAGACACCCCGTGAATCATCGCATAAGCAAACGCATACGCGCACGCGCATGCTTACCCTGATAGCCCGCCTCAAAAGGCAGCTCCCTCAATCCCATGCTCCGAGGGCGCATGTTGTAACAGAAAAGTAACAGTTCTTACGTAACAGTAACAGTAACAGAACAGAACATCGACTTACCGGCAAATACCCACGTGCGCCCAGAGGGTGCGTACTGTAAGCCGTAAACAGTACTCACGGACGAAGAATGAGTGCACAAAAAAACAAGAACATTGCCATTGAAGAACACGTGCAAAAAAAACAAGGACAGTGCCATTGGAGACCGCAAGCGGTGGCAGGCAGCAGGGGGGAGTTGTAGTAGCGCTCAGCATGGTATGCCCCGCCAGTGCATCTGGCTGGCACACAGTCGCACGCGCGCACGGTACGCATGTAACAAAGAACGCCGACAGTGCCATGGAGACCGCGGGTGCAGGCAGCAGGGGGGAAGTTGTAGGGCTCTGCATGGCCATGGCGTACGGCAGGCCGGTGCGCATCCAAGCGGAGAACCCCCTGCTACGCAGCACTCACGTACAAAGAACACGGACAGTGCCATGGAGACCGCCAGCGCCGGCAGCAGGCACGTTGCGCAATAGTGTGCAAAGAATGATGCGGTGCTGCGATGGGATGTGCAGTGAGATTGTGATTGAGATTGAGAGTGAGAGTGAGAGTGAGAGTGAGAGTGAGAGTGAGAGTGAGAGTGAGAGTGAGAGTGAGAGTGAGAGTGAGAGTGAGAGTGAGAGTGAGAGCGAGAGTGAGAGTAAGAGTGAGAGTGAGAGTGAGAGTGAGAGTGAGAGTGAGAGTGAGAGTGAGAGAGTGAGAGTGAGAGTGAGAGTGAGAGTGAGAGTGAGAGTGAGAGTGAGAGTGAGAGTGAGAGAGTGGAGAGTGAGAGTGAGAGTGGAGAGTGGAGAGTGGAGAGTGGGAGTGAGAGTGAGAGTGAGAGTGAGAGTGAGAGTGAGAGTGAGAGTGAGAGTGAGAGTGAGAGTGAGAGTGAGAGTGAGAGTGAGAGTGAGGGTGAGATGGGGACGGGTGGGTGGCAGGGCAGGGAGGAGGGAGGGGGACCGCAGGCAGCAGGTGCTATGATGGGATGTGGAGTGGTGGTGTGGTGTGGGAGAGAGAGCATAGGGGAGACTGGGTAGGATGGGTGGAGGGGAAGGTAGAGGCGGGAGGAAGGAGGGTGCATGGGTAGCGTGCACCAGTGGCCAGTAGCGTGTGTGTAGCAGTGCTTGGGCGCTACTACACGCCGAGCAAGGTCGAATACGCTGCCTGTTTGGTGCCTCACACGCGACTGTAAAATCCATCAACACGTACCTGAGGCTTTTTTTGCTCTAGGACTACGCTGTGGCAGGCAGCCGGCTGGTGGCTACCACCCCTGACAAGCGACTGCTCGAGGGCCAGAACTGGACTTGGGTCTAGGCGGTGGTACTAGCTGGGACTAGAAGACATCTTTGCTGGAAAGCCATTGTCACTGTTACCTCACCTCTACCGGGTAGCCAGCCAGTTTCAATCAAGGTGTCGGGCATAAAAGCTGGGGCTCCAGCTGGGGCCTAAAAGCTGGGAGGTAGGTGGCACAGAGCCTCCGTATCTGTGCTTCAAAAGAGCTTCATACACCCCTACTGGCGTCACACCGACTGTGAAATCCATCATCATCGCTGTTACCTGAGGGAAGCCAAACAGCCGCTCTGGGGGGCTTCGCGTTGGCAGGCAGCCGGCTGGTGGCTACAGCCCGTCACAAGCGATTTCTATGAATTGATAGGACTTTTGGGGCCAGAGCTTGGGTCTAGACGGTTGTACTAGCTAGGACAAGAAGACGTCTTTGCTGGGAAGCCGATGTTACTGCTACTATTATTATTACCTGGGGAAGCCGAGCAGCCGCGTCGACGGCGGCGCGGACGACGGGCCAGTGCCTGGTGGAGACAAGAGCCCAAGGCGTCGGATGGAGCGGGTTAGGTCAGTCGGAAGGCCCGACGCCTCACTGCCGCACACCTCGCACTGAGTGGACCTGCCGAGGCGGTGGCGTGTGCGTGTCACGGTCGCGGTGTGTGTGCTGCAGGGCTGCAGGGCGCGGGAAGTCCTGGCCTCGCCTCTCCGCACCCCACTACACTGGCCATGCCTGCCATGCGGGGCACACGCCCACGTAAGAGCCCCCACTCACTTGCGCACATCGCCAAACCATGCCGCTGCGCAAGAGATGTGCATGCCCGCGTCCGAGCACCTGGTGGAGGGGTGCATGCGAAGAGTTGAGGGTGGCTGCCTGTATGTCTGCTGCATGCCCCCCCCCCCCCCTCTCTGCTGCTCCCACGCACGCGCATCCCAAGCGAACTGCCGAACCCAGTTCCAGATCGTTGGCGCTAATTTCCTCGAGACAAACACGGCATGAGCAGCTGGGTCCTTCGTCGCCCGGAGACGACGAGTCCCGTCGGACGGAATAAGGCATTCGTGCGCCGTTTCCGGTTTCACTGGCGTGCATTCCGATGGCTCCGGGTGCAGTTGTGCAAGGGGTACACGACGAGTGGCACGGTTTGATGGACCATGCGGGTTGCGACGTGCGAAAGTGTGAACTAGGTGTAATCAGACATCAGGTAAAACTTGATGATGATGAGAGATTTACAATCCACTTCTGGCGGTCACACGTACGGTTCCAAAGCTCCAGTGGGACTTAGAGAAACAAGGCTCAAGGCCCACAAAAGGTCAAGCTACAAGTAGCACAGTGGTGCTGCTTGCTTGGCGCCCGCCACCAAGTGTGGATGGCGTTGCCGTGGGCTACTTGTAGCTTGACCTTTTGTGGGCTTTGAGCCTTGTTTCTCTAAGTCCCACTGGAGCTTTAGAACCGTACGTGTGACCGCCAGAAGTGGATTGTAAAACTCTCATCATCAAAAAAGTAGCCCACGGTTACGCCATCCACACTTGGTGGCGGGCGCCAAGCAAGCAGCACCACTGTGCAGGCTGCACACCCAGCCCCTTAAATGGCCAGAGGGCAGACCCAAGGTATAAAACCATGAAGGGACCAAAAAGCCCTCCCCCAGACCACCGGAAGCGGGGCTAGTAGCACACCCGCCGCAGCACTCTACTCAGCGACCACACCGCACCCGCCACCGCACGCGTGTGGCGCCACCTCCCCTTCAAAAACACCCCCAGAGGGAATGCCATCTAGCAAGCAGGTGCAGGCACCCGCTCGCCGTCAACGACGAGGCGCGCGCGGTGGAACTGCGCCCGCTTCCCCGCAACCTTGGCGGCGAGGAAAGCGGGCCACAGCGCCTGGTGCTGCGCCTCCTCGCGGTCACTGAGGACGTCGAAGACTGCAGTCGAGTCCACGCAGCGGCGCAGCTCGTGGCGCCAGCGCACGACAGTGTCGGCCACGGCGTCAGACGCCACGGTGAAGAGCACATGCAGCACACCGCCCCCGCGTGGCTCCACGCCGATGCCCCCGACGGCAGGCTTGGCGTTGAGGAGCGACGCGGACACGACGCCACCATCAGCCGGCTCCCGCCGGCCGGTGCCGCCGTAGAGGAAGCGCACGACATCCGTAGCCAGGCGGACGGGCAGGCTGGTGCCGTCCTCGGCAGCTGCAGCGATCCGCTCCGCCGCCGCCGCCGTCGCCTCCTCTTCATCCATCCGCCTGCCACCGCCCGCGAGGAACCAGTTGGCGCCGCGTGCCACCGGGATGGACAGCACGAAGCTGCGGCGCAGCGACGTGTCGCCCACACGCGCAGGCAGCCCCCCCCGGCGGGAGGGGCCGCGCGCAGATGCGGCACGCGTGGCGCCCGACGCAGGCAGATCCGTCGCCGGCCCCCCCCCCGCCGACGCCACAGGGGCGGCAGCAGCAGCGGGCCAGGCAGGCTGAGCAGCCTCGGCAGCAGGCGCAGCGGGGGCGCCGCACTGTGGGCCGCATGGCCGGCCCGCGCGCGGGCGGGCTCTGCATGCGGCATCTGCATGGGCGCCCCAGGGACGCGGCTCACCAGGAGGCTCACCACATCCACCAGGGACGCACTCTGTTGCGCCTGCGCCTGCACCACCACCATAACTGATGGTGGAGCAGTGTCGAGCATGGCACCCACGTGGCTGGAGGGCATGGGGAACATGTAAGCATGCGTGAGAGCCCAGACGAAAAAATCAGCATTACAAATTAGGTCACTACAAATTGGAATGCGTCCCCCCTCCCCGGGCATTAACTGAGTAAGTCAACCCAGACAGGGCGCGCCGGCAGCCTGCATTCCAATGATAGAAACGGATCGCTCCCACTTTTTGTCGAACCAGATTCACACTTTCGATTTCCAACGTACATCCGCAGTGTTGCACCGCCGCTGCTCCCCAGCTCGGCGACGATCGGGATGAGGGCTTCGTCGATAGAGGTGGCGAGAGGTGTTCCCTTGATGCCTTCCCGCAGCGCCTGCTGCGCACCCGGACGTGCCAGCACGTCCGCGCCCTCTCTACGAGGTCCTAGACCAACGGCCGTAAGCGCACTACCCTGCGCGCGCTCGTGGGGCGCTGGGGTGCTCCCATATCAGGTTGCGCAGACGCCACGTCTTCGTGCCGCACCAGAGCCTCCCCGCGGCGCCAGCATACCCGTCAGCGCCTCGGAGACTGCGTCGAGCAACGGGTGAGGCCTCGGGTGCCTGCTGGGCGCGGCGTGCGGTCCATGCAAAGCCCATGCAACCCCATGCATGTCGATCGTCCCCGAATCTCGCGTGTGATCGTGCATGCAGGTCTGGCGAGAGTCGAACCCGTCGCCTCAGGGCTGCCTTCGACGACGAGTACCTTCTGGGCCTGGTTTGGCTACAGCGCAAGCAGATTGCCATTGGCGCGGTGTGCCTATTGCTGTGCACAGCAAGCAACCTTGCAGCGCCCGTGCTGTCAGGCCTCCTCATGGAGACGCTTGTGAACCAGCAGTCGGTGGAGCAGTACGGGCGGGTGAGCGAGGGGCGCGACGTGGCGCACACGCACCACGCATGCATGCGTGCACACGCGAAGATGCCTGGCCGTGCCACCGTGCCACCGTGGCAAGCAACTGTCGCCAACCGACGCGCACCTGCACGTGCCCGCAGATCCTGGGGATGCTCACGGTCGGCTACGTGTTGGAGCCCATGCTGACCAAGGTGGGCCGCCGCGCTCGGCACTCTAATGCGCGTTGGCCGCACACCCGTTCGGCACACACACACACACACACACACAGCCTCAGCACATGCAGGCTGCTTCACACACACGCACACACACGCACGCACACACACACCGTGCCCGCGTCCATCGACGCGTCAGGTGTACATGGGCAGCCTCATCAACGCTGGCGAGAAGGTCCTCGCGACGCTGCGGCTGGAGCTCTTCCGCACGCTGCTCATGCAGAGGATCAGCTACTACGACACGCACAAGGCAGGGAAAGCAACCAAAACATTATACCCAAAACCTATGTCCTGAAGGAGCAGCAGGGGAGCGCGTCTTGTGGGGAGGGTGGGGGAGCGCAGGTGCATGGGGCGTGGTGCTCATGCAGCGCACCAAACTACTTCCGTCCGTGCGGTTTGCCTTTGCGAATAAGTATAGTTTTTTGCCCCCCCCCGCCCCCCCCACGAAGCTGAGAAACTAATAGAAATCATCGGAAATCGCGATGTGGGGCGTCAAAACGACTAAAAACTATGAAAAACGACACCCGCAATCGCATTAAACAACTACAGTTTCGCCCCCCCCCCCTCCCGCCAAGGCAAACAATATCCACGGTATGGCACGCATAAGGCAGGGAAGAAACACTCTACCCTAAACCCTCAAGCCTGGACCCTTAAGGAGCAGCAGCAGGGCGCGCGTCGTGTGGGGCGGGTGCATGGGGCGGGTGCATGGGGCGGCTGCGTGGAGGTGCTGCACAGGAGCAGGCCTCCCCCCCCCCAAAACATGTACAGTTTTCTGTCAAATCGTAGATTGTAGTTTACGGAGATCGGAGATGAGCAGAAAACTTGAGTTTCTGCATGACAGTCAGTTCATACGTAGGTGGAACTGCGGGCCAGGTATAACCTGGCCTCCTTCCTGGGTATCTCATCCTGTTGATTCGTTCAAAGGAAGCTTAGCCTAAAGCATTCATTACGGCTGCGACAACAGTCACGGCGTCTTAGTTTACAGACAACACCAGCGTTCTTTGGAAACAGCAGACCGCAGACAACACCAGCAGCAGCACGACGATCCCACAGCAGGCACCTCGTCGAGGCCGAGGCGGCCACCAGGAGAGCGCAGCGCAGGCACCCCATCGAGGCCGAGGCGGCCGCCAGGAGAGCGCAGCGCAGCGCAGCGGCGATGAACTCACTGAAAGTACCCCGCCGGCAGCCGTCGCGAGGCTCAGAACCCAGTCGCCAGTCGATCTGCTCAAGATGGCAAAGGAAGAGCTGCGTCGAGCAAACCGGGCCATCTTTGGGCCGCAGGAGGCACAGCCACAGCAGCCGCAGCAGCCATGACGGCAAGATGTGCAGGAACAGGCCTCCCCCCAAACACACACACACGATCACCCTTCCCCCCCCCCACACACACACACGCACACACACGCACGCACACGCACAGGCGTCGGACCTGACCGGACTCATTTCCGTCGAGCTCGACACCATCCGCCAATTTGTGTTCAACAACATGTCCCGGGACAGGTGCGTGTGTGTGGGTGGGTGGGGGGGTATGGCTCAAGGGTGTACGGTCCAAGGTTGCACGAATTTAGGGTTGTAACCGTTGTGAAGAACCCGCGCTGTTTGCGTTCACCAACACGTCGCGGGACTGGTGTGTGTGCGGCCTGTGACACATGGCAGCTAGGGGTGCACGCACACACACACACACACACACACACACACGCACACGCACACGCACGCACGCACTGCACGCACACACTGCATGCATGCATGCACGCATAGGAGCAATCGCGATCGCAGATGGCAGCTAGGGGTGCGCTTTGACAGCCGCCAGCCTCGTTTTTCTACGACCTGTAAGCACAGGTGTATAGCGCGCCAGCACAGGCGCCTGGCGGACCGTAAAATGGACCACACACGCACGCAGGGGCCCGCGCGCGCTGCTCGAAGCCGTCGGCGCGGTCGGTCGCGGTGCTCTTCCACACACACACACACACACACACACACACACACACGTACACACACACGCACGCGCACACGCACACACACGCACGCAGGCGTCCGCGCGCGCTGCTCGAAGCCGTCGGCGCGGTCGCGGTGCTCCCCCCCCCCCCCCCCCCCCACATACACACACACGCGCGTACACGCACACAAACGCACATGCACACACACATACACGCAGGGGCCCACGCGCACTCCTCGAGGCTGTCGGCGCGGTCGCGGTGCTCTTCTGGCTCTCGTGGCGCCTCGCGCCAATCTGCTCAATCGTGATTGTGTGCACCGGGCTCGCGGCTGCGGTGTACCGCGCTTACACGAAGAAGATCGAGATGGCGCAGGCGAGTTGTTACATGCGTCTTTACTTCTGCGTGAGGGAAAGAGTGACCGGCGCAAAGGAAGTGTGACCGAGGGGTGCGGAAGAGGGGAGCGGAAGAGTGACGCGGTGTATTGCGCATACACAAAGAAGATTGTGATGGCGCAGGCAAATTGTTACACGTCTTTACTTTTGACTGATGGGAAGAGTGACTGAGGGGAGGGAAGAGTGTGCGGGGAGGAGTGTTCGGGGAAGAGTGATGCGGTGTGCCGCTGGGTGGGGGGAAGAGTGACGCAGTGTATCGCGCGTACACGAAGAAGATTGAGATGGCGCAGGCAAATTGTTACACATCTTTACTTTTGACTGATGGGAAGAGTGACGCAGTGTCCGTCGGACGCCTTTGATGGTTTGTTAGAGCCGGTGTCTGGGGACCGGGGGTGGTGGGAAGAGTGAGGGGAAGGGTGACTTAGGTGTAGGAAGGAGGAGCGTCGCGGCGTACCGCGCGTACACAAAGAAGATTGAGATGGCGTAGGTAAGGGGAAGTGTGATCGGAACAGTGATTGGAAGATTAACCATGGGGAAGGAAGTGTGACCGGGGGGGGGGGAGAGTGACGCAGTGTATGGGAGGAGTGACGCGACGTAGCGCTCGTTCACACTGCACACACACACACACACACACACAAAGCACCGCTCTGTTGAGCACGACTGCTGTGGCACTGCAGGCGCTCACACCCACACCCACAAACCCACACGCACACACGCCCCCCCCCCCACACACACCACCACCACCACCACACACGCGCAGAGCACCGCTCTGTCGAGCATGACGGCGGTAGCGCTGCAGGCGCGCGCACACACACCCCACACACACCACACACACACATGCATGCACGCCACACGCAGAGCACTGCTCTGTCGAGCGTGACGACGGTAGCGCTACAGGCGCTCAAACACATGGCAACGTTCACACACACACGCACATGCACACACGCAGAGCACCGCTCTGTCGAGCATAACGGCGGTAGCGCTGCAGGCGCGCGCACCCCCCCCCCCCCCCAACACACACACACACACACCACACACACCACCACCACCACACACACACACCACCACCACCACCACACACGCACGCACGCCACGCAGAGCACTGCTCTTTCGAGCATGACGGCGGTGGCGCTGCAGGCGCTCGAAAACATGAAGACGGTGCGGTCGTTCGGAGGGGAGGCGCTCGAGCGTGAGCGCTTCCAGCAGCATGTGGGGGCGTCGTACGAAGCGGGTGCGGCGTGTGTGTGTGTGTGTGTGTGTGTACGAGTGGGGGAAGGGGCGCGCGTGTGTGTGTGTGTGTGTGTGTGTGTGCAACTTGGTAGTCAAGGCCCTCGAGCGTGAGCGCTTCCAGCAGCATGTGTGGGCGTCGTACGAAGCGGGTACGGCTGGGGAGAGACTGGGGAGAGGCGCGCGTGTGTGTGTGTGTGTGTGTGTGTGAGAGTGTGTGTGGGAGGGGGAGGCGCTCGAGCGTGAGTTTTTTAGCAGCATGTTCGGGCGTCATACGAAGCGGGTGCGGCTGGGGAGAGACTGAGGAGAGGCGTGTGTGCGTGTGTGTGAAAGAGAGAGAGGGAAGGGGGGTCGCTCGAGCGTGAGCGCTTCCAGCAGCATGTGGGAGCGTCATACGAAGCGGGTACGGCGTGTGTGTGTGTGTGTGTGTACGAGTAGGGCAAGGGGCGCGTCTGTGTGTGTGTGTGTGTGTGTGTGTGTGTGTGTTTCTGCAACCCTGGCAGGCACACACACACACACACACACACACAGACACACACGCCACTCTTCTCTTTCCCCAATCTTCCTTCTCCCTCAGGCCTTGAGTTTGCCAACGCCAAGTCCCTCTTCGAGGCGTCCAACCGTTGCTCTCTCTCTCTTACTCCCTCTCTTTTCTTCTCTGACACGCACGCACACACATACATACATGCACACACACACACACACACGCACACCTCTGCAGGCCTAGAGTTTGCCAACGCCAAATCGCTGTTCGAGGCGTCCAACCGCGGCGCAATCCACGCGTCCCTGCTCGCGCTGTACGCATGGGGCGGGTGGCTCGTGCAGCAGGGCTACATGCAGCTGGGTGTGCTCATCTCTGGCATCGGCTTCACCTTCTCTTTGATGTACGCGACACAGGTGTGTGTGTGTGTGTGCGTGTGTGTGAGGGGGGGCAGTTGGCTCGTGCAGAGCAGGGATACATGCAGCTGGGCGTGCTCATCTCTGGCATCGGCTTCACGTTCTCTTTGATATACGCGACACAGGTGTGTGTGTGTGCGTGTGCGTGTGTGTGATGGAGCGGGCTGCTCGTGCAGAGCATGAGTACATGCAGCTGGGCGTGCTCATCTCTGGCTTCACGTTCTCTTTGATGTGTGCGACACAGATGCGTGCGTGTTTTCGAATTCCGAAGTTGTAGTCGTGTTTGCAAATGTTTGTGTGTGTGTGTTTAGGGCGGGTGGCTCGTGCGCTCGGCGTGCTCGCCTCTGGCATCGGCTTCACCTTCTCTTTGGTATTCGCGACATATGTGTGCGGCACGCTACCCTTGTTTGTGTCTGTCGTTCTGTCTGTGTGTGTGTGTGTGTGTGCGTGTGTGTGTTTGTGTATGTGCGGCATGCTTCCCTTGCTTGTGTCAGTCTGTTCCTGTCCGCTGCCCCACCTGTGGGATCGACACCACGGCAGCGGCGGCACGTCGCGCTGCAGCTTGGTCGGCCGGCACGCTGTCACTGGGACTGCCTGCCACTGTCTGTTTCTGCCTGCTACTGTCTGATACTGTCTGTTCCATTCTGTCTCTGTGTGTGTTTGTGTGTGCGTGTGTGTTTGTGTGTCGTGCAAGGGGGCGGCCACCTCCGTTGAAGATGCTGGATTATCGTGGTGTGTACTTGCATGCGCAAACAGGCTTCTTGGGCGCTGGCTCCCCGCCCGCCCCGGCCATCCCGCGTGTGTGCGTAGCAAACAGGGCGTCGGCCACACGCCTCCCTCCCTCTCTCCCTCTCCCTCTCTCTCTCCCTCGCCCTCGCCCTCGCCCTCGCCCTCGCCGTCGCCCTCGCCGTCGCCCTCGCCGTCGCCCTCGCCGTCGCCCTCGCCGTCGCCCTCGCCGTCGCCGTCGCCGTCGCCCTCTCTTCCTGTCTCTCTCTCTCATACTGTCTCTCTTCCCGTCTCTCTCCCTCTCTCTTCCTGTCTCTTTCTCTTCCTGTCTCTGTCTCTCTCTTCCTGCCTCTCTCTCTTCCTGTGTCTCTCTCTCTTCCTGTCTCTCACTCTCTTCCTGTCTCTCACTCTCCCTCTTAATCTCTCTCTCCCTCTCTCTCTCTTGTCGCCCAGCTGATGACGTCCCGCCCAAACAACCCTAGACCCTGAGCCCTGGACCCTGGACCCTGAACCCTGAAACCTGCGCCCTGAACGCTCAACCCTGAGCCCTGAGCCCGAAACCTGAAACCTGGACCCTGGACCCTGGACCCTGAACCCTTCATCCCAAACCGCAGGGCTTTGCCAACACGTTGACCGAGCTGCGTCGCGCAAGCGGCGCGCTCTCGCGCGTGCGCTCAATGGTCAACGACTCGGATCCAGACCCGTCGGTCGCGGGCGCGCTGCCGCCTGGCGCGTGGTGGGAGGTGAGCAGGGATCTGGGATCTGGGCGGCGGTTGAGAAGAGATCTGGGCGGCAGTTGATGTGGGTGCGATATTGTTTTGCACCTAAAGCAGTATTGCATCAATGGTGAAACGACTCGGATCCAGACCCGTCGGTCGCGGGCGCGCTGCCGCCGGGCGCGTGGTGGGCGGTGCGCGCACACAAATCAAACAAATCCACATCCTGCAGAAAGGATCTGGGCTCAATCTGGGCTGCAGCTGCTATCTTAAGAGAGAGGATCTGGTCTGCAGCTGATGTCTTGATAGAGGGTGGGGGCATGCGATGGGAGGTGCGCGCACAGTTCAAACTAATCAAATCCAACAGAGAGCGGATCTGGGATTCAGCTAATATCTCGAGAGGGGGTTGGGGCGCGTGGTGGGAGGTGCGCGCACAGTTCATACAAATCGAATCCAACAGAGAGCGGATCTGGGCGGCAGCTAATATCTCGATAGGGGGTGGGGCGCGTGGTGGGAGGTGCGCAGGGATCTGCGCGGAAGCTGCGAAGGGGTCTGGGAAGCGGTTGAGAAGAGATCGGGGCGGCAGTTGACGTGGGTGCGCTCAATGGTCAAACGACTCGCATCCAAGGCCGTCGGTCGCCAGCGCGCTGCCGCCGGGCGCGTGGTGGGAGGTGCGCGCACAGTTCAAGCAAATCCAGCAGGAATCCCAACAGAGAGAGGATCTGGGTAGCAGTTGGTAAAACTGCTGGTATGGGCGGGGAAGCGCGTGCGCACACTAGTCAACGGGCCCAGACCCGTCGGTCGCAGGCGCGCTGCCGCCGAGCGCGTGGTGGGAGGTGCGCAGGGATCTGGGCGGCAGTTGCAAAGGGGTCTGGGACAGTTACAGTTACAGTTACAGTTACATGGCATTCCAGCTAAGACAACACTAGTCCTAGTGCCACCGCCCTGTGAAGGACGATAGCCACCAGCCGGTTACCTGCCGTCTAGACTACCGCTCCCGCCGGCTAGTTTAGACCCAAACAAGTCCCCGAGGGACATGTCTGGCAAGGAGCGTAAAGGAAAGGACCGTCCTCTTCCTGGCCTTTGAGGCCAAGCACGCCGGCTGTGCCGACTGGCGGCGCTGAAGCAGAAAAGTCCCCGCCTGGCATGGTGCATGGTGGTCCAACTCCATGCATGGGGCTCTGCCTGCGCCCCATGCGTCATGCATGGCCAGGTCCCACCCTCCAGGGGGGCCTGGGCAAACAGAGTCGTCATGGCAGGCTGCCTGAAGACCAATGCCGACGCCAGTCACCGGCAGACGAGTGCCCCCGAGGGTGAGCGCGGTGACAAACGCTGCGATGGTGAAGCGGATAAACTCTGTTGTTGCCTCGGCGGTCACCACCGCTGAAGCCCTGATGGTAGCTCGCCCCCACGAGCAGCCATCTTGACCGATGTCAGCATGCATTGACGGGCGCCAGCTCCTCCGCTCGTCGATCAACTCGTCGAGATCGGTGCCGCATGGCGTCCTGCATGGGAGGAGGATAAGGGCCGTCTCCCAGCACGGGTCGCGGCAGCGCCGCGGCTACTCGCCAAGCCATGACAGCGCCGGGCAAGCCGCTCCTGTAGTTTCCACCGAGGGACAGTCTAGCAGGAGCCAGGCCAGTCGTATTTTATCCCGCTCGTCAGCGGCACGGAGATCCTAGTCACCAGCAGCGCCGCATTGCTGGGTCCAGGGCTCGGCGACGAGAACGCGCCTCCGTTCTGGGGTCTGGGAAGCGGTTGAGAAGGGGTCTGGGCGGCAGTTGACGTGCGTGCGCTCAATGGCCAAACGACTCGGATCCAGGGCCGTCGGTCGCTGGCGCGCTGCCACCGGGCGCGTGGTGGGAGGTGAGCTCACAAATCCAGGTCAAACAGGGAGGGGGTCTGGCTTGGTCTGGGTGGCAGTTGATATACCTATACGGGGGTTGGGGGGATGGGGGACGCGTGCGCGCGATGGTCAACGACTCGGATGCAGGGTCGTCAGTCGCAGGCGCTCTGCCGCCGGGCGCGTGGTGGGAGGTGAGCAGGGATCTGGGCGGCAGTTGCGAAGGGGTCTGGGCGGCAGTTGATGTGGGTGCGATATTGCTGTGCACCTAAAGCAGTAATGCATCAATGGTCAAACGACTCGGATCCAGGCCCGTCGGTCGCGGGCGCGCTGCCGCCGGGCGCGTGGTGGGAGGTGCGCGCACAAATCAAACAAATCCAGATCCTGAAGAAATGATCTGTGCGGCAGCTGGTGTCTTGAAAAAGAGGATCTGGGCGGCAGTTGACATCTTCAACGGGGGTGGGGGGCGCGTGGTGGGGGAGGTGCGTGCACAACTCAAACAAACCCAGGAGACAACCCGGCAGAGAGACGATCTGGGCGGCAGTGTTGGTAGGCGTGGGAACGGGGGGAACGGGGGGAAGCGTGTGCACGCGATGGTCAGCGACTCGGATGCAGGCCCGTCGGTCGCAGGCGCGCTGCCGCCGGGCGCGTGGTGGGAGGTGCGCGCACAAATCAAAACAAATCCAGATCCTGCAGAAAGGATCTGGGCTGCAGTCGACATCTCGATAGGGGGTGGGGATAGGGGGTTGGGGCGCGTGGTCGGAGGTGCGCGCGCAAATCAAACGATTTAGATCAGTTACATCGGCTTCCCAGCGAAGACTACATTCTAGTCCTAGTACCACCGCCTGGACCCAAGCCCAGTTCTGGCCCTAAAAAATACTTGTGAGGGGCGGTAGCTAAATCAGATCCTGCATCAAGAATCTGGGCTGCAGCTGTCTTGGGACGGGGGTGGGGGCGCGTGGTGGGCATGGAGACAGCAGTTGATACGTCGATAGGTGGTGTGGGGTGGGGACGGGGAGCGCTGCCGTGCACACACGCATACACACACGCACACACACACACACACACACATACATGCATACACGCGCACGCACACACGCGCACACGCACACACGTCAAACACACAGACACACGCACGCACGCACACACACGCACAACATACCCCCACACACACACGCACGCACATCAAACGCACAGGTCGCAAACGGCTCCATACGCCTCGACTCCACCCCTTCAACGGACGCAGCCGACACCGCACACAACCACCCCACACCCTCCCCAACCCCTCTCCCCACTCCCCCCAACACCCCAAACCCTAAACCCTAAAGCGCCCCAAAACGTCGGTATAAACCACCAAACCACAAACCCTAAACCCTGAACCCTAAGCCCCAGACCCTAAACCCCAAACCCTACAAAACACCACAGGTCGCCAACGGCTCCATGCGCCTCGACTCCACCCCCTCGATGGACGCATCCGACACAGCGGTCGATGCAGCAAAGACTGGGGGGGCGCTCGAGCTGCGCGGCGTGTCGTTTTGGTACCCGTCGCGGCCCGACGCGATGGTGCTGTCAGATGTTACGGTCAGGTATGTGCGTTTGTGTGTGTGTGTGTGTGTGCGTGTGTGCGTGTGTGCGTGTGTGAGCTGTGCGGCGTGTTGGTGCCCGTCGCGGCCCGACGCGATGGTGCTGTCAGACGTTACGGTCAGGTGTGTGTGTGTGTGTGCGTGTGTGCGTGTGCATGTGCGTGTGTGTGTGTGTGTGCGCGTGTGTGCGTGTGTGTGTGTGTGTGTGCGTGTGTGCGTGTGCGTGTGTGTGTGTGTGTGTGTGTGCGTGCTTGCGTGTGTCGTTTTGGTAGCCGTCGCGGCCCGACGCGATCGTGCTTTGGGACGTGTTGGTTCAGGTGTGTGTGCGTGTGTGTGTGTGTGCATGTGCGTGTGTGCGTGTGCGTATGTGTCTGTGTGTGTGTGTGTGTCGTTTTGGTAGCCGTCGCGGCCCGACGCGATCGTGCTTTGGGACGTGTCGGTTCAGGTGTGTGTGCGTGGTCGATTTTACAGTCCGTCAGGTGTGTGTGCGTGTGCGTGTGTGTGCGTGTGTGTGTGCATGTTGGGAGAACGCATCCCCCTTTCTCTCTCTGCGTGAGAGAGTGCGTGTGTACCTGTCCGTGCGTGTGTGGCAACGTGCATGTGTGCGCTCGCCATGCGCCGTGTGCGCGCACTCACGTGCCGCCCCTCCCTCCCCGCTGCCATCCCCCCCAGCCTCCCCCGTGGCCAAGTCACCGCCGTCGTCGGTCGCTCCGGTGCTGCACATTCACACACACACACAGACACACGCACACACACACACACACGCACAGCCTGCCCCGTGGCCAAGTCACCGCCGTCGTCGGTCGCTCCGGTGCCGGCAAGTCGACCATTGCCAACCTGCTGGCACGGTAGGTCTTTGAATGAAAAGGCAGGGGCCAAGAGGAAAGGAGGCGAGAGGAGGGGAGGAGAGGGGAGGGGGAGGTAAGGGAGGCGAAGGGAGGGGAAGGGAGCGGAGAGGAGATGGGAGATGGGAGAGGAGAGAGGGGAGGGGAGGGGGGAGGAGGGAAGGGAGGGAAGGGAGGGGAGGGAGGGGGGGGGGAAGGGAGGGGAAGGGAGGGGAGAGGGGGGGGGGGAGAGAGGAGGGGGAGAGGGGAGAGGAGAGAGGAGGGGGAGAGCGGAGTCGGCGCGCTCTCACCACTGCGATGGGGGTTGAGGGCTTTAGGGTTTTAGGGTTTGAGTTTTAGGGTTTTAGAGTTTTAGGGTTATCCTGGGGGTGCGCCCACGTTCTGCGCAGAGTGGGGGTCCCCTACCACCAACAGCCAGCTATCTCATGCAGGTGCTCGGGCCCTACGCGCCGAGCACGGTCTCATACGCCTTTATAGAGTCCCTGGGCCCCTTCCCACCCAGCCAAGTCGGCTGACTTGGTCGAATTCCCCACTGCGAAACACCCGAAACAGTCGCTTTTTTGCTGGCTGGGAAGGGGCTCCCTGACTGTAACATCCATCACCATTATCACCACTGCACATTTTTTTGCAGGTGCAGTGGTGGTGACCCTGCGCGTGGCATTGTTGGCGGTCAGCAGTGCGCGTCCATCGGGGCGTGGGATTGAGGTAGTCACACTTTTTGAAGCGATTCTCCGGGCTGCAGCCTACCCGAAATCCCTGCAAAACCTGGAAAATCTCTTCAAGAAAAAAACGAAACGATTACTGACCCCCCCCCCCCCAAGGAAACACCTGGTGCGTACACATGCGCACACGCAGGTTCAAGCAGGCGGCGTGGCTCTGCACGAGGGCTCTTTCAATAGCGTACGAATTCGTCACTATGAGGGCACAAACACACTGCACACACACACACACACACACACACACACACACACACACCACACACACTACACACACACACATAGTCGTAGTTCACGTGCACATCGTGTGGGACAAATGGGGACACACGCACACACACGCGCACACGCGCGCACAGAGAGAGAGAGAGAGATCGTTACAGAGAACTCTGCACGGCAGACCTAGATAGGCTGTTTCTGGTCATCATTGAGGAGGTTTCATTTGGAGGCGGGTGACCATACGCGCGCCAACAAGAGGGTGAATAACCTCATTCAAAAAGCAGTGGGGGAAAGGGGCAAATGCGGGTCACTGACGGCTGTGTTCGTCACTCCGCTTCGACTGAGTTTAAACTAGGTCTCGGCAGATTGACATCCACAGTTGTGGAAATCTCGCTAAGAGGATCCACTCGGGGGTGACTCGCTTGGACAAGAGGTCCATGAACTCGGGGTGCTTGGAGATGTCGCGTTTGAAGTTGGAAAAGTGGGTGTTTGCGGAGGAACGGAACTTGACGGAGTGGGCGAAAAAGTCGCCGGCGCTGAGCCGGTAAGATGTGATGGCGCCGCCGGCATAGAGCGAAGTCATGTCCGGTCGGCTGTACGCGAAAAGGGCGGCAGTGGGGGGGATATGATGTCGGGAGGGAGTGGAGGGGGAGAAGGGACGGGCGGGTGTGTGGAGATGGAGGGGCGGGGGGACGGGGGAGGTGGGAGGCGGCGGATGAGGGAGCCGATGAACGTAGCACGGTGCTTGTTGATCGTGTCGATGATGGGGAACGTACAGGGGGGGAGGCATGCATCGTGGTGGTGGAGGTGTGCTCTGTGGTGTGAGGAGGGATGCCCTTGATGAGGCAGAGGAAACGGTTGTGGGTTACTTCAAGTCGGTGGATGTGGGCCTTGTTCAACGTCCATGTCTGGCAGCCATACAGTAGGGCAGAGATCACAAAGGCGTTGTAGAGGTGGATCTTGGTAGTGGGAGAGATTGAGTTGGAGTTCCAGAACCGGGGAGTGAGACGGTTGAAGGCGTACCAGGCACTTCCGATCCGGCGTGAGATCTCTGAGTCGAGGATGTCGGAATCAGACGTGTTGGGAGCGTCATCAGAAGGGGCGGCGGGGGAGGACAGAATACTTCCCAGGTATTTGAACTTGGAGGTGGAGTGGACCAGGTGGGGGGTAGATGAGGAGTTGAGGGGATGGTGATAGGGGCGGAGGGGACGGTGTGGGCAGAAGGGTGGCCGAGGGATTGTGCCACGGTTTTGTCGTAGTTGATCGCAAGGGCCAGGTCTGAACAGATGCGGTCGAGGAGGGTGAGCATGGTGCGGAGGTCTTCCTCGGAGGGGGCGAGCAGGGCGATGTCGTCGGCGTAGAGAAGGAGGGGGAGTATGGTGGTCAAAAAGTCCTTGCGGGACTCAGGGGTGTACAGTTTTCCGTCGATCATGTAGCCAATTTGAATGCCAGCGTTGGGGAGCTGGGCAATCAGGGACCGGACAACTGTGTCGATGTAGACATTGAAGAGGAGGGGGGAGAGGGGGCAGCCTTGCTTGACGCCAGCTTTGAGAGGGAACGGGGCGGAGTATGCACCGTTGACTCGGGCTCTGGCGATGGCACCAGAGTAGAGGCTTTCGATGCGTGCAAGGAGGGCAGGGTGCGCGCCGCGGTGGAGGAGGGTTTTCCAAAAGGCGGCGTGGTTGACACTGTCGAACGCCTTGGACAGGTCGACGTAAGCCACATGGAGGGGGGCGTGGGCGCGGTGTGACTCCTCTTGGAGGCGTCGTAGGGTGAAGATGGCATCGGAGGTGCCACGGCCCGGACGAAAGCCAAACTGGGAAGTGTGGAGGGTGGGCTCCAGCTGGAGCTTGAGGCGGTTGAGGAGGATGTGAGTGTAGACCTTGCCAGCGACACACACACACACACACACACACACACATGCAAACACACGCACATGCACACGCACACACACAAGCACACACACACTGGCACACAGGCACGCCGGCTACAGCTACTGCGGTCACGTCATGGCGTATGCATACAAGTACCTGGTGCCGTCGACCATGTGCGTGTGTGCGGATATGTGTGTGTGTGTGTGTGTGTGTGTGTGTGTGTGTGTGTGTGTGTCAGGGGTTTCTCGGCCCCTCCCACCACTTCAACTCAAAGCGCCATCTCCTCAGCTCTTGCCGACCACATCACCCACCGCCACCCGCAGCCCCCTCTCTCTCCATCCTCCCTCCGCTTACATTTCGAGCATAGCGCGCGTATTCTCCTCGTCCCTCGCCACTTTAACTCCAAGCGCCAGCCTCTCAACTCTTGCTTCTTGCCCCCCTCCCCTACTACTGCACCCACCCAGACACCCACCCCCTCTCCCCCTCTCTCACGCCTCTCATTATATCGAGCAGCACAACGCACGTCATCGTCCTCGAGCCCCTCCCACCACTTTCATCCACGCTCTCTCTCTCAGTCACTGCCCCCTATCCCCGCACCCGCACCCTAGGCTCCACCCCCTCTCCCCCTCTCCTCCGCCTCTCATTTTCTCGAGCAGCAAGCGCATCTTCCTCCTCGGCCCCTCGCACCACTTCTACTCCAAGCGCTGCCTTCTGAGCACGGCGTCAGCATACAACACGCCCCTTGGTGGGTTTGGGTGGTGGTGGTGGTGGTGGTGGTGGTGGTGGTGGTACGTGGTGGTGGTGGTGGTACGTGGTCGTGGCGGTGCGTCAGCGTATGACACGCCCCTTGGTAGGTGTTGCTTCCTTTCGTTATTGGTTTGGTGTTGATGGTGTTGTTGTTGTTGTTGTTGTTGTTGTTGTTGCTACTGCTGCTGCTGCTGCACACACACTCACACGCGCACACACACACACGAAATGGTCCCAAACATAAGATTTGTGGTAACATCAACATGGCCAGGGCAGCGCCTCCGTGCCGTGCCACCGCGTCCCCTTCTAAGGGCAGCCCTAAGTTTGTGTTGTCACACACACACACACGCACACACACGCACACACACACACACATGAAAACACATGTGTCCACAGGCCCCCTTGAGATCGACGCCGACGTGTACGCACAACTGACGGCAACCGGGAAGTTTGACAGTTGCGACCTGGACGCTGACGAGGCGGAGCACAGCCTTGAGCTGCACACCCCGTACATCGCGCGCGTGATGCAGGTGTGGATAATTGTGTGGATATATTGGACACACACTGTGACTTTGCGAGGGCTTGCTGACAGTCCGGATTGGTCTGGATTTTCGCGCCTTCGCTGCGTTTTTTTGTTGTTGTTGTTTGTTATTGCGTTTTGACCTGGTTTTTACGTCATTTTTTCCAATGCATTTTTTTGAACAAGCCTTGAGCTGCACACCCCGTACATTGCGCGCGTAATGCAGTTGACTAACCTCCTAGGAGGAGGGGGGGGGGGGGTAAATTATATTAAGTATGGGTTTGCAGGCCCATAACTCCACCAATGCTGACAGTAACAGTAACAGTAACACGGGGTTTCCAGCTAAGCAGGCTACTCTTCTACTAGAGACACCGGCCGATACTCCAGCGCACTTAAGTACTAGAGTACCGCCGGCTCCCGGCCGATAGACACCGCTCCCGCCGGCTGGACTACCCCAAACAGCGGTCTCTGAGAGACATGTCTGGCAAGGAGCATACAGGAGAGGACCTTCCTCAGGGTCCCAGTAGTGGCCTTGTGGCCAGTCAAGCCGGCAGAGCCGACTGGCGCTGACTGAAACGGTCCCCGCCTCGCAGTGCATGGCTGTCCAGCTCTCGTTTGCATGGGGCTCAGCCGGCGACCCATGCCTCATGCATGGCCAGGTCCCACCCTCCAGGGGTGCATGGACGACAGAGTTGTCATGGAGGCTGCATGAAGACCTTCCAACGCCAGTCACCGGCAGACGAGCGACCCGAGGATGAGCGCGGTGACAAACGCTGCGATTGGTGAAGCGGATTTACTCTGTGTTGCCTCAGCGGTCGCCACCGCTGAAGCCGTGATGGTAGCCCGCCTCCACGGGCAGCCATCTTGACCAATGTCAGCATGCATTGACGGGCGCCAGCTCCTCCGCTCGTCGATCAACTCGTCGAGATCGGTGCCGCATGGCGTCCTGCATGGGGGGAGGATAAGGGCCGTCTCCAGCACGGGCCGCGGCAGCGCCGCGGCTACTCGCCAAGCCATGGCAGCGCCGGGCAAGCCGCTCCTGAAGTGTTCCACCGAGGGGCAGTCTAGCTGGAGCCGGGCCAGTCGTATTTTACCCCGCTCGTCAGCGGCACGGAGATCCTCGTCACCAGCAGCGCCGCATTGCTGGGTCCAGGGCTCGGCGACGAGAACGTGCCTCCATTAATCGAGCCCCAATGCTGACACCCCTGGAAAACGAGTGTATCCTTAGTAAGCACATGAATGATGAATGTAGATTCCTGTGCCTTTGCGGAGTTTTTTTCCGTTACGACCTGGTTTTGGTGTCATGTTTTCTAGTGAGCACCCAAATACAAGTTGCAAGAGGCCTAACCAAATACGCCACTCCTTCTCCTCGAGAGGTTTCAGGGTTTAGGTTTCGAGTTAGGGGTTTTAATCTCCTTTCCTTTTTGTAAAGCAACATTGAATGCGAATGTGCGCAGGGGCACGCGCAAGCTCGCCCCCATCATCGTGTGCGATAGATGCCGTGCCGCGCCATCTGCCCCCCCCCCCCTGACACACACACACCACCGCCACGCGCACTCACACGCACCCTCGCTTGTCACCACCACGTTCAAATGAATGATGATACCATTGTGTGTGACGCAAGGTAACATGAGTTATTGTGTATGCGCAGGGCCACGCGTTCAAGCTCGTCCCCATCATCGTCGGCTCACTGAGCACAGAGAGCGAGGCCGCGTACGGCGCTGTGCTGGGCCCCTACCTCGACGACCCCTCCAACGCGTTTGTCATCTCGTCAGACTTTTGCCACTGGGGCCGGCGCTTCAGCTTCACGACGCACTTTGAGGACAAGGGCCCGATCTGGAAGAGCATCCAGTGGCTGGACGAGGAGGGCATCAAGGCGATTGAGACGGTGCGTATGTTTGTGTGTTTGTGTGTGTGTGTGTGTGGCGACTATGTGCAACCCCACTATGTGTGTGTGTGTGTGCGTGGCTGGAACGAGAAGGGCATCAAGGCGATTGAGATGGTGCATGCGTGTTTTGTGTGTGAGAGAAAGTGTGTGTGTGTATGTTTGTGTGTGTGTGTGTGTGTGTGTGTGTGTGTGTGTGTGTGTGTGTGTGTGTGTGTGTGTGTGTGTGTGAAAGAGAGAGTGTGTGCATGCGAGAGAGTCTGGACGGAGAAAGCATCAAGGTGATTGAGACCGTGCTTGCATGTGCGTGCATATGTCTGTGTGTGTGTGTGTGCGGCACAGGGCGAGCCCGCGCCCTTTGCGCAGTGGCGTCATTGCGGTACACCGCAACACGATCTACACAACACCCCCCTTCTGTGATGCACGCAACACCGCCTGTTCCTGCTCACACTCTCTGTTGCACGCGACACCGCCTGGTGTTGCATGCAACATCCCCCTCTGTTGCACGCAACACCGCCTTGCTGTTGCGTGCGCACGCTATGCTGCGCAGGGCGAGCGTGCGCCCTTTGCGCTTTGTACCGTCCTTACACCGCTACACGATCTACAGGCGCAACAACAACATTCTCGCACGCAACACCGCCTTTTGTTGCACGCAACACCACCGCCTTGTTGTTGCATGCATACGCTGTGCTGCACAGGGCGATCCCGCGCCCTGTGCGCTTTGTAGCGTCCTTACACCGCAACACGATCTGCAGGCGCAACATTGCACGCTGTTGCACGCAACATCACCGCCTTGGTGTTACACGCGCACGCTGTTCCACGCAACACAACCTGCTGCGCAGGGCGAGCATGCGACATTTGCGCAGTGCCTCGCTACGCATCGCAACATGACATGCGGGCGCAACGCCACCCTCTGTTGCACGCAACACCGCCTGTTGTTGCACGCAACACCGCCTGTTGCTGCCTGCCCTAAACCCTTACACCGCGCACGCTGTGCTCCGCAGGGCGAACCCGCGCCCTTTGCTGAGTACCTCACTACGCACCGCAACATGGTCTGCGGGCGCAACACCACTGCCTGTTGTTGCACACAACATTGCCTGTTGCTGCCCTAAACCCTTACGCCGCGCACGCCGTTCTCCGCAGGGCGAGCCCGTCGCCTTTGCCGAGTACCTTGCGGCCCACTGCAACACGATCTGTGGGCGCAACACCCCTCTCTGTTGCACGCAACACCGCCTGTTGTTGCACGCGCACGCTGTTTCACGCAACATAACCTGCCGCACAGGGCGAGCCTGACCCCTTGCCGAGTACCTCGCGGTGCACTGTAACACGATCTGCGGGCGCAACACCACCGTCTCTTGTTGCACGCAACACCACCTTGATGCTGCATGCGCACGCTGCTCCGCACAACACAACCTGCTGCGCGGGGCAAGCATGCGCCCTTTGCCGAGCACCCCGCGGCACACCGCAACGCGATCTGCGGGCGCAACGCCCCTCTCTGCTGCACGCAACACCGCCTGTTGTTGCACGCAACACCGGCCTCTGTTTCACGCAATACACACACACTGTGGTGCTGCGCAGGGCGAGCCCGCCCCCTTTGCCGAGTACCTCGCGGCACACCGCAACACAATCTGCGGGCGCGACACCACCCTCTGTTGCATGCAACACCGCCTCTTGTTGCACGCAACACTTCCTTCATGTTGCACGTGACACCGCCCTCTGTTTCACGCAACACACACACACACGCACACACTGTGGTGGTGTGCAGGGCAAGCCCGCGCCCTTTGCCGAGTACCTCGCTACGCACTGCAACCCGCCATGCGGGCGCAACACCCCCCTATATTGTTGCACGCAACACCGCCTGTTGTTGCACGCAACACCGCTCTCTGCTGCATGCAACACCGCTCTCTGCTTCACGCAACACACACACACTGTAAAATCGACCACCACTGGTGATGTGCAGGGCGAGCCCGCGCCCTTTGCCGAGCATCTCGCGGTGCACCGCGACATGATCTGCGGGAGCAACACCACCGTCTGTTGTTGCACGCAACACCACCTTGATACTGCATGCGCACGCTGTTCCACGCAACAAAACCTGCCGCACAGGGCGAGCCCGCGCCGTTTGCTGAGTACCTCGCGGCCCACCGCAACACGATCTGCGGGCGCAACACCACCGTCTGTTGCACGCAGCACCGCCTGTTGTTGCACGCACAACAACAACACCGCCTTGATGTTGCATGCTCACGCTGTGCTGCGCAGGGTGAGCCCGCCCCCTTTGCTGATTACCTCGCGGTGCACCGTAACACGATCTGCGGGCGCCACCCCATCGGCGTGCTGCTCAACATGCTCAAGCACGCAAAGGTAGGGGCCGGATTGGAGCGTTATTGTGACAGTAACAGTTACAGTAGCAGTAACAGTAACAGTAACAGTGGCGTGGCGTGGCGTGGCGTGCTGCGTGGCGTGGCGTGGCATGGCGTGCTGCTCAACATGCTCAAGCACGCAAAGGTAGGGGTCGAATTGGCGTGTTATTGTAACAGTAACAGTAACTCAACAGTAACAGCAACAGTAA
Source organism: Chlamydomonas sp. UWO 241 (assembly GCA_016618255.1). NCBI lineage: Eukaryota > Viridiplantae > Chlorophyta > Chlorophyceae > Chlamydomonadales > Chlamydomonadaceae > Chlamydomonas > Chlamydomonas priscui. The sequence continues at coordinate 411,914 of VFSX01000074.1, forward strand.
CTCAACCCCTAATTCGAAACCTCTACCCTCAACCCCCTTAGCGTGCGCTTCATGCGCGCACGCGCTAGACCTAGACAGGGCGTTGGACCTGGACAAGGAACTCCACCCTATAACACCCAGGTGGTGCCCACACCACAAATGCTGGCAGGATCAGAGCGTGCAATGCGCGGGGACGGAGGGGACGGATAGACTACGGACCTTGGGACATCTCTCGGGTGACGGCTGACGCTCTCGGCGTGTTTCGGGATGGCTGAATCGCAGCTGTGGACAGAGACAATCAGAGCTTGCTTGGGGTAACACAACTCATGGCACAAAGGCCGAGGGGGGACTGAGAGCTCTCTCAAGAGCCTCTCATCCCCACACTAACTAAGTGTCCCGCAACCCAGCGTAACCCAGATCCTACTATACGTGTGCACGTGTGTGCACCGTTTGACATACCCGGCTGTAACAAAGACATGTTCCTTCGCAAGGAGGAGCAGTTCACAGTTACAGTTACAGTTACAGTTACATCGGCTTTCCAGCGAAGACTACCTTCTAGTCCTAGTACCACCGCCTAGACCCAAGTCCAGTTCTGGCCCTAACCATTACGTGTGAGGGGCGGTACGACCAGCCCGGCTGCCTGCCAACGTCTAGTCTCAGAGCAAAAAGGAGAGCTATTGTGCGACGCCTCCAAAATAGGTCCTAACTGCTCCCCTCCTGCCAGGGGATAGGAAGGAGGAGCGAAATAACACTAAACACATGTTTGTGCCATGCCACCCTTGCGCACAGGCGCGACACAGCGTGCAGTTCAAGAAGTACGACCAGAGCAGCAAGTGCGAGGGCCCCGGCGACTCGAGCGTCTCGTACGCGGCCGCTGTCGTCTCGGTGACGCCATGACAACAAGCGTGGCGGCAGCAAGTGCGAGTTATATATAGTGACAGAGGTCTCGGCGACTCGAGCGTCTCGTACGCGGCTGCAGCCGTGTCGGTGGTGCCATGGCAACACGCGGGGTGGCAGGAAGTGCGAGGGCCTCGACCGACCGCGGCGACTCCGGCGTCGCCGCCCCGGCGACTCGAGCGTCTCGTACGCGGCTGCAGTCGTGTTGGTGGTGCCATGACAACACGCGTGGTGGCAGCAAGTGCGGGAGGCCTCAGCCGACCGCGGCGACCCGAGCGTCGCTTACGTAGCTGCCGACGTGTTGGTGGTGCCATGGCAACAAGCGTGGTGCACCACTTGCCACGTGGCAGCAAGTGCGAGGTCCTTGGTCGACCGCGGCAACTCGAGCGTCTCGTACGCGGCCGCAGGCGTGTTGGTTGTGCCATGACAACACGCGTGGCGGCAGCGGCGGTTTTGGGGTGGGCCGCGTGGCACGCACGCGGTGTTGTGCCCATGCTGTGGCTGTTGTAGCTGTGCTGTGGTGGTGTGTTGAGCAAGTGATGTTGGTGTTGTGGCGGTGTACCCTAGTAGGCCTTGCGGGCTCTCCGAGTAGAGCCCCCCTAGACGTGTAGTCTAGGCCTTGACTCACGCTGGGGTCGTCCGGGCGCGGACGTGTAAACCTGTAAGATCCATGGCGGTGTACGAAGACGGTGTTTCGGTGCGCTGGAGCAGCCGCTTTTGTGCTAGCAAGACATAATAGGTGCATCTGGCAGGGTTGAGCGGCTTCCAGGGGAATGTACATTACACAGTTTTTTTTGCACACTGCAGACACGTGGCCCTTCAGATCAGAGCAGGTGCATCAGTCTCTAGTCAACAAACTCGCTGGCAGGGTGTATGCGTGCATGGGGCGCTTCATTGGGCGCCTTCACTGTGCCGCACTCAGGCGCATTACAGCCTAGTCGCGCTCAAAAGGTGACATGAATGAGATCAATTCGCGTTCGCAGTGCGCGTTGCAAGGTGGGGGGAATATCCAAGGTTGAGAGGTGTTGGTCGGTGCGCGCGCGCGCTCTCAATAACCAGGCGTGTGTGGCGTCAGTACTGCGCGGCTGCCATTCGCGCGTCCTTCTATAGCAGGCGCTCATACAGCGCTGACGGAACCTCAAAGTCGACGCCGATGTCCAGAGGCACCACCAGCTCCACCGCGCCCGCCATGTGCACGACAAGGTCGCCGCTGATCATCGCGTGCAGCGGGGTGGTGTCGCCTGTGACCCGGCGCTGCTGCAGCTGCTGGCTCTGCTGGCTCTGTTGCTGCTGCTGCTGCTGCTGTTGCTGCTGCTGCATGCCAGCAACCACGCCAGCCCCATCACTGCCGCTGCCGCCATCAGCGCCGCTGTACTGCACGTGCATGCGCGGCGGCACCGACGCTTCGTGCACCTGGCGCAGCTCGGCAACCGTGTCCGACAGATGCTCGGACGCGGCCTGGTACCTGGCATGTGCCTGGCTGCCACCGGGGGCGGGGCTTGAAGGGGCGGCGCTGCCTGAAACTGCAGCTGGGGCAGCGGCAGGGTGGTCGGGTCCTGCTGCTGGGGCGTCGGAGTGGCCGGAGCCTGCTGGTGGGCCGGCTTGGGTGGCGGCATGTCTGGTGGATGCTTGGGCGGCAGCGTGGCTGGCTGATGCCTGGATTGAAGCGTGGCTGGTGGATGCTTCGGTGGCTGCATGGCTGGTCGAGTCGGCTGGGACAGCGGCGGAGTGGGCGGAGCCTGCTGGTGGGCCCACTTGGGTTGCGGCGTGGCTGGTGGATGCTTGGGCAGCAGCGTGGCTGGTGGATGCCTGGGTGGATACATGGCTGGTCGAGTCAACTGCCGGGGCCTGCGTGGACTGCGACAACATGCGGTGGAGGGTGGATGCATGGGCAGCAGCGTGGCTGGTGGATGCATGGGCAGCAGCGTGGCTGGTAAATGCCTGGCTGGCAGCATCGCTGGTCGAGGCAACTACCGGGGCCTGCGTTGACTGCGGGAACTTGCGGTGGGAGCCGGGCCGACTGGGTGAGGGCGAGGAGCCGGTGGGCCGTGGCGGTGGGGCCGGGCGGGCAGCGGAGGCAGAGCCGCGTGGCGCAGCAGCAGCAGCAGCAGCAGCAGCAGCAGCGGCAGCAGGCGGCGAAGACCTGGTGGGGGCCGCTGCGACGAAGCGCGCGGGCGCGGGCGCTGCTTCTGCAGCGGCGGCAGCGGCGGCGGCGCGGGGCGTGAAGCTTCCGGGGAGAACGTACGACGGCCCGGGCGAGGCCGTGGGCATGGAGGGCGGCGCAGCGGCGTGCATGAGCGTGCTTCCGGGGAGCACATACCACCCAGTGAGGCCAGATGCAGCAGCAGCGGCCTCGGCGGCCGCGCCAGGCTCGCCATCGTTGTCGTATTCACCGCGGCCATCAGGAATCGAGTAGGGGTTCTTGTCGGCCGTGGGCGGAGGCGCAAGCGGAGCGGCGGCAGCCGGAGCAGCCAGAGCAGCAGCGCCACGCGACCACAGAGGCGGCGGAGGCGCGGCATTCACCTGCCACGGTGGTGCGTACCGCTGCTCCTCCTCCTCCTCGTCCCCCTCCTCGCGGCTGGCAAAGTAGGGACCGGGCGCCCCCGTCGCGACCGCCGCGTGGCGGTGCGCAGCATACACCTGCCACGCTGGTGCGTACCGCTGCTCCTCGTTCTCCTCCTCGCGGCTGGCAAAGTAGGGACCGGGCGCCGCGGCCCCCGTCGCGACTGCCGCGCGCACTGCCGCAACGTGCTCCCGCAGCCGGCGACTCGAATCCGGAAGCTCACTGCCACCACCACCGCCACCGCCTCCGCTTGCGAGCGCAGTGGCCGTGCGGCGGCGCGGCAGCGACATCTCTCGCGCCGGGTCTGCGCGCGGCCCGGCGTAGTAGCACAGGCGCGGCGGCACGTGGTGGCCAAACGTGTGGTCTGCGTCCCCAGTGGTGACGCGTCGGGTGGAGTACGCGGCAGGAACAGAGCGCAGCGCAGACGCGGCAGTCGGGGCGCTGTATGCGGGGCCGTCGTACGCAGCGCCCCCGCTGCTGTCACTGGCCCCCCTGTGCGACCGCCGCGCGTGTGTCAGCGGCAGCGGCGGCGCGGGCGCGGTCGCGCGCCGCCCCCGCTGCTGGTAGCGATAGGTGATGGGGCTGACCGCCGCCCAGTCAGCGGCCGACATGCCGTGGTGCTGCGGCGGCGCAGGCGCGGCGGCAGGTGCGTTGCCGGAGCCCTGCTGGCCCTGCTGGCCGTGGCCCTGTTGCTTGTGCTGCAGCGGAGCCTGGTGCTGGGTGCGTGGTGGGTGCCCCGCCGAGCGCTGCGCCGCCGCCTCCTCCTCCAGCTCGGGCAGTAGGCGGCGCTGCGTGCCGCCATCGCCATCGTAGCTGCCACCAACAAACGCGCCGCGCGCAGGCCCGGGCGCGCGCGGAACCGTCGCGGGCACGCCACCGCTGCCGCTGCCGCTGCCGCTGGCCCTTGCGCGCTGTGAGGGTGCGTAAACCGGCGTGTCTTCACCCACGGCCGACGTGCCCTCGCCCCCAAAGCCGAACTGGCTGCCGCCGGCACCCTTGTGGGCGTGGGCGCCCGCAGCAGCAGCGCCCGCGCGCAGCGGCGTCTCTGTCCCACCAGCGTGCCCCTGATCGTGCTGCGCGTGCTGCACGTGCTGCGCGTGCTGCGCCTGCTGCGCCTGCAGCGCCTGCTGCGCCTGCTGCGCGTGCTGCGCGTGCTGCGCCTGCCATGCCTGCTGTGCCTGCCACGCCTGCTGCTCCTCCTGTGCCTGATGCGCCTGCCGCGCCTGCTGCGCCTGCTGCTCCTGCTGTGCCTGCCACGCCTGCTGCGCCTGCCACGCCTGCTGCGCTTGCTCACCTTGCTGCTCCTCCTGCGCCTCCTGTGCCTGCTGCGCCCAAGCAACCCACGCGGCCGGGGCGGAGCTCGCCACCAGAGGCCGCCGCCCCGCAGCGAGCGCGAGTGCGTCCGCCACGAGCGCGTCAGCCGCGTCAGCGCGCCGCCGCGCCACCGGGCGCGCCGCCAGCGCAGCGGCCGTCGTGCGACGCGCGCGCCGCTGCGCGCCCGACCACACAGCCCCTCCGCGCGTCGCACGCGACGCCGCCAGCGTGAGCAGCACCTCGAGCGGGGCGGCCGAGAGGTGCAGGCGCCGGTGGCGCGTGCGCATCGTGTTGGGGCGCAGCAGCAGCGCGGCGACACGGGCGGCGCGCAGCGCGGCGGCCGTGGGCGCCGCGCGCTGGGTGCGCACGCCTGTCGAGAGGCCTGCGTGTGCGTGTGTGGGCATGCGGTGGGAGCGTCACAGCAGTGGTGGCGGTCTCTGATCATGCCCCCCCCCCCCACACACAGTCACCACCCCCTCGGTAGGACAAGACTGGCGGTGGGGCATGCAAGCATATACAGGAGCGTCAGAGGTGCCTCATCGCACCTGCATGCTCGTGCGCGTAGGCGGGGGAGTTGACGTGCGGCAGCGGGCGCGGCGGCGCAGCCGGCGGCTCGTAGCTCGTTGACAGCGGGCCCTGCAGGCCCGCAATGCCACACGGCACCCAGCGCCTGCGCTGCACGACGTAGAAGTCGGCGGCGGGGCCCCTGCCGGACGGCGTGCGCGCGTTGGTGTACGTCAACGGGGCCCACTCGTCGACAGGCGCTGCTGCTGGCGCTGCTGCGGGTGCTGGTGCTGGTACTGCGCTGCGCGGGCTGTCGTGCCTCTGCGCTGCTTCTTCTGCTGCTGCTGCTGCTGCCAGGGCTGGGCGGGGGAGGCATGGGGGGCATGCGTGGCGTGTCAATACTGGCGTGCATGCGCGTTCCGCATGCACTCCCTGCCCTTCCCCTTCCCCCACTCACCCCTCAACACCGCCTCCCCCTCCACTGTTGCCCCCTCCGCATTCAGCGCCTGCATCTGGCGCAGGATGGCAGTGCCCGCGCGCACGGAGTCAGTGTATCTCCTAATGGACTGTGCCATGTCTGCGCCACCATTGCTGCCACCACCACTAGCGTATCTGGGTGTAAGCATGCCTGTTGTCGCTGTCTGCGTCTGCAGGCCGGCGCGCACCGACGAAACCAGCTTCTCGCCTCCTCGGCGCGCGCCTCCTCTCGAGCCCAGCGCACTGTGAAGATGCTCTGCAACTAGGCAGGAGGTACACGCGAGATTCTGGCGCGGCACAGCTCAAGGGTTTGGTCACGCGGGGCACATTTACATGGCCCGCGAATGTGGCTGGCGTGCGCTGTAATTAACCAGCTGTAATTTACAGGGCCCCCCCCGAGCAGCACGATAAATCGTTATGGGGTATATGCAAGGGGTAGCATGGCAGCACACATCGGCAGCTGAATTATCCTGCACTTTATCCCACACAATCTCAATCATGCTTCTCCGCACGCCGGGCCACACCCCTGTTCGTGCTGAAATGTCATCCATGAAGGCTGGCATTGGCGCGCCCGCCGTCGGCGCCAGGCCAGCGACTCGGGTGCAAGGACGCGCCGTCATTCATCCGCGCGCAGTGTCTACCTCCACCGCTCGCCGCACGGCCGTTTTGGTGGTGGCGGCAAAGTCCACCTCTGCCACGTCCACGTCCAAGGGCCCTGGCTTCGGGGCCAAGCCAGCCGAGCCCGTTGTGCTTCCCGCCTGCCAGTGCAACTCCGGGAAGCCGTACAAGGTGTGCATGCATACAGCGTTCTGCGCATGGCGCGAAGTAGTGGGGTGCATGCGGGAGGCCGCTTGCGACTTTGTGGGAAGATCAATTTTGTGTTGCATGCGCGCCCAGTCAGCATGCACCATGGGCAGTGTTATCCCGGGGGTGGGGGGCGGCGCATGCATACTTCTCCCCACTGGCGTGCACGCATGCATGCAGAGTGGCGGTTGCCTGCACGCGTTTTGCTGCCTGCCGCTTCCTCCACATGCCCGTTCACGCCCCTGCCAACACAGCGCGCGCGCACACACACACACACACACTCACACACGCACACACGCACACACGCATACACACACACACACACACAACCCACAGACGGACTGTAAAATCGGCCACACGCAGCCCACGTCCCACCCTGCACACCCATGTGCACGTGCACACACACACACACACACACACGCAGCGATGCTGCTGCCCACGTCCCAACCTGCCGCGTCACACCCCACATGCACAAACACACACACGCACATACACACACACACACACACACACGCACTGCAGTGTTGCTGCGAGCCCGCCCTCTCGTGAGAAGACCACTCACACACGCACGCACACACACACACACACAGCGCTGCTGCGAGCCCTCTCTCTCATGAGACAACCACACACACTCACACACTCATACACACACACCACAGCGCTGCTGCGAGCCCGCTTCACGCTTGGCAAGACCACACACACACACACACACCGCAGCACTGCTGCGAGCCCGCCGCACTCGTGAGAAGGCCACACACACACACACACACACATACACACAGAGCTGCTGCGAGCCCGCCCTCACTCGTGACAAGACACACACACACATACACACACACACGCACACATACACACACACGCACACACACACGCACACACATACACACAGCGCTGCTGCGAGCCCGCCCTCACTCGTGAGAAGACCACACACACACGCACACACGCACACACACACACACACACAGCGCTGCTGCGAGCCCGCCCTCACTCGTGAGAAGACCGCGTCCACTCCCGAGGCCGCCATCCGCGCACGGTACACGGCGTTCAAGCTTGCCAACCAGAGCTTCATTGTGGACTCCACACACGCTAACTGTGAGTGTGTGTGTGTGTGTGTGTGCTCGCCAAACGGCATTCAGGCTTGCGAACCAGAGCTTCATTGTGGACTCCACACGCGCTAACTGTGAGTGTGCATGTGTGTGTGTGTGTGTGTGTGTGTTTGAGCTTGCCAACCGGAGCTTCATCGTGAACTCCACACACGCCAACTGTGAGAGTGTGTGTGTGCGTGTGTGTGTGTGTGTGTATAACGGAACACCCCCACTGCTGATGCCCCCCACCCCACCTCCACCCCCCACCCTCCTCCACCCCACACACCCCCCACCCCCCACACACATGCACACACACACACACACACACAGACCTGGCGTACCACTACGACGGCAAGCCTGCTGGGTTCGTCTCACACATACACACACACACACATATGCACGCACACACATGCACACACACACACACACACAGACCTGGCGTACCACTATGCCGGCAAGCCCGCTGAGGTCTCACACACACACACACACTCAACACACACACACACATGCACACACACACACACACGCGCATGCACACGCGCACACACACACACACATACACACCACACACATACCTGGCGTACCACTACGATGGCAAGCCTGCTGAAGAGGCCAAGGTCAAGTTCGCGGAGGACGTCAACGCACGTACACACTCTGTCTCTCCCTCTCCCCTCTCTCTCTCTCTCGCTCGCTCGCTCGCTCGCTCGCTCGCTCGCTCGCTCGCTCTCTCGCTCTCTTGCTCGCTCACACACACACACATGCACACACACACACACTCACACACACACACACACACGCACACACACACACGCAGACCTGGCGTACCACTACGACGGCAAGCCCGCTCAGTTCGTCACACACACAAACACACACATGCACACACACACACACACGCACACACCCCACACACACACTCAACAACACACACACAAACACGCGCACACACACACACAGACCTGGCATACCACTACGACCTCAAGCCCGCTGAGTTTGTCTCACACACACACACACGCACACAGACCTGGTGTACCACCATGATGGCAAGCCTGCTGATGAGGCTATGTACGCGGGGGAAGTCAACGCACGCACACTCTCTCTCCCTCTTCCTCTCTCTCTCTCTCTCTCTCTCTCTCATGCACACACACACACACACATGCACACACACATGCACACACACACACACACACACAGACCTGGCGCACCACTACGATGGCAAGTCCGCTGAAGTCGTCACACACGCACACACACACACACACGCGCGCACACACTCACACACAGACCTGGCGTACCTCTACTATGACTTCTATGACGGCAGGCCTGCTAAAGAGGCCAAGTACGCAGAGGACGTCAACGCACGCACACACACTCTCCCTCTCTCTCTTCCTCTCTCTCGCGCACGCACACACATGCACACACACACACACACACATACACACACACACAGACCTGGCGTACCACTACGATGGCAAGCCTGCTGAAGAGGCCAAGGCCAAGTACGCAGAGGACGTCAACGCTGGCTGCACTCAGTTTGACTATGCCGACTTTGCGATTGTGAAGGTGTGGGAAAGTGTGGGGTTTGTGTGGGGTGTGGAGTGTGGAGGACGTCAACGCCGGCTGCACGCTAACGGCGTTGCGTCGTGAGTGCGTGTGTGCGGGGGGTGGGTGGGGGTGCACACGCATGCTCGCAAACGCACACGTCCGCACGGCGGGCGCGCGCGGGCAGCTGCCAGGCAGCTGCCAGGTGCATGCGCAAAGCAGCAACTGCCATCAGCAACGCACGCTCGCTGATAAACTCTGATGCGCGGCGTGTTTCCGTTCGCCAACCCGCAAACCTGCAACACCTCAACACTCCCTCCCACACCTCAGGTCGAGGCCCCCGCCGGCAGCGACACCGTCGAGGCCAGCTTCCATGCAGAACTCCTGACCCCGATTGGAGCACCCACGTTGCACTCTGATCGAGACCTCCAATCAAACACTCTGATCATGGTGCTCTGATGTGATGATGATGCCTACCAGCATGCAGATGATGATGCCTATGACAATACCTCCATTCTCCCTCTCACATTTCAGGTCGAGGCCACCGCCGACAGCGACACCGCCGAGGTCAGTTTCAGCTACAAGTCATCGCTCAAGCCGAAGGAGGGCACGCCCGAGAGCGAGATGCCCGACTGGAAGACGACGAACGAGAAGGCGACGCTGCTGCGCGTGGACGGGGCGTGGCTCTTCTCAGAGTGAGTGTGGGACAAGTGTGGGAGAGGTGTGGGAAAGCAATAAGTGTGGGAGACGGCGACGCTGCTGCGCGTCTATGGGGCGTGGCTCTTCTCAGAGTGAGTGTGGTACAAGTGTGGGAGAGGTGTGGGAAAACAATGAGTGTGGGAGACGGCGACGCTGCTGCGCGTCGATGGGGCGTGGCTCTTCTCAGAGTGAGTGTGGGAGAGGTGTGAACGGAAGTGTGGGAGAAGAGTGAGTGTGGGAGAAGGCGACGCTGCTGTGCGTCGACGGGCGTGGGTCTTCGCAGAGTGTGTAGGGGAGAAGTGTGGGAGAAGAGTGAGTGTGGGAGAAGGCGACGCTGCTGCGCGTCGACGGTGTGCGGGGGCTGTGCCTACCTGCGCTGTGCCTGTCTACCTGCCTGTCTGCCTGCCCGCCCGCCTGCCTGCCCACCCGCCTGCCCGCCTGCTCGCCTGCCTGCCTGCCTGCCTGCCCGCCCGCCCGCCCGCCCGCCCGCCTGCCTGCAAACACTGGCGCGGGGGCGTGCGGCGGCCGGCCTCACACCGCCCCTGGCACCATGCGACGACGACCCTGGTTCCGGCATCAGACCTGACGTCCTTTTGACCACCGCTCTCTCCCTCAGGTACCAGCGCTTCGAGTACAACATGTCCTCCGTGATGAAGGGCAGCGCGCAGCGCGTGGAGGAGGACGCGGCCAAGGGCGCCGGCGCCCCCAAGAGCAAGGGCGGACTGCCCGAGGTTCCTGGCCCACGCGCCAAGGGCCTCGGCCGCGCCAAGGCGTCGGTGACGCCCAACGCGGCCGCGTGGACGGGCCCCACACAGGGCAAGCAGGCACCGCCGGCGTCGGTCGCCGCCGCGTCGCAGAAGTCAGCAATGGACAGCCCCGCGACCAAGGACGTGCCTGCGCCTGCTGCCGCCGCGCCTGCCGCTGCCAAGGACGTGCCTGCGCCGGCCGCGCCGGCCGCGCCGGCGGCCAAGGTCGTGGCGGCCAAGTCGGGTGCTGCCAAGGACGCCCCAGCCAAGGCCGCCAAGGCTCCCAAGGCTGCCAAGGCCACCAAGGCAGCCTCCAAGGCGAAGCCTGCCGCCGCGCCCGCTGCCGACGCTGCGCCGCCGGCTTGGCGGGCGCCCGCCAAGCCGGCCACGCCCGTCCATGCCGAGGTCGTCGCTGAGAAGCCGACTGCCGAGGCGATTGCCGCCGCGAAGGCAGAGGCGAGCGCCGCGTCGGCTGCGTGGCTCGCGGCCAAGAAGGCAGAGGTCGAGGGCTCCGCCGTCGTCGCGGCGCAGGCCGCGGCACGGGCGCAGGTCAGTCTTGCTTTGTTATAGGCGTTTGGAGCCTCATCCACCCGAACTCGTGTTGTACTTGAACCAATTCGCCAGGGTTTTAGGGTTTAGGGTTTAGGGTTGAGCATGGGAGGGGCAGCCAAGAAGGCAGAGGCCGAAGGCTCCGCCGTCGCCGTGGCGCAGGCCGCGGCACGGGCGCAGGTCAATCTTTCTTTGTTTTCGGCGTTTGGAGCCTCTTCTACCTGAACTCGTCCATGCCCCCCTGCAAGTGCCTCCAGAACAACAATTGAAACTCCTGACAACATCACTGGCGCAGGTGCAGGAGGCTGCCGACCGCAAGACGGCCGAGCGGGAGGCTGCACAGGCCGCAGCGCTCGCCGAGTCGGCTGCAAAGCAGGCCCTTGCAGACGCCACTGCCAGTGCCGAGCAGGAGCGCGTTGCGCAGGCGCTGGCCGCTGCTGGCGCTGCCGCTGCTGCTGCCGAGAAGGAGCTCGCGGCACAAGCTGCCGCCACTGCCGCCGCTGCAGCTGCTGAAACGGAGCGCGCAGCGCAGGCGCAGGCTGCCGCCACTGCTGCTGCTGTTGCTGCCGACGAAAAGGCCGCTGCAAAGGCGGAAGCCGCTGCTGCTGACGCTGCTGCCGAGGAAAAGGAAAAGGAGCGCGTTGCAAAGGCGGAGGCTGCTGCTGCCGAGAAGGAGCGCGCTGCCCAGGCTGCCGCTGCCGAGAAGGAGCGCGTCGCAAAGGCGGAGGCTGCCGCTGCCGAGAAGGAGCGCGCTGCACAGGCACAGGCTGCTGCTGCTGCTGCTGCCGAGAAGGAGCGCGCTGCAAAGGCGGAGGCCGCTGCGAAGGAGCTCGCTGCGGCTGAGGCACGCGCACAGGCAGAGGCCGAGGCACGTGCAAAGGCAGAGGCCGAGGCACGCGCACAGGCAGAGGCGGAGGCGCGCGCGAGGGCAGAGGCCGAGGCGCGCGCACAGGCTGAGGCCGAGGCACGCGCGAGGGCAGAGGCAGAGGCACGGGCCGCTGCCGAGCTGCAGGCGCAGGCAGCTGCCAAGGTGCAGGCGGAGGCCGACGCCAAGGCCGCCGCGGATGCTGCCGCCGCGAAGGCAAAGGCCGCCGCCGAGGCCAAAGCCGCCGCCGAGGCCAAGGCCGCCGCCGACGCGAAGGCCGCCGCCGAGGCCAAGGCCGCCGCCGAGGCCAAGGCCGCCGCCGACGCGAAGGCCGCCGCCGAGGCTAAAGCCGCCGCCGAGGCCAAGGCAAAGGCAGACGCCAAGGCTGCTGCCGATGCTGCTGCCGCGAAGGCCAAGGCAGACGCTGAGGCCGCTGCCAAGGCGGCGATCGAGGCAGAGATCGAGGCAGCGGCGGCGCTCAAGCACCCAGTGGTGAAGAAGACGGACTGCGGCGGGGTGCTCACGGTCATGCCGTACCCCGACGCATGAAGGGGGCGGTCGATCAGTGTCATTAGCGCCCCCGCAGCCCCCGATGCGGGGGCAAACCGTGGAAATTTGGGGGGAAACTGTGGGGGAATTTCGCTCCGAAAAGTGTGAAATTGACGATTTCCACACTTTACGCGAAATTCGGCATGTTCCCTCCTGTGTCGCGGGGTAAACAGGACATTCTTGGTCCTTTATGACAACACTGATCAGAGCACATCAAGGCCAATGAGAGTTTTCCTGCTGCTGTGGCCACATTCGAAGCAGCGGTGTCGGAGGGAAGCTAGGAATTTGACTGGAATAACACTGGGGGGCAACACGATGACGCGCACCGGATATAGCGTATAGCTAGGCAGCACACGCGCCACCACACTCGCGTCGTGCTGGGCGGTGGCGTTGGGGAGACGGGCAGAGGCGGACAGAGGCGGACAGCCCACCAGGCACACGTCGCACACGTCCTATGTTATGAAGCACGACGCCTCCCACCTCTTCCCACAGCCGCTACGTCCGTGTCCTGTCCTCGTGTCCTGTGGTTGAGCAGACAGCGCCCCCCCGCCCCTCCCCCGGCACGCATTCTGCAGGTGGGTGGCAGAGGAGGGAGCGGCTGACTGGCCTGGCTCGGCCCAGCTCCTTACTGGAGTCCTTACTGGACTTCATGGACTTGCTGGACATGCACAAGGGTAGCTGTCGCAGCGCGCCTGTCAGCGTGTGAGACAGGCGTGTGTGTGGGGCGGGGGGGGGGGAGATCAGCAGTCGGCTGCACACACGAGCGCCACGGCCGAAATCGACCGCAGTGCACATTGCTGGCTGGCCGCCACACACACACAAGCTACGCGGCGCAGTCGATTGCAGCGCACACTGCCGCTCGGCCGAGATCCGCCGAGATCACGCATGTGTTGGGTCGCGCACGCACAGGCGTTGTGGCCGCACTGAGATGTGACGGGCCGAGCCAAGTCAGTCCCACGCTCCGTGACATCGCGACAGGCATGCGTCTTGTGCAGGCAGCTGCGCACAGCCAGCACAACTTACTTCTCTTGCCTTACAGAGCCGGCCTCTCAACTGCTGTGACCCCCCCGTACACCCACAGCTCGACCGCCAAGAGCATCCTGCCCCTCCCCTTCAAACCAGCTCCTGCGGCGCCAGTCCCGGCAGCCTCAGGTACGCCCCTTGTCCAGCAGGTTTGCATGCAGGGCAGCCTGGTCCGAAACGGACGGGTACAGCACTCTGATGTAGCCCTCGCCCCCTCGCTGAGCACAATTGAGCGTTGAGACGCGCACGCGCGGGCGTCGTGGCCGCACTGACATGTGGCGGTCACGCCAAACCAGTCACACGCTCCGTGACATCGCGACAGACACGCGTCTTGTGTAGGCAGCTGCACACAGCCAGCGCCAGTTGCTTCGCTTCCTTACAGATCCGGCCTCTCAGTGTGACCAACAGCTCGACCGCCCAAAGCGTCCTGCCCACCCCCTTCAAACCAGCTCCTGCGGCGCCAACCCCCGCAGCTTCAGGTACGCCCCCTCGTCCAGCAGTTTTGCTCGCAGGGCAGCCTGGTCCGGCCCGGTCGGGTACAGCACTCCAATGTAGCCCTCGCGCATCGGGAAGTCGAACAGGTGGGAGCCGTGCGCCACGAGGCGGCTGTTCACCTCCAGCAGGCGGCCGCGCACGAGCGCGGGGACGGACACGCTGCGGGCGGGTGAGAGGCGGGGGGTCACGGCGCGTTTGTGAGGTGGATGAGCATGGCGTTTCTAGGCAAGGAGCAACACGGGGGGGCGGGCGCGGTTTCGAGACAAGAGGGGACAGGAGACGAGACGGTTGGGGGAGCACGGCGCGGTTCAGTGGTTTCGCTAGGGGTCTTGGGGAAACGAAGGCTCAACCCGGGTCTCACAGCTCAGTCCCCATGCTCAACCCGCCGGGGGCATTTTTTTTGCGAAAAGGGTGTGCCAATGTCGATTTCACACTTTTCGGGTCAAAATTCGCGCAACCTCAACCCACAGCGTCAGACCGAAACGGCCAATTTCAACCCACTGTTGCAGGTTTGCGGGTTGGCTAGTGAAAACACTGGCACGGTTGTAAGGTGGAGGAGCCGGGCGTTTCTAGGCGGGGAGCAAGGCGGGGGATCAGGGCGTGGGTTTGAGACAGGAGGGGGACAGGAGACGGACAGGTTGGGGGAGCACGGCGGCCCCCCTCCCCCAAACCGCCGGCTGGAGCAGAGGGTGGCTGTTTGCACGCGCACAGCAGCACGGCACGGCACGCATGGCACGGCGGCACGACAGCACGGCACGGCACGCACGGCACGTCAGCACGTCACGGCACGCACGGCACGGCACGCACCACGTGCCGTGGTCGCTCTCCACGCGGCACAGGCAGCTCTCGGGCTGCATGGTGGTCATGCCCTGGCCGTCGCGCTTCTTGCCGTTGGCCTTGATGTCCACGCGCGACGCCGTGCTGCGGCTGCCGACCTGCGTGCGCGTGCGTGCGCGTGCGTGCGTGTGGGTGTGCGCCAGGAATTTCCTAGCCGATTCCGATGGGGAGACCGCCCAAAGGGTGGTGTGCCGATGGCGAGCGTGGGGGAGTTCGGACGAGCCGGAGAGAAGAAACGGGGGTCCGGGGGCGCTGCCCCCGGAAAATATGTCAGCCTGGAGAGCGCACGGGGAGGTCTGCCGGAAACCCGGAGAGTCCAGGAGGCCCTCCTCCAGGAAAACCTACGGCCCGGCAGCTCCCAAGGAAGGAGGCCCCCGGGTGTGCGCGCCTGGGTGTGAGAGAGGCCTGGCGCGCGCATGCCGCGGAGAGCACACGGGCAGGTCTGCCGGAAACCCGGAGGGTCCAGGAGGCCCTCCTCCAGGAAAACCGTCGGCCCGGCAGCTCCCAAGGAGACCCCTTGGTGTGTGCATCTGGGTGTGAGGCCTGACGCGCGCATGAGTGAGGCCTGGCGCGCGCATGCCGCGGCCGACGCACCTCAAAGTTGACGCCCTTGAGCTGAGACAGTGGGAAGGAGTCGACGCGTGGGAGCTTAGCGGTCTCGCTGC
>VFSX01000074.1:432500-520828 GCA_016618255.1 Chlamydomonas sp. UWO 241
CTACACGTTGAACGACCTGTGCCGCACGGAGACGTGAGTGTGGCGCACGCGACGCACGCCGCCCTGCACACGCACGCCACCCCACGCACGCCCGCCATCCCGTGGCTCGCGTCGTCATCGCACAGTCACCATGCACGCGCACTCATCGTGAGCACAATCATCGCCCCCCCCCCCCGCTCCGAGCACACATCGCACGCCTCCCCCTCCAATTGCCTTGGCCCGTGGCTCATGGCTGCACCCTTCCTCCCCCCACCCCACCCCACACACACCCCACACACCCCACACACACACCACACCCACCCCTGCAGCTACACCGTCCCCACCCCCGTCGCGCGGTTCGTCTTTCTGTACGTGCTCCCGAACGGCTGCTGGCTGCTGTTCCCGGCGCTCGCGGTGTGGACGCTCGGAGGCCGCCTCGCGCGCGCACTGGACGGCAAGCACGCGTGACCGACTGAACGGCACGCGCTGGTTGTACCTGCCACAGCCCCATCGTGCGGTTCGTGTTTCTGTACGTGCTGCCAAACGGCTGCTGGCGCTCGCAGTGTGGACGCTCGGCAGCCGCCTCTCGCGCGCACTGGACGGCAAGCGCGCGTGATCAACTGCACGGCGCTCGCGGTGTGGACGCTCGGAGGCCGCCTTTCTCGCGCGCTGGACGGCAAGCGCGCGTGACCGACTGAACGGCACTCGCTGGTTATACCTGCCACAGCCCCATCGTGCGGTTCGTGTTTCTGTACGTGCTCCCAAACGGCTGCTGGCGCTCGCAGTGTGGACGCTCGGAGGCCGCCTCTCGCACGCACTGGACGGCAAGCGTGCTTGATCAACTGCACGGCGCTCGCGGTGTGGACGCTCGGCAGCCGCCTCTCGCGCGCGCTGGACGGCAAGCTCGCGTGACCGACTTAACGGCACGCGCTGGTTGTACCTACCACAGCCCCATCGTGCGGTTCGTGTTTCTGTACGTGCTCCCAAACGGCTGCTGGCGCTCGCAGTGTGGACGCGCGGAGGCCGCCTCTCGCACGCACTGGACGGCAAGCGTGCTTGATCAACTGCACAGCGCTTGCTGTGTGGACGCTCGGAGGCCGCCTCTCGCACGCACTGGACGGCAAGCGCGTGTGATCAACTGCACGGCTGTCGCGGTGTGGACGCTCGGCAGCCGCCTCTCTCGCGCGCTGGACGGCAGGCACGCATGACCGACTGAACGGCAGCCGCTGGTTATACCTACCACAGCCCCATCGTGCGGTTCGTGTTTCTGTACGTGCTCCCAAACGACTGCTGGCGCTCGCAGTGTGGACGCTCAGAGGCCGCCTCTCGCACGCACTGGACGGCAAGCGTGCTTGATCAACTGCACGGTGCTCGCGGTGTGGACGCTCGGAGGCCGCCTCGCGCGCGCGCTGGGCGGCAAGCGCGCGTGACCGACTGAACGGCACGCGCTGGTTGTACCTACCACAGCCCCATCGTCTGGTCCGCGCAAGTGAATGCGGTCATAACGCCTGAGACGGTCGGGGTGCGCCTCAGGCGGTCGTGGTCGCCTGCGGCGGTCGGGGTGGCGCCTGAGGCGGTCGGGATGAGGCGCCGCCTGATCCGCGAAAGTAAATGCGCCGCCTGAGGCGCCGCCTCAGGCGTTGGAAATGTGGTAGGTTGTGTGCCAGCCTTGTAGCCCGCTGTAGCCCAAGCTCCGCACGCACTGCGGCAGCACCACTGTTTTGTGTGCGCGCGTGCACGGTAGCACGTAGAAGTTTAAGAGATGGGCCACATTTGACTCCAAATTGCGATCCTACGGGCCGTCGCCTCCTTCACAACAGTCTGCGGCATCGTGTCGGCGATCCATCAGCGAGGCAGATTGGGCTGGACAGGCCTCCGAGCTCGTGTTTACCCTGCTGACAAGCGCCGTTCGCATGTTGTCTACCAATACCCCAACCAATGATTGAATTGTCAAAGCTTCACAGCGCATTGGTGCAAATTGAACCCAGGGTAGGAATGTTTGTGCCATCCCATGAACGGGGTCACGGGACCGCGCACCCCAAACCTAAAAACACATGTACCCGACCCGCGCCAGTACGCACAACGTTATGCCATGATCCAATCACGGCGGCTACCGGCCGCACTCACCCATGCCATTATATGCAGCCGGCGTGCGAGGCCGCTCGTGCGGTGTGTCGTGAGCCGCACTTCGTCATTTTTGCAATCCGCGAATCGATTCCTCTCGCACTGCCCTTCCCGCGCAGGATTAGCTGCGTCAGCGACAGGAACCGGGCGAGAGACGTGGGCGAGACGGTGCGCTAGATGTAGTGTGGTAGTGGAAAGCATGGCCTCATGGGCACGACCCAATGCGTCTGTTGGCACCCGCACGCAGGTCTCCCTGCTCAAGGAGAGGATCGCTGCCGAGGCGCATGCTGCCAGCACAGGCGGAGTCGAAGCGCTGACCAGCCTGCCTGGCCAGATCGAGGCCCTGATGGCTCGGCAGACGATCTTCCCAGTCAACGAGCTGGACGCGCTCTTCCGCTCGTCTAGCCTGGGCATACGCCTGGAGGACTACTGCTCTGCCTATGTACGTGTGCCCCGTCTCACCCTGCATGACTCCCAAAATATGGATCCTGTTCCTCTGGCGGCTTGCTGCACCCACGATGCTTTCCTGCCATGCTCCTGCAGGTGCTCAGCAGCGCCGGACCGGATGCGCTGACCATTAAGCGCGGCTTGGCGCAGGTTGAAAAGGGCGAACGCCTGGAAGCCCTCACGTACTTCAAGGTTCGACTTGCCTGCTGGCCACTGTGACTGGCCCCTGCTTTGGGGGCACTAGCGAGCTCGCGTACGCGTTCTGACATGCCTGCCGCCTGCCACCAATGCCCTTTTCTTGCTTTCAGGCGTCGGATGAGAGTGAGGCTGCAGACGCATACCTGGCGTTGTGCCGTGCAGAGATGTCCACCCAGCCGGCCACCATCACTCAGAAGCGAGATGACGAGCCACCTGCTGGAGACGCCGTGCACCCAGCTTCCCACCTTGCTGCGAGCAAAACAGCCCTCAAGCAGGCCAAGGAGTTGCTGGCCGCGGCCCGCAACAAGCCAGGCGTGAGCTCTGCCAAGCAGGCGGCGCTGCACGCCCGCGCCGCAGGCCACGCCCTCGCGTGCATCCTGCACCCTGCCTTCACGCAGCTGCCGCCCAGCCAGATGCACTCCGCGCTGCTGCACCTGTTCGACGGCCTGGCGTCCCTGAGTGAGTTAAGCCCGTCGCTGCCGTGCCAGCCGCGACCAACCCGCACTGGGTGCAGCGCGCAAAGAAGACGCCCGCATTCAAGGAGCTGCTCAACATGGTCGGCCTGGACCCTGTCAAGGAGTTGGGTGGAAGGTGCACAGCAACAGCGCCGGATGTGCGCACAGGACACCCTGATGCTAGTGCACACACACCCGTTAACGGGCCCTGGTAGGCTGGCGCGCTGCGTGGCCTTGCGGGCTCTCTAAGTATCTAAGTAGAGCTCCCCTGGACGTGTAGTCTAGGCCTTAAATCACGCCCTGGGGTCCTCTGGGCGCGCACGTGTAAAACCTGTAAAACTACACCCGTTCACCTTGTATGCAGGCTCTGTCTGATCTGGCGGACCAGGTGGACCTGGACAAAGAGCGAGGCCGCCCTCTGCACGCAAAGCAGTACAGCGTCATCTTCTACGGCAACCCGGGCACGGGTGCGTGCCACTGCCACTATCAGCTGACAGCTGCCACATCAGCCAACTTTTGCCCTAGGTTTCCCAAGGTCAGCATCAGGCGTATATTTCCGGCTTCTCTAGTGATTTGCTTTAAAGGATGTATAATTAATTATTCCACAGCCGGATTGTTCTTTGACCGCGTTGACCATTGACCTCCCGTTGACCGTTTGCCCTCATACATGGGTAATTCGGAAGCTGTTGACGTGCTCTGTCTGGCGGGTTGTCAGACTAAAAATCCACTGGATGGGTTGAGATGTGTGCAAGGTCAAAGTACAGCCGGAATACAGCCAAATGGCTGTGGTGAACCAAAAAGGAAATCACTGGGCTTGTCCCTCTTTACACAGGCAAGACAACCGTCGCTCGCATCTACGCCAAGGTACTCATGCAGCTGGGCATCATTCCGCGGGCAACGGTGAGGGCCACGCATAACAGATCCCGCTGTATGACCGCACCTGTGCATGCATGCCCCAAGCTGTGGCTTATATAATGGGTGTCCGCCCCTCCCTCCCTTCATCCTTATGTCTCCCTCCCGCCGTCCCTCCCTCCCTGCAGGTGGTGGAGACCAGCGGCGCCAAGCTGATCTCTGGTGAAGAGTCGGAGCTGCTGACAAGCCTCAATGAGGGGGGAGTACTGTTCGTGGACGAGGCAGCTCAGCTGAAGCCGAAGACGGACCGGCTGGGCGCGCGGGTGGGCATGCGTTGCTTGGTGCATATCCTAAGTATGATCAATGCCAGCCCCCAGTGCCCCTCAGCATGGCAACTTGGGTGTCTCACTGGCCAGACTAACCTCAGACTGAGCCCAGACGGAGCCCCAGAAACTGCCTGAGCCCTAAGCCTTGGAACCTGAACCCCCTCTCAAGGTCCTGGAACTGCTGCTACCCGAGATGGAAAACCGGCGGGGCGCCTCGTTGTGATTCTTGCCGGCTACAAGGACCAGACGGCTGAGGTGGTGTCGTACAATCAGGGCATGCCCAGCCGCTTCCCGCTGGTGCGTGCGGGTAAAATGGATGACAGTGCACGTAAGTCACCTATGTAGGAACTCACTGCTGATGCTGCTGCCGCCGCTGCTTTGCATACCGCTTCTACTGCTTCTGGCTTGGTCTTTGATTTGGCCTGCTCTGATCTTACCTGCTCTGATCTGGCCTGCTCTACCGCCCTTTGCCTACCTAAGCGTTGTGTTTTGGGTGTGCTTACCTACGTGCAGGAGTTCACGTTCCCAGACTACAGCGACTCCGAGCTGACCGATATCCTGAAGGGCATCATCAAAGTGTGCTGTGCTGTGCACTGTGCTGTTATGTGCTGTGCGGCGTTGCACTGCGCTGCTCTGTGCTGCACTGTGCTGCGCTGCGTTCATCTCGTGTGTCCACAAGAACATCTAAGTTGGAGGCCTGCACCCTCAGGGTGCAGGGCCTGTCTATGCTCACCATGAACAAGTGTCACGCGAAGCTTGGGCAGCTGTTCTGGCACCTGGCGCTGTTTGGCTGAACTCACGTGCCACGCCACCACCACCGCCACCACCACCACCATCACCAATACCCGCCCAGGCTGATCCGGCAGACTTAAAGATGGTTGACGAGCGCCACGGCGCCATCCTGTGCGAGCGGCTCGGCCGCGGGAGCAACAACATTGGCTTAGGCAATGCTCGCGCGGTGCGCAACGCGTGGGAGCGAACGCTGGAGTGGCAGGTCAGATGATGATGGTAAACGTTGCAGCTGCGTTTGTTACACCTCAGTGTACACGTGATAGCTGAGACAGATAGCTCACATTCCTCGCCGCCCCTGCAATCATGCTGGATGCGATTCACATCTGCCCCCCTGTGAATATAGATAGCCTGACACCTGCCTCTGCCTCTTCTCAGCACCGCCACTACCGCTTCCACTACGACCTCCATCACAACCCACAGGCAGCACGCCTGCAGGCCGCGAGGCGGAGCGGCCTGAACCCAAACGTCTACGTGCTCACGCGCAAGGACCTGCTGGGCCCCAAGGAGGTCGATTTGAGTGGCAACAAGGCGCTGGCGGAGCTGGCAGAGATGGTCGGCATGGACATCGTCAAGCAGCAGGTGAGCAGCTGAGGCAGCACGCATGTGCGCCAGCACACACTCAAGCCATTACGTAACTCTCGAGCGTGCTGCAGCACCCTCCCGCTGCACATAGATGCCATGATGGACCAGGCACCCGCATCAGATCTATGGTTGTACAGTTTTTACACACGTACCCGGAGGAACCCGGGGCGTGAGTTAAGGCTTAGACTACACGTCTAGGGGAGCTCTACTAGCTCTACTAGGAGAGCCCACAAGGCCACGCAGCGCGCCAGCCTGTCAGACCTATGTGCTTGATCCCCCCTGCAGTTTGCCAGCCTGTTCTCCATCATCCACATCAACATCGAGAGGGAGGAGCTGAACAAACCAGTCTAGGAGGTGACACTGAACCGAGTGCTCCTCGGCAGCCCAGGCACAGGTGCAAAATGAATCTTGCCTGTAATGAGACACACTGTGGCATGGCATGTAGGGTGTGCTGCTTTGATGATGGATATTACAGTCTGTGTGCTTTATGCATCAGAAGCCGTGATGCCCAGCTGATGCGGCCCTACCACATGCATTCCCAATGCCTGAGGCGGCGCGTCATGTGGCGCCTTCACGTGCGCGGATCAGGCAACGCCTCGGGCGCTCCGAGACGGCCTCAGGCACAAACCCCGACAGTCGCAGGCACCCACCACCGTCTGAAGCGCACCCCTGACCACCTCAGGCGTTATGACCGCCTTCACTTGCGCGCCTCAGGAGTTGGGATTGTGGTAGGGCGGCCGTGCTGTCCTCTCAGTTTCAGAAAAACAGCCATGAAAACGAGCGCGTGGGCGCGGCCAGCAGGAACGACCAAGCTGACGCCTTGCGCCTGGTGCGTGTGCCTCTGAACCTGCTAGGCAAGACCACAGTCGCAAAGATCTACGGTTGCGTGCTTAAGGACCTGGGGCTGCTCAGCAAGGGCGACGTGATCGTGCGCACCCCAGTGAGTGTTAAGCAGGCTTGGGAGTTTTGGGCACACATGTTTTCTCCTTCCAGCTGCCTCCTTTCAGCTGCCTCCTTCCAGCTGCTCAGCCTGACCACACCATGTTGGTGCTGCCGTGTGCCCCCAGGCTGACTTCGTTGGCTCCCACGGGCGAGAGCGAGCAGAAGACTGCCTCCATCCTTGATGCTGCGATTGGCTGCGTCTTGGTGATTGACGAGGCTCACGGCCTGAAAACCAAGAGCACCGGCTACAGCAACGACCCCTACAGGGTGGGTCACTGCCGCCTCTCCGCTGGCCCTCCCACACTGGCATGCAAGAGAGTTTGCCCACGATCGTCGTCGCTGCCAGTGATTTTCTTTTCGGCTCTACACAGCCATTTGGCTGTATTCCGGCTGTACTCTGACCTTGCACACAGCTCAAACCATGCAGTGGATTGCTAGTGTGACAAACCCGCCAGACAGTGCATTTCAACAGCTTTCAAATTACCCATGTATACATGAGGGCAAATGGTCAACGGTCGACGCGGTTAAAGCGAATTACGGCTGTGCAATAATTAATTAAAAATCATGGAAAGGAAATCACTGGTCGCCGGGCACACCCGTTGCAGGCGGCCGTCATCTCCCTCACCCCCCTTCAGTGCTCCCAATGGGATGCAACTCTGTACACAGAGGCTTGCCCTTGCCCAACTATAGACCAGATCCCAAACAAAAAAAAACCGTTTGCATTGCCCGCTGCTGGTGGTGCTCGACTTGGAAGACCAGCTGATGGCACACAGAGGAGCCACCCAGGTGTAGACATAACACAACACCGTCACATCGCCGCATCATCGCATGCAGGCGGCCGTCATCTCTACCATCGTGTCGAAGGTGCAGGGTGTGCCCGGCGACGACCGGTGTGTGATGCTGCTCGGGTACGAGGAGGACATGGTGAAGATGATGCGCGAGGCCGACCAAGGCCTGGCACGCCACTTCCAGATGCAGGTACCATGCTCTTCAGTGATTTCCTTTTCGGCTCTACACAGCCATTTGGCTGTATACCGGCTGTGCTTTGACCTTGCACACAGCTCAACCCATGCAGTTGATTGTAAGTCTGACAAGCCCGCCAGACAGAGCACGTCAGCAGCTTTCAAATGACCTATGCATGCGGACACACGGTCAACGAGAGGTCAACGGTCAATGCGGTCAAAGCAAAAATTCAGCTGTGGAATAAATAATTAACAATCACGAACAGAAAATCACTGATGCTTTTGCTGTTGACTGGTGAAGATGGGTGTTGGGCCGCCGCAATTCCATTATGTCCATCACAGCGTCCCGCAAACTGTGAATCCGTGACACGGCCGTGGGTACTCATCACTGGGGTGATGAGTACGAAAAATCGTCTGATCCCCTGCGGGCCCCACTCTCTCATTCTCACTGGACTCCCTGATGCAGGAAGCCTGTCGCTTCCCTGACTTCACACCCGAGGAGCTGTTTGTCATCATGCAGAAGGCGGCACTGCGCAGGTGAGCGTGCAGACACATGGGCACACAGCTGCCTGCATGACAACGCCGCGCATGGCCAGCAGACACAGGAAGCACACTAGGGGGGCACGCGGTGCTAAATCCCCCGGGGTGCAAAATCCTCCCTTATCAGTTCCTCTGTCCTATGCGCTGCTAGGGGCTCTCCTTCCACCTCCCTTTCAGTGGAGACATGGATCAAACATATATGAAGGCCTCAAGAAGTGAGGGGGGGGGGGCAAGGGGGGGACTGCTGTTGGCCATAGTGCAGCTGATGCCCCACCCCTAGGCTCACATCTTCACATCCTGCTGCCTGTCGTGACCTCTCTTCTCCTAGGGGCTGGCCTCTGGGAGAGGACGAGCTGCTGGCTGGTATCGAGGCGCTCAACGCCGAGAGCCGACTGCCCAATTTCGGCAATGCTGGCGCGGTGCACAACCTGCTCAGCAACGCGGCGCTGCGCATGGAGAAGCGGCTGGTCGCGCAGGCAAGGGCGCCCAGAGCCGCGCGGTGCTATCTCCCTTTAGCTCTCTCTCTTTCTCTCTTTCTCTCTTTCTCTCCTTCTCTGCTCTATCTCTCTCCTTCTCTTTCACCCTCTCTCCCTCCCTCCATCCATCTCCCTCTCTATATCTCTATCTCTCTTGTTTTCTCACACACGCACGCACAAACACGCATACAAAAACACACTCAAAATGACCTCTACGCACCAGCAGGGCAAGACGGCCAAGGAGCGTGCGCTAAAGATGCCCTCGCCCGACGACATGCTGCCTCCAAGGACGGCGCGCACGAGCGGCGGAAGTGATGACATGATTGGCATGGGCAACGTGCTGGTGGGCCTAACGTGAACACGCGTGCTAATTGGGGGTATAGGAATTCACCTGGATGCACGCGATGCTCGGCAGTTTGCAACCTGTGTGCGTGTGTTTGCATGCACGCATCTTCCTGCGGTCGTGCAGGCAAAGTTGGCGGAGTGTCGCGCGACGATCGAGGGCTGCAAGCGCCTGGGCAAGGACCCGCTCTCCACCATGGAGCTCAACTTCCGCTTTGTGGGCGTGCCTGGTGCGTGCTGATGCTCGCTCGCCCTGTGGTTGCACTAGTCAGCAAGACCATGCGTCAGAGTGTGCCCCGCAAGACCATGCATCAGAGCGCACAATGCTGCGGCCTGCCTGCCTGCCTGCGCGCCTCCAGGCACCGGCAAGACCACCTCGGCGGGGCTCATGGGAGAGATGTTCTTCGACCTGAATCTGCTGGGCAGCCCAAAAGTCCACAAGTGCTCGGTCACAGACCTGGTGGCTGGCTGGGTGGGACAGACAGGTCTGAAGACACGGTAGGTGTTCACCAAGGTAAGGCAGGCACCAGTGATTTCCTTTTTGGCTCTGCACAGCCATTTGGCTGTATTCCGGCTGTACTTTGACCTCGCACAAAGTTCAACTCATTCAATGGATTGGTAGTATGACATGCCCGCCAGACAGAGCTCGTCAAGAGCTTTCAAGTGCCCTACATATGAGGGCAAACGATCAACGGGAGGTCAACGGTCAACGCGGCCAAAGCAAAATCCGGCTGTGGAATAATTAATTAAAAATCTTAAAAATCACTTGCAGAAGAAGTAAAATCACTGGCAGGCACTGTGATTGGCTGGTCATCGGCGTCGCAATGTGCCATGCCTCACTCACGCGCTGGTCCCCATAGCTGGCGCTCACACACCTGCCCCACCCATGCTCCCACCGCCAAGGCACTCGGGTCGGTTCTGTTCATGAATGAGGCCTTCAGGTGGGTTGTGGGCATGTGGGCAGCCCCGCAATCTGATACATTTGATATATACGGTTATATAACCGTCTCTAACTTACAACCGCGACCACTTCGTGGCACCACCCGACACCCCACAGGCTGTTCTCAGGGCAGGATGCTGGCCGCTCGTTCCACAGCGAGGCGGTTGGCGAGATTGTTCAGATGCTGACGGAGGAGAAGTTCAAGAACAAGATGGTGGGTAGCGGAACTCCCCTCCAGAAACATGGACCCCAGAACAACCACCCTTCTGCCCCAATGGCAACCTGACCCTCCCAAACGTAACACTGCCGTAGGTCGTCATCTTCGCCGGATACGAGGAAAAGGCAAGTTGGTCAATCTGTGCCAATCTGCCAGACCTGTTGACACTCCATCTTCCCAAGTGCAGTTTGGGTCAGTGTGCGCGGGTGACTATATACTTGCTCACAGTCACTGGTTGCAGCTTTTCTGGTTCGTGCACAGGCTCCCTGATCTGCCCGAAACCGCGCAATCGCGCACTTGTCGACCTGCAGATCGAGGCTCTGATGACGTCCAACCCTGGCCTCAAGAGCCGCTTCAGCCAGTCCCTGGTCTTCCCCGACCTCAGCTGCAAGGACGCGTGCACACTCTTCGACATGCGCCTCGGAAAGGTTCACTTGGCGGAGGCACCTTCAATGGATTTGTTGGGCCGAATCCTGAGGGGGTGGTGGGATTCGGAGGATGCAACAGACCGCAGAGCCCGCGAGCATGAATGGTGCTATGCCACTCCCTGCCCATGCACCGCACAGGAATACGGCCTGTCGCCTGAGGCGCAGTCGGCACTGCCCGGCTACATGGAGCAGCTCATGGATGAGCCGGGCTGGGTGGGTGCTCTCTCCCTCTCTCTTTCTCTCTCTCTCTCTTTCTTTCTTTCTCTCTCTCTTTCTCTCTTGCTCCCACCCTCACGCGCACGCACACACGTGCACGCGAATGCCGGTGTCACTGGCACACACAGCAACTCACCTATGCCCTCTCACTTACCCATGCATCACTGCCTGCCCGCCCACCCAACAAATTCGAACGGTCGCGACGTGGAGACCTGGGCCATGCGCACGTTTGTCAAGGTGTGCTTGCGCCTGACGGGCGATGCTGCAAAGGCACCGGCGAGCGCGTCAGAAGCCGATCACATCGCGTACACCAGCAACCTGGTGGGTCCCAATTTTTGACCTTGGATGCGCGTTGCATAGGGGCAAGGGTGCTTGTGGAATGAAGTGGAAGGCCCCGCTGGTTGAGTACCCACCCCACTCGCTTCGGAGCATCCTCCACTCACACACATGCTCGCCCCCATGCAGGACGCTTCGTTCCTGGACTTCATGACTTCCAAGAAGGCCAAGGGCTCCAGCGCAAGGCTGCGCCCTGGCCCGCCCCAGAGCGAGGAGAAGGTCAGTTATCTATTGGAGCCATCCACCATTCAAATAAAAGCTGCATCGCAGGGCTTTGTGAACGTTGCACATGCATGATGCCTCACTCGCACCCCCGGTGCATCTGCAGATGCAGCAGGAGAAGGAGGGTCTGGACCAGATGTATGCGGCCGACGCGGAGCCAGGTGGGCTCATGGGCGCTCTTTGCATTCATCTGCCTGCGTGGAAACCTTCTGCTTCCCCATCTTTCTCCATCTTCCTCCATCTTGATATCACCCCCCCCCTCCACGCATGCATGTGGCTTGGGCGCGCGTGACGCAGCCGTGGCGCAGTCTGGGGACACGGCGGCGGCGGCGGACGCTGCAGAGGAGGGAGAGGCTGAGGGCGAGGGCAGGGACGAGGGCGGGGCGCCGCGTGGCGACTTTGGTGGGCTCGGTCAGGAGTTCCTGGCTGGGCTGCAGGGCGTGCTGGAGACGATGGGGTACAACCTGTCGTCCCAGTCTGAGATGGCCAAGCTGGCGGACGACGTGTCGCTGCCCGGCCTGCTGGCGTACTCGATGATTGGCGTGGGCGGAGCGGCCGACATCGAGGCGAGCACCAAGATGGTCGTGCGGTGGCAGGCGGCGCTGAAGGAGCAGGTGGGCTCCTAGCTGAATGCATATGCATGAAGTGGACACATGGGTGCATGGTTGGTAGGCTGGCGTGCTGTGTGGCCTTGCGGGCTCTACTAGTAGTGCTCCCCTAGACGTGTAGTCTAGGCCTTTACTCACGCCCCGGGGTCCTCCGGGCGCGTACAAGTAAAAACTGTAAAAAAAACCACCATGGGTGCATGGCGTAGCATGCCACATGCCACTGCAGTTTGTATTTGTGGTGTGTTGCACGAAACCAGCGCATGCACTCACGCTCATCACCCTCATGCAGGTCGCCACGGACGAGGAGACAAAGGAGAGGAAGCAGCGCCCTGTGTGGAGGTGCGCAGCGTGCGGCCGCTACGGCTGCCTTGTTGCACCGTACATCGAGCGCATGGAGGAGGTGGACGAGTGAGCTTCTGACGATGCCATATGGCACCATGCCCCGTTGCACCGTACATCGAGTGCAAGCGCATGGTGGAGGTGGACGAGTGAGACGGATTGTGTGTGTGCATGCCCCCGCCCCATCAATACAAGCGGTGGGTGCTGCTGCGGCTGCTGATGCACCCCCTGAGCTTCTGACGATGCCACCACGCTGTGTTGTGTGCGCCCAGGCGCATGGGCAATCTCGACTGAGCAGCCTGCCCACTGGTTTTCATAAGAGATCTCTGCTGTTGTGGCTGCTGTTGTTGTAGGGAGCTGAGTGGAACATGTAAAACGCCTGGTTTGGGACTCTCTTGCAAGCCATCTGGAGGCTCACCCCTTGGGGCCTGCTGCCAGCTCACCGCCTGTGCGGCGCGCGGCTGCATGGCACGACCGCCACGCTCATCGCACACCCGGTCTCTTGCACGACGTGTGGTGGTCGATTCTACAGTCTTGTCAGACGCACAGGCCGACAATCCGGCCTCTGATGGCGTTTTAGACGTGTCTTTGAACACTCAATCCCTGAGGCATACAGACGGCGTGTATGCTAACCTAACACGCGCGTCCATGGGGCGCTTGTCCCTCAGGGCGGTGGTGTTGGCCTTGGCTGAGGGACACTCGGTTGTGGGTTGGGACCACTGTGGGCGCGGCACGAAGGGGGGGCGCCACACAGTGGCCGCCCTGGGCCCAAGTCCAAGGTTGAGAAAGGGTCCACCGCCCCCCCCCCCAAACGCGCCCCCGCCCGCTCCCCGCCACCCCCAAACACTTCCATGAATCATTGTGCGTCTTTACATCGGGGAGGGCAGGCTGTGCGGGCACTTCTGCACCACGCTGGACTGCACTACACTGGCCTGTCACATGGCGACAGCATGTGGTGGTGGTCGGGCGGGTGCGAAGAAGTTGAAGAGTGTGTTCAGCGCGTTCACATTCCGAGCTCGGTCTTACCCAGCGCTTATCACCATCCCAACCTTCACCACGAGATGTCCCGAAGGGTCAACCAACGCGCGCACTCGGTCGGAGAGAGCTGAGGCGAGGTGGAGCACTGAGGGGCGACGATCCACGCCCATGGACGAGGCCACGCAGCCCACAGCCCCCCCTCCCTCGCCCCCCACTGTGTGCACAAAGCCGTTGGGTCGCGTGTCGATGGGCGTAGCTGGCGCGAGGTGTGTGTGGTGGTGGTGGGGGGGGGGGGGAGAGGGGGGACGCAGGAGAAACAGCAAGCCTGCCTGGCCAAGCACTGGGCTGCCGGCCACCAGGCTGCGTCATGCGCAAGAGGTGCACGTGTGAGCCCGCGTGAGCGGCGGCGGTGGCACCTGCCAAGCTCGCGCGGTCGGTATCTAATGCGCGTCGGTCCGCATGCCGTGCTTTTGATGGCGCTCGTGTGATGCTCGTGTGAGGTGGGCACGAGGACAGGAGTAGAGTACCAGGATAAGTATACCACAAGTCTTGATGGTACATTTATTCGGGGCGCGTGCACTCGTGTGGCTGCCCCCCCCCCCTGAAGCTGCTCTGATGGGGTGTCTGGCTCCTTGGTGGGGTTGATATGGCGTTGTGTGGTGTGATGCGAGTTGGCTATCCAAATTCCCCACCCTAAACCCTAGACCCTCTCACCCGTCAGTGCTCTCTCTGGCTCGCGCAAACAACAAGTAGGTCGCGAGCGCTCGCGTCTAGTTTGCTTTTGCCGTTGCCAGAAACACCCATTACATGCGGGCAGGCGGTTATGGGCGGTGTGCTGGCGCTGCTCAGGGCGCTGGGCGTGGCCCTGGCGGCCCAGAGGATCGTCTTAGGCGTGTGTACGACAAGTTCTCGAAATATGACGATGCCCGATCCCGCATAGCGGATGAGCGGGGAGCGACCGATTTCCTGGAGGCTGTGATCGGCTACGAGGACCGCATGGACCTGCTGTTCAGGCTGTTTAAACCCAAGGTGTACCTTGCAAGAGCATGCACGATCACCGGCCGCGCATGCACGCATGCGCAGCACCTCCATGCGGCCGTCCATGCACGCACCTCATGCGGCCGCACACGCGCTGCATGCATGCTCCTGCATGCAGGAGTTTGGCATGGTACGGCTCAAGGACGCGCTCGCGTTTTGCGGAACCCCAGAACTGGTGGGCGCACGCGTCGTCCCGCTGCTGGCCGCGCTCGGCTCGGACAACCTGGGCAAGCCCACCTGCCGCGCGCCGCTGGTGAGGCCAACTCGTACGCTCGTCCTGCTTGCTGCACGGGCGAGTGCAGCACGGGATGCACATCATTGTCATTCATTGTCCTTTGCATAGACTCCTATAGACGGCACGGAATTGGACGCCCCTATTGCCATGTCGCAGGTGGAGCTGCTGGAGGAGATCTACAGCGTGCCCGGGCTGCTGCGCTGCATCCAGACTGCAATGGACCAAGGCGCCATCTCTGACACGTCGCCGATTGGGTGGTGGCTGATCATGCTGGCGGCTGCCACAGTTGTGCGCCAGGACCGGGCACTGCTGGCGATGCTCCGATCGCTCGAGAAGGGCGGGGCTGCGTCCAAGCGTGTGGCTGCGGAGCTGGCGTGCGTGCTGGCGGGAGAGGTGTACACAGAGGCGGCGAGGGTTAAACCCCTCAGCCTGGAGAATGTGCAGTCTGGGCCGGGCGGCCGCCACGACAACGACCATGCAGACTTCAGGTCCATTGAGATCTGTCCAACGTCGAGCGAGGTGAGCGGGCAAGGAAGTTGAACAGGACGGGGAGCTCTCTATGTTGCAGTACTGAAGATAGAGGGACTGGCACCGCTGCAGCCACCAGCCACTCTGACACTACCTGCGCGCTGATGACTTGTGCCTGTGTGAATGGCCGCAGGCGCTGTGCACACGCCAGCCGTACCTGCTCCGCGCTGGCGACAAGCCGCTGCTTCAGTCACCAGAGGCGACGCTCCTCGACCGCCACTTCCGCCTGCTGCGGGAGGACATGATGCAGCTGCTGTGCGAGTCCATGGTGATGCTCGGGCTCGTTGGGCCTGAGTTGCCAGGTGACGGGGGCTCGGGTACCAAGAGACCAGACGTGCGCATCCCACGAGGCCAGCCGGGCAGCGACGCTGCAGCTGCAGCACCGGCAGGACCCGCGGCGCCTGCGTCTGCGCTGAGGAAGAGCACCCTGGCGCCTGGCGCGGCTCCAGCGCTGAAGCAGCATAACGTGTTTGCCGTGGTGGAGGTTCTCGGCGTGTCGATCAAGCCGCGGCCGTCCGTCATGGTCGCCATCCAGCTGCCGATGAGTCACCAAGCACACCCAGCGCGCATGAAGAAGGAAAAGGACCGCCTGCGATTCTGGGATGAGTTTGGCAAGGGCACGCTGCCCACAGACGCGCTCGTGTGCCTCGTTCCGACGGCGCCAATCAGAAGACGGGAGCTGCCGCTGGTTTTTGCGACTGTGGCGCGGCGCGACAAAGTGGAGCTGTCACAGGCCAACCCAGTCGTGGAGCTGTCGATCCCTCGTGGCCAGTCTGTCGACAGCGTGCTGCAGCTCATCGGCTGCGGAGCTCTGAGTGGGCTGATGCTGGTGCAGGTGAGCGCATGTGCTCATACCGTAGCCACGCTTTGCCTTTGCGGGGGTCCACTAAAGGCCCTCTTTATTTGGAATTTAAGGCCTTTGCGGGCGTTTTTTTAAACGTAATTTCGTCTTTGCGCTGCCTTTGGGGCGGCTATTGCGGGGCCTGTAGAGCGTCGATCCGGGTTCAAATCCTGCAGGGGACTTTTGTGCCTTTGCGGCGCGGTTTCGGACTAAATTTCACGATTACAGAGCCTTTGCGGGGCGTGTTTGGACGTAATCAGGCGCAAAGGCAAAGCGTGGCTACGGTAGTACGTATGTGCACTAGGTGTTTTGTGCATATGTGCACACACAATGGCATTGCTGGTGTCCAATCGCCTCGTAGCTGCCCTGCTGCTCTCTGATGAATGCCCACCATGCATACATGAATGAATCCCTGCAGGTCAACACCAGCTTCTTCGCAGCCCATATGACCCTGAGCGCTCTCAAAGCTATGACCATGGTGCCGCTGGCCGAGGAGATCATGCACGGGCGCCTGGATGACACGGACTACCTGTCAGCCAAGGTCATTGAGGAGGTCGGTGGAATTGGAGGCGTTTAGAGACGCCGCACGCGCAGGCCAGCCCATGTCGCTTGCGCCTTGTCTGCCCCTTGCGCCCTCCAAGCGCCCTCCTTGCCTCCGCCCAAAGCACGTGCACTTTGTGCACACATCGCAGGAGATCGCCTAGAGCAGCCTGGACCCCACCCAGCTGATCGCCATGCGACATGCGCTCTCCAATCGCGTCGCTCTCATCCAGGTGCGTGCATCTTCGCACCTGCCAGGTTCTTAGGCTGGGAACATCATAGCCCAGCTCCTTCAGAGCACCATTCACAGTCCACTATGCTGTGATTGTCTTCCCCAATCCTCAGGGTCCGCCGGGCACCGGCAAGACGCACGTGGGGGCGCTTGTCGCCGAGACCATCGTGCGGCGCTCTGGTGGGTGCTCGCGATCTGCCCACGGAGGTCCTTGAATTGCAGTTTCTGTGTGAATTGAAGGTCCAGTAAGGCCGCGACACATACCTGGCTGACTCCTCCCTCTCCCCCCCCCGCCTTCTCCCCTCTCCCTGTACTTGCCTTAACATGCAGGCCAGACGCTGCTGTGCGTGTGCTACACCAACCATGCGCTCGACCAATTCCTAGAGGCGCTGCTCGACAAGGGCATCACCGACATCGTGAGGGTGGGCTTCCAGAGCAAGAGCAAGCGGCTCAAGCCCTACAGCATGTCCAGTCTGCTGAGTGCTGATGGTGCAACAAAGCTGGATGGCAACGAGTGGCGGCGGCTGTGCGCCCTGAAGGACCGGCTGCCCATCCAAAGGGCCAAGGTGAGGCTGCAATCAATCAGACCACAGTCACTGAGTGATCAGAGTGTTGAAGCACCAAAATGCATTGTCGATAGATCTCTGCCTGAGTAAAGATGCTGTGTTTGCACATATGTGAATGCAGGTGGGCTCACACCTGCGGACTGTGCACAAACTGATACACGCTGCGTATGCTGCTCGCAGATCCAAGATCTGGAGGAGCTGCTCGTGTACACGTCTTCCCTCGGGCAGCGCGACGCACGCACGCTGCCGTGGCGTGCCACCGACATGCCGCCGCTCTATCCCGGCGCCAAGCTGCTGCAGCAGCTGCAGCAGCAACAGCAGCAGGAGAAGGATGGGCCGGTGCAGCATCGAGCACATTTGACGGTTGAAGGCAGCTGGCTGTCGGTGATCACCCCGCCGGGGCAGAGCACGTGTGAGGGTGGCGGACAGAGCACGCCGCTCGCGCCGCCTCCGCCGCCTCCGCCGCCTCGCGCAGAGCCGCCTCCTCAGAAGCCGCCGCAGCAGCCAGGGCAGAGCAAGGGTGAAAGCGATGGGCAGGGCACGCCGCCCGTGCCGCCGCCTCCGCCGCCTCCACCGCGTCAGCAGCCAGGTCAGAGCAATGGTGGGGGTGGCGGGCAGGGCACGCCGCCCGCGCCGCCGCCTCCGCCGCCTCCGCCGCGCCGCGCAGAGCCGCCCGCGCCGCCGCCTCCGCCGTGTCGCGCAGAGCCGCCCGCATGTGCATCGACCAGCGCGCCCTCCAGGGTCCAGGTCGACCTGTGGATGCTGCTGGGGCCGTACGTTGCGTACGTCGATGCCGGTGCGTACAACCAGATGTGTGTCACAGGCTTTCTGCCCACGTCCGAGGCATAGCGCCTGTGGGCGTCTGGCTACCCTCGGCCGCCGCGCACTGATGTCGACGTCTCGGAGAAGGCGCAGGTGAAGAGGCCCAAGAATGCGCAGGCGTACAGCACTTCGGAGCGCATTATACTGGAGCGGGCCAGCCACCACCCAGACGGCGACATCTCACCCATGGACCTGCTGACGGATGACATTTGGCAGCTGTCCGGTGAGAAGCGCGCAGAGGCCGCCGTCGCCTGGATGGCCGGACTGAGGAGCGAGTGAGTGTAGTGCTCTGATGCCCGCGTCATGCTCTGAACCACGCACCTATGGAACTCTCACTGCGTTCCAGTGCGACAGGTGGATGGCCGGTCTGAGGCGCGAGTAAGTGGAGTGCTCTGTTGCCTGGACTGCGCACTTCTTAAAATCTGCTCGCGTGCTGACCCTTCAGGTGGAGGGACAATGTTATCGCCAGCATGTGATGCCCCAATCCATGTGTGCTTGATACAATGACCGCTTGCTGTGACCGACAGGTGGATGGAGGACCTGGCAACCGCCATGCTGCGCTGCCAGGAGCTGGACGCGGAGATCCGCCAGCTGAACGAATCATCGGGCCTCAAGGTGCTGTCACTTACTTGCCATCCCAGCTGCATTGTGGCCACTCCTTTAGGTGCCTTTACCCTGCATCCTTGCTCTAAAAGCCTGGAGATGGGAGACCAGCACTCTGGCACTTACGCCCCGACCTCAGCGCTGGCAAGAGGTGCTCGAGTGCGCACGCGTGATTGGTTGCACCACCACCGCCGCTGCCAAGTACAAGGATCTGCTGCAGTCGAAGGGCTGCGCGCCAGGAGTTGTCATGGTGGAGGAGGCGGGGGAGGTGGGTCGACGGCTTCACAGGTTTGACATCAACGCGCCTGATGATGATGATTGATTTTTCAGTCGTGTGTGACGCACCTAACAGGCAGCGTAGCGCCTAGAGAACCGCGCAGCGTAGAGTAGCGCGCAATGCAGAGAAACGCAACGCAGCGCAGCGCAGAGAACCGCGCAGCGCACAGTAGCGCGCAGCGCAGCGCCTAGAGAGAAACCCAGCAAGTGAAGGCCTAGACTAGGAGTCTAGGGGCTCTACTTGGAGAGCTTGCGAGGCCGCACCAGCACCAGCCTACCAATAGGTGGGTCACTATGTCTGCTAGCGCGCTGACTGGGCCTCACCGGCACCCTCACGCACGCTCGTGTTGGTCCCATGCACAGGTGCTGGAGGCGCACGTCCTGACCAGCCTCTCGCCTGTCACCAAGCACCTCATCATGGTGGGTCATGCTGCCTAACTGGTTGTGAGTTGGGAGTCTAGAGACCCAAGGTGACGCTTAAAGCGCCTTGCGGGGTGTGGCATGACGGAGCATGCGTGCAACTCTGGTCTGAAGCAACCACACGACGCCTGCTCCCACCAGATTGGTGACCACAAGCAGCTGCGGCCAAAGGTGGAGAGCTGGCCGCTTCAGGTGCAGTCGGGCTCAGGCCTCGACCTCAACGTGTCCGTGTTTGAGCGGCTGGTGAGGCGGGGAGGGCAAGGCGGGGAGGGCAGTTTGAGGGGTCTTACTTACGAGCCGCCGCCTCGACCG
Source organism: Chlamydomonas sp. UWO 241 (assembly GCA_016618255.1). NCBI lineage: Eukaryota > Viridiplantae > Chlorophyta > Chlorophyceae > Chlamydomonadales > Chlamydomonadaceae > Chlamydomonas > Chlamydomonas priscui. The sequence continues at coordinate 452,215 of VFSX01000074.1, forward strand.
CAAGCGCTCGCCCACCCCAAGATCTTCCCGGATATCTTGCGCACGAACACACATGCTCCCTCTCACACACAGGTGCTGGGTGGCCTCCCACACGCCTCGCTCGGAGTGCAGCACCGCATGCACCCGGACATCAGCCGCCTCGTCTGCCCGACGTACAAGCAGGCAGGGCAGCGGCACGCATGCACACGCATGTGACGGCCGTGCACTGGCATTCTACATCAGAGCACTGGCAAGCAAGGCACTGACCCCACCATTGGACCCTGTATATGCAGCTGGACGACCACCCGTCCGTGTCCCAGCACCCGCCCGTGCTCGGTCTGGAGCCCGGTCGACGCGTCGTCTTTGTGAACCACAACAAGCTGGAGGACCAGGAGGAAGAAGGCCAGTACAGGTTCAGGGCCAGCGCCTCATCGCAGTCCAAGGTGTGCGTGCCTGCCTGCATGCTGCGGGCTACTCGCACCCGCAATGAATCATCCCTCGTCACCCTGGTAAGCTGGTGTGCTTGCGCGTCCTCGCGGGCTCTCCTAGTAGAGCCCCCTTGTCTAGACCTTCTTATTATGCACGCCCTGGGGGTCCTCCGGGAACCTCCGGGCGCGTAGATGTCAAATCTGCCAAACCATCCCCTGCTGCACACGCAGGTCAACCGCTACGAGGTGGCCATGACCCTGGCTACGGTCAAGTACCTGCTGCAGCAGGGCTACCAGCCGACCCAGCTGGTCGTGCTGACGCCATACCTTGGGCAGCTGATGGAGCTGACTAAGGCCATGCGCTCCCAGCAGATGCAGGTGCGCGCAGGCGCAGGGTGCTGGTGCGCATGCTGGTTGCTGGGTGCTAGTGTGCATGCTAGTGCGCGCGCGCTCTGCTACACTTCTCGATCGCAGCCGATGATGGACGGGGTGACCAAGCTGCTCGCGCACGCATGTGCCTGTGCATGCCTCTTGATTGGTGCAGGTGCTGCTGGGCGATCTGGACGTCACACAGCTGGTGGCCTCGACAGAGGCCGGGGCACTGCAGGGTGTTCTCGGCAGTACCTTGAGCAACGCGTCGGTGCGACTCAGCACCATCGACAACTACCAGGTGAGTGAGGGAGTCTCCTCCAGCCGCGTGGGGAACAACGAACCGCTCTGATGGCGGCGCGTCTTCTGTGCAGCCCTGCCCGCTGAGGCCCACTTCATGTGATGCGGGCATGCACCAGGCATGAATGCTCTGCCTTCCTACTGTGCCAACCGCCAGCCTGCTGGCGCCCGTCTGCTGCGTGAGCCGGCTGTGTGGCACCCGCCAGCCTGCTGATGCCTGCCTGCCTGCTGTGCCTGCCTGCTGTGCTGATGCCTCCCTGCTGATGCCTGCCTGCTGATGCCTGCCTGCTGATGCCTGCCTGCTGATGCTTGCCTTCTGATGCCTGCCTGCTGATGCCTGCCTGCTGTGTGCGCCTACTGTGCTGTGCCACCCCAGGGCGAGGAGGCAGACGTGGTCGTCGCCAGCCTGGTGAGGTCCAACCTGCACGGAAGCGTGGGCTTCCTGAGAGAGCCCGAGCACATCAACGTTCTGCTCTCGCGCGCACGCCACGGCCTCATCCTCGTCAGCAACGCAGAGTGCCTGCTGAACGCCAAGAGCCACGCGGCGCGCGAGCACTGGGGCCGGCTGCTCGGCGCCCTGAACGAGTCCAAATCCGTCTTGCGTGGCCTGCCATCACAGTGCCATGTGCACGGCACCAAGGCCACGCTCGACAGCCCCGCTGCCTTCCTTGAGCACGCGCCCCAGGGCGGCTGCCACATGATGTGCGGCCAGGAGATGCCATGCGGCCACACGTGCCAGCTGCGCTGCCACCCGACGGACCAGGCGCACGAGCACGTGCTGTGCAGCCACCTGGTGAACTCGTTCTGCATTGGGGGCCACCTCATGACCAACCGGTGAGTGGTGGAGACCCTACCACATTCACAACACCTGGGGCGGCGCCTCAGGCGTCTCATTCACTGGCGCGGATCAGGCGGCGCCTCAGGCGCGCCGACCGCCTGAGGCGCCGCCTGAGGCGCACCCACGATCGCCTCAGGCGTCGCCTTAGGCGCTACTCAAACCGCCTCAGGCGCCACACCGACCGCCTTGGGCGCCCACCACCGCCTGAGGCGCACCCCGGACCGTCTCAGACGTTATGACCGCATTCACTGGCGCGGATCAGACGTCGGTATGTTGGTAGGGAGGGCGTGCGCACGCTTGATGATGCGTGTCTGGTCCCACATGTGTTTGCGCGTGATTCAAGTGTTAGCATGCCCTAGAGCATGCAGAGCATGTAGGAGCCCTAGCTCCCTGTCTCAGTGAGAGGGGGCACGCGCATGCTTGATTATGCGCGACTGATCTTACATGTGTTTGCGCGTGATTCAAGTGTTAGCGTGCCCTAGAGCAGGTAGAGCAGGTAGGAGCCCTAGCTCCCTGTCTCAGTGGGAGAGGGCACGCACATGTTTGATGATGCACACGTGTCCCACATGTGTTTGCGCGTGATTCAAGTGTTGGCGTGCCCTAGAGCTTGAGGGCGCCCTCGCTCCCTGTCTATCTGATGTTGGAGTTGCCGCCCGTGTGCTCTCAGGTGCTCCAACAAGGATGTGCGTTGCGCGGTTGTGTGCCCAGTCGGCGCGGAGCTGCAGGCGCTGGTGGGTTGGCCTGCTGGCCCACGCACGCGCGCCTGAATTGTCGAGGGTTGGGCTGTGCTCCAGTGTTTCCGCTAGCCAATCCGCAACCCGACAAAGTGAACTTTCGGGTTGATATTGGCCGATTTGGGCTGGCGCGTCGGGTTGAGATTGAGGGAATTTCGCGAATTTCGACCCGAAAAGTGTGAAATTGTCATTTTCACACTTTACCCGCCTAAAATCGCCTCTGTCGGGATAAGATTGGCGGAAAGGGCGTGAAGCCCGGGTTGAGCCGTCATTTCTGCAAGATCCTTAGCGAAACCACTGCTTTGCTCCGTCGTAGGTGCTTTTCAGTCAGCGCATGACGCCCATTGTTTTCAGGGTTCAAGCTAAACCTGAACCCTTAAACATCAACCCTAAACCCTAAACTAAACCCCAAACCCCGACTGGCCACCTCTCAGGATGCCGAGGCTGGGTTGGAGCGGCGGGCGGCACAGACGAAGGAGGCAGTGCTCAGGGCCACGATCCCCACGATTGCACGAGAGCTCTTGGACCTGGAGGTCGCGCTAAGGACGCAGCAGGCAGGGATGCAGCGGGACCTGGAGACGCGCGCGCTGGCCAGGACGGTTATCCTTAAGCCCGAGGCGCAGGCCGGGGCAGCACAGAGGGCGGCGCGGGAGGAGGAGCAGCGGCAGCGGGTGCAGGCTGTGATGAAGCGCATTGCCGCGGCCAATCAGGCCAAGCAGGTGTGTGTGTATGTGTGTATGTGTATGTGCGTGTGTGGGTGCGTGTGTGTGTGTGTGTGTGTGTGTGTGTGTGTGCGCCTGCGTGTGCACGTGCGTGCCTGCGTGTGTGTGAGGCACGGCGTGCGTGTTCTCTCGTAGCCCTCCACTGTTGCTCGCATATGTGTGTGCACAGGCGACGATGACGCAGCTCGCGCAGCTGGAGAAGACGAGCGCCAAGAAGCTGCAAGACATCAAGGACAGCAAGGAGCGCATGCAGGCCGACGCTGCCGACGCCAAGGTGCGTTGGGTCGCCAAGAACGTCGGCCACTGCACCACCACCTCCTAGGTGGTGGCACCCTCTGATGATGCCAGTGATTTCCTTTTCGGCTGTACACAGCCATTTGGCTGTATTCCGGCTGTACTGTGACCTTGCACACAGCTCATCACATGCAGTGGATTTTTAGGCTAACAAAACCTGCCAGGCAGAGAACGTCAACAGATTTCGAATGACCTGTGTATGAAGACAAACGGTCAACAGGAGGTCAACGGTCAACGCGGTCAAAGCAAAATCCGGCTGCAGAAAATTAAAAAATCCCTGAAAAGGAAATTACTTGATAATGCACACTCGCCGCACGCACACAGGCCTTGCGGGCTCTCCTGTTAGAGCGCCCCTAGACGTGTAATCTAGGCCTTACTTCACGCCCCGGGGTCCTCCTGGTAGAGCCCCTAGACGTGTAGCCCCCCTAGGCCTTAATTCACGCCCCGGGGTCCTCGGGCGCGCACATGTGCAACCTGTTAAAACACACTTGCCGCTAGGGATGAGACATTGCATCCGCGTATAATACGCCAAAGTATTTATAAGGTATTACTCAGGTCGCTATGATTGGGCTGATGTATACGCAAAAAATACCGCAGTTGCCAACTCCTTGTTTACCGCTTTCTGAGCCACTCTGCGGCCACTAGCACATCCAGCTTTCATCCCCCAGACCCCAGCACACCATCAGTACACCCCAGTATACCCCAGGTCCTCATCCTCGGGCAGATGCCGGTCCACCAGGCAGGGGGAGTACCACGGGGGGCGTTCGTCTCAGAGAAGCGTGCTCTCAGCAGCGTGCTCTCAGCTGTTGAGGCGTTTTGTGCACACACAGACCCAGCTCCCACCCCCCGCTCCAAAAAGTCCTGAGGACTCCAAGTATGTGATGGGAGGAGGGGCGGGAGTGGAGCTGGGCCCCAGAGGAGTGCCACGTTGCGTTCAACCGCTTCGCGGGTGACCGTGAGCTGATCGATAGTATGGATCTGCTGCTGACTCTGCAGGGCGCCCAAATTAGGCATTCTCCTAATTTCTTGATTGTTTCCTGTTCCTCTACTCAAGCGCTTTCCAGAGAGCCTATTTTTATCGCATTCCGTCGAGTATCCAAAAAGTTATGCAGGTTTGCCCACGCCGGGTCACCAGGACGCGGTATTTAACGCGTGTATTTATCGGTATTTTTCAAAATGAGGCTCCGGACGTATAATACCGGTACGCTACGTCCCGGACAGCGGTATGTCTCATCCCTGCTTGCCGCACGCACGCAGGTCTCCCTTCTCAAGGAGGGGATCGCTGCCGAGGCGCACGCTGCCACAGGCACAGGCGGGGCCGACGCGCTGACCAGCCTGCCTGGCCGGCTCAAGGCCCTCCTGGCACAGCGGCCCCGCTTCCCGGTCATCGAGCTCGATGTGCTCTTCCGCTGCCCTGGCCTGGGCATCCACCTGGGGGACTACTGCTCTACGCAGGTACTGCGTGCCCCGCGCTCACCCTCCATGACTCCCAGAAGCTGAATCCGCATGCGCACAGCGGGTGCACCCACACTGCCGTCCTCTCCAGAAGGGCACACAGCACCCCGCTCTCACCCTCCATGACCCCCCAAAGCTGAATTCGCATGCGCACAGCGACCGCACCCACACTGCCGTCCTCTCCATGCTCCTGCAGGTGGTCAGCCGCGCCAAGCCTGCTGGCCTGACCACCAGCCTCAAGGCCAACCTCGAGGCTGTGCTGGCTGCAGGCGAAAAGCTGCACGCCCTCGCGTTCTTCAAAGTTGGTCTCGTCGGCTGGTCTCAGCAACTGACCGCTGCTCTGGGGGCACGTATGAGCTGAGACGTTCAGACATGCCTAACGCCTGACATGCCTGTCACCTTGCCCCGCCTTTGTTGCTCTCAGGAGTTGGCCGAAGCCGAGGCTGCGCCCGACGGCTCGGCGCACGCCTACCTGGCGCTGTGCCGTGCAGTGATGTCAGTCGAGCTGGTCGCGGTCCCCGTGGCCACGCAGCAGCAAGCCCCGCCTGCTGGTGACGATGTGCACCCAGCGTCCCACCTGGCGGCCAGTGTCACAGCCCTCAAGCAGGCAAAAGAGTTGCTGACCTCGGGTGGCAAGCCAGACGTGCACGGCGAGCCAGACGTGCACGGCAAGCCAGACGTGGACGTGCGCTCTGTCACCGAGCAGGCCACCGTGCTGCACGCCCTCGCTGCAGGCCGCGCCCTCGCGTGCATCCTGCACCCGGCCACTGTGCACCTGCCAGCCATCCTGACGCGCATAGCGCTAGAGCACCTGTCTGACGGCCTGACGTCGCTGGGAGAGTACGTGTGAGAGTGGCGCAGGGGTGCACCGTGCACCTGCCAGCCACACTGCCGCGCATAGCGCTAGAGCATCCGTCTGACGGCCTGGCGTCGCTGGAAGAGTACGTATGAGTGGTGCAGGGTGGACAGCAAACGTACTGGAAGCCTCTGCTGTGGACCAGCAGTGGCTGCAGACCTATCGGATGGGCCTGGGCCTGCAGCAGATGGTGACTGCCGGCCACCTGGGGGACCTTTTAAAGGAGCTAGACAGCCCCTTGGTCGCGGTGTACCTTGGCTGGGAGCTGGCTGGCATCACTAAGTGCAAAATAAACAGATGATAAACAGTGCTTCTGCTGCCGCGGTCTGCCCGTAGCAGCCAGCAGGTAGGCTGGCGCTTGCACGGCCATGCTCTCATATCATGTAGAGCCCCCTTGGACTTTTGGTCTCGGCATCAACTCACGGCCCGGGTTCTAGGAGGGGGGCTCCAGTGTGTACATTTAAACCTGTAAAACCTGCAAGCAAACCTGCAAGCACCCTGCCAAGTGTGCCATCAAGCAGCTGCACCAGAGGCGGCATGGCGCCGGCAGCGACGACTGTCTGTATCCCAGCATTGCCGTCGTGCGGTCGCGGCCAAGTGCGCGCGCTGCCTCTGCTTGCGTGCCAGGCGGCAGGCTGTTCTAAAGATCGTGCAGATCCAGATCCAGCCCTTCAAGCACGACGATGGGTGTCTCTGCGCCACCTGGTGCGTGGCAGCTGCAGGTTTTCCAAGACCACCTGCAGGTTGGAGCGGCATGGAGCGGAGACCACTTGCAGCTTGGTGCAGGTTGAGCTTACGGAGCCTGTGACATGGTAAAGGGGTAGCTAGAGGGCTCACGAACCAGCACTCTGTGTGCTGATGGTGCCCGCGCAGCTGCAGTCGTCCGTTGCTCTGGGGAGGGGGGGGGGGGGGGGGGCATGTGCGGGGTGTTACGCTGCCAGGTGGCTACTACCAGGTGGCTGCTACCTGTTTTTTTAAACAATGTGATGTAAGGGCTCGTAATGCGTCGCGTCCCGATCGGTTTGTTTGGCTGCTGCCTGATGCCCGCTGCCTGTCTGGTATAGGCGCACGCAGGAATGCACGCACGCTGCTTAGCTGCTGCCCCCAAACTGCCTACCTGCAGCACACGCCGAGTTGTAATGGAAGCCCATGTGCACACACAAAGGCATGGGAAGGGGTGTGTGTGTGCGGGCACAGCGCTGTGCCCTCAGCGGACGCGCGTGTTCCTCCCGCAGGAAAATGGGCTGTGTGCAGCTGGGGGCCCGGGGCGCACGCACGCACACACGTGCACACGCACACGCACCTGCGCCCGCGCGCACACGCACCGGCACACACACACGCACACGCTGCCAAGCTGCGCAATCTGCCGGCAGCGCTGGCTGGCTGGGACGCGCATCCGCATACACGCACACACGCAAACACGCACACGCTGCCTCTAATTAGCACTGCATGTGGGCATGTGTTGCCTCACCGCGTGCATGTATGTGCACACACACGTATGCCGCATGCGTTAGGCAGCCGCTGTCACCACTGTACGCGTGCCCATGTGCCCATCGCGCTCACCACTGCACGCGTCATGCATGCGCGCGCTGCATGCGTGCGTGCTTGTGAATCACGCTGGTGACTGTCTGCGATGATGCTGTGCTGCGATGCTCGCTTCGAAGACCAGCGCAGCAAGCGTAGTGAGGGCGCTTGCTGGCCGACCAAGAGAAAGAGCGATGCGACCTTGCCCGTCACATGCGCCGTGTCGCGCACACTGCCCCGCTGCACGTGCAACAAGGGGCGCTGCGTAGCGACGATGTGCTGCAACATCACTGCGCTAGCGGCGATGGAGACGATGGCGACATGAGAAAGCGACGACACCTGCTTCTAGCTAGCTCCTCCCCACACGATCGGGGACAAAAATATTGTCTCCACTTAAAACATGCGCTTTGTACTCTCCGAGTCGGCTGAAGTGGATTGGGGAGCGACCGGTTGACCGAGATTTGGTCATTGATTTGGTCATTGATTTGGTGCAAGTCCCACAAATCCCACCAGTCCCACTTGTCACAACGAGGCCCGGCGCCCGCGCTATTGTCGCACGAGCAGCGGTCTACACCTGCATTCTACGATGAACTAACTAGCACAAGCACAGCTCACTGTTGCACATGAAACTCAAGATGGCAAGCGCTCTGGCGCTCCTGGCCCTTGTAGCAACCCACCGTGTAGAGACGGCTGCAACTGGAAGGAATGAGCTCGAGGCAGGGCCCGTGCCATTTTTGCGCACGTATTAAACTATCTAGCACACACCACAAGACAGGGTCAAGACCCTGTCTTGTGCGTGCAACACAACACGGTACAGTCTCTGCATGACTCCGCGTCGGCGGAGCACTTGACGCCAGCTTCCTGGGCTTACACTCGACCGTGTCCCCACGCAGGTCAACCTCCCCAGCGCTCGGAATGAAGCGGCCTTGGCGTCGCCATTGCAGACAGGTGGGCAGGGTTCGCCCAATGGAGGAAAAGAGGGGGGGGAGGGGGTGTTGCAGATACTAGAGGGGGGGAATGTGCAGATCTAGACAGCTGTCTGTGCTGCAGCACACCATCGGCTGTTGCTGCTGCGGGGAGCGGCCGTGTGGCCCACGTGTGGCTGTCTCAGTGCATGTGTGATGGCATGTGCAGTGTGTGTGTGTGTGTGTGTGTGCGTGTGTGTGTATGCGCAGTGTGTGTGTGTATGTGTGTGTGTGTGTGTGTGTGTGTGTGTGTGTGTGTGTGCGGGAGGTGCCGTGGGACCACACGCGAGCATGGCATGCGCTTTAGGTCCCAAACACCATCATAGCATCCTCCCCTGATCTGTATTCCCCTTGGAACCTCGGCAGCCGCGCGTAATGGTCTGTCGCTGATGTTGCCGCGCGCCCGTGTAATCCCCATCATGACGCACGGGCGGTTTGTGGTCATCACACTCACTTCAGGGCTGGGTGTGCTGCTTGGCTTAGGTGCTGCTTGTTTGGTGCCTGCCGCCGCGTGAGGGTGGCGCTGCCGTGGGTCCCCCCGCCCTTTTTTGACTTCCTCTGCGGCGGGTGTGTTACCAGCCCCGCTTCTGGTGGTTTGGGAAACGGCCTCTGGTCCCTTATGGTTTATACCTTGGGCTGTCCTCCACCCACCGGAGGGGCTTTGGTGAGGTGCCTGTGGCCTGTGCTGCTGCTTGGCGCCCACCACCTAGTGTGGGTGGCGCTACCGCGGGCTACTTTTGTAGCTTGAACATTTGGGCCTTGCGCCTGCTACCTGCTAGTCCCGCTGGAACTCTGGAGCTGATTGTGACCGCCGGCAGTGGATTTTTAACACTACTCACTCACCAATGTGCGCGAGCTGAGCCTCGCTCACAATATTGGCCCTGAACCGGCGTGATGATGTGTCCCCACAGTGTATGGATGTGGCTGCTGGTGTGTGTATGTGTCTTGGTCGGATGATGCTGCAGGAGAGGAGCTCCTGTAGCCAGCGTCTTGGGCATTGGGTGTAGTCGCAAGGACCCATATTGGCCTGGGGCCCCTGCACCTGGGCCGACACAAGGAGGCGAGGGGAGATGGGGGTGCGCGCATTCGATTCGAGTTGGTCACATCCACTGCCGGCGGTCACAGTCAGTTACAAAGTTCCAGCGGGACTGTCAAACAGCAGGCACAAGGTCCACCAAAAGGTACAGCTACAAAAGTAGCCCACAGTGGCGCCACCCATACTAGGTGGTGGGCGCCAAGCAGCACAAGCCACAGGCAGTTACAGTTACAGTTACATCGGCTTTCCAGCAAAGACTACCTCTAGTCCTAGTACCACCGCCTAGACCCAAGTCCAGTTCTGGCCCTAACAATTACTTGTGAGGGGCGGTAGCCACCAGCCGGCTGCCTGCCAACGTGTAGTCCCAGAGCAAAAAGGAGAGCTATTGTGCGACGCCTCCAAAATAGGTCCTAACTGCTTCTAGGGGATAGGGGGTCAAGTGGCGCTTGCCAATCTACTTGACCGCCGTGGTGGAGGGGCCGGCGCCTGAGGGGCAGCCGGACCGTACACCACGGCTCTCCACCCGACCCTATCCTGAGCACGCTCAAACGCCGTGTCCGAAAAAGTCTTCCAATCAGAACGAGTGCCACTAGTTTCGCCTAGCTGCTGAATCAGTAGCTTAAGAAAATAGTGTCGGGAGGAGGCTGGAGGCCGGCCTTGCTGCCGAGCCACATCCATTGTGCAGTCAAAAGTCGTACGAGGAAGACGAGAAGCCGGCATGCGCATCACATGGCCTAGCCACTGCATTGATCGCTTTGCCACAAGGCTTTCAATTGGCTCAGTGTCGCACGCCTGCCGAATGTAAGTTAATCTGTGCCGGTCGACCAGGCGCACACCCAGAATGCGACGAAGGCAGTTAGAGTGGGCAACCTCCAATTGAGTCAGTTGTGTTTTAGTAGGGGCCCATGTTTCGCAGCCGTACAGAAAGTGGGGCAGCACGAAAGCCACAGGCACCTCACCAAATCCCCTCCAGTGGCCGGAGGACGGGCCCAAGGTATAAAACTATAAAGGGACCAGAGGCCTTCCCCCAAACCATTGGAAGCGGGGCTAGTAGCACACCCGTCGCAGAGGGGAGACGGGGGTACGTGCAACTGCAACAACATTTGTTGGCCCGTTGGCCAGCTGTGGCGCTGCTCGTGGATCTTGGCATGCAGTTACAGTTACAGTTACATCGGCTTTCCAGCGAAGGCTACCTTCTAGTCCTAGTACCACCGCCTAGACCCAAGACCAGTTATGGCCCTAGCAATTACTTGTGAGGGGCGGTAGCCACCAGCCGGCTGCCTGCCAATGTGTTGTCCCGGAGCAAAAAGGAGAGCTATTGTGCGACGCCACCCAAACAGGTCCTAACTGCCTGGAACCAGGGGATAGGGGGTCAAGTGGCGGATCTTGACATGCGACAGAGTATTGAGGGCGACCCCTGGTGCGTGCGTGCATTCATTCAGCCCTCCCTGATGCGAGCTGCGCAGCAGCCCTACCGAAGCCCCATCGTCTGGTCCGCGCAAGTGAATGCGGTCATAACGCCTGAGGCAGAAAGGGGTGCGCCTCAGGCGGTGGTGGGCACCGAGGGCGGTCGGGGTGGCGCCTGAGGCGGTCGGGGTGATGCCTAAGGCGGCGCCTCAGGCGACGCCTCAGGCGTTTGGAGCGCCCGAGGCGCCGCCTGATCCGCGCAAATGAAGGCGCCGCCTGAGGCATTGGGAATGTGGTAGGGCAGGCACCATCGACATCCATAACGCCCCCCCCTCCCCCCGCCACACGCGGCCATGTCTGCAGGAAACGCGGCGCAGCAGCGGCGCACGCTGCTAGCACCTTTAATTGTAAGTGGCACGCGCGTCTGGGAGGGAGAAGGGGGCGGAGGGGCCGGGGCCGCACATACGCACACACGCACACACGAACACACACGCACACACGCACTCGCACACGCACACGCACACACACTCTGTTTTGGCTCATCCTTTTTTGGTTTATCCCTCGCCTCGATGAGGCCGTTTTAGATGAGCGGATGCGGGAGTTTATGCATCCTTGGCCAGGCCAGGAGAACCCCAGGTTCTGGCACGAGATGGCTGACTTCCTTGTCACCTGTTTTGAGACACGCGCCGCGTGCACAGCAATCATGATGGCAGATGACATGGCAGGGGTCTCATTTTGGCAGCTGACAGCCTCTTTCCTAGGGTCTAATGCGCCATCAAAGGCGTCCGACGGACGGTAAAATCAACCACTCTTTCTTCCCCAAACGCAGACCCAGTGGGCGACTTCAGTCACGGGCTACTCCAGCACATCTGGGTGTGCCACCGGCGTAAACTGCTCGGGGCCGGATTCGGTGCGTACGCCTTACTTGTGCACCAATGATTTGGTTTTGGGTCTCAAGGTTTGGGGCTTTGAGGTTCCCCCCCAAATTTCACGGTTTGCCCTCGCAGCCCCTATCCCCTGGAAGCAGTTAGGACCTATTTTGGAGGCGTCGCACAATAGCTCTCCTCTTTGCTCTGGGACTACACATTGGCAGGCAGCCGGCTGGTGGCTACCGCCCCTCACAAGTAATTGTTAGGGCCAGAACTGGACTTGGTTCTAGGCGGTGGTACTAGGACTAGAGGTAGTCTTTGCTGGAAAGCCGATGTAACTGTAACTGCCCTCGCAGCGGTGGCTGCGGGGATGCTAACGACATCATTGGACAGCCCGCGAGGTAAAATGCGCATGGCTTCCGTACAGTGAGGGCTGCCCATCGCAACACCACCCTGCTTGCAGGTGCTCGGACCGCCCGACGTGAGCGCTATTGTGGTGCTTGGAGAATGCGAGGCAGGCTCAACGGCGTGGGTGACTGCAGGCTCCATTCTCAGCAGCACCCAGCAATACATCCAGGTCGAGTTTTTTACGCCGGTGTTCGTGGAGCAGGTGTGTGTGTGTGTGTGTGTGTGTGTGTGTGTGTGTGTGCGTGTGTGTGTGTGGACTGTGGCAGCGCCCAGCAATACATCCAGGTCGAGTTTTCGACGCCGGTGTTTGTGGAGCCGGTGTGTGTGCGTGTGCATGTGTGTGTGTGTGTGTGTGTGCATGTGTGTGTGTGTGTGTGTGTGTGTGTGTGTGCGTGTGTGCGTGTGTGCGTGTGTGCGTGTGCCAGTGGTGCAGAAAGCCGTGACGCAGTTACGTGCGTCACACGGAAGGGTCGTTTGGCGTGACCTCCGCGTCGCGCCAGATCGCGGAGCGCAACGCGTTTTTGTGTGAAAAGTGTGCAAATCGCCGATTGTCACAATTTTGCGTCACAAGATCGACCCCAATCGCTCGACAGTGGTCCTGTGGGACATGTTACACGTCACAAGACTGCCATCATGCCGAAAGTTTTCTGCATCACTGGCGTGTGTGTGTGTGTGTGTGTTTGTGTGTGTGTGTGTGTAAGAGGGGGGGGGTCAGTGATTCCTGGATGCATCGTGGAGGACATTTTACCGCATCATGCTTGTTATCATAGCGCCCAAATGGTGTGTGCTTCAACCCCTGGCACACACACACACACACACACACACACACGTGCACCAACACACACACGTGCACTCTCACACGCACACACACACACACGTGCACACACCCACACACCCACACACACACGCGCGCACCAACACACACACACACAAACACACATTCGCACACACACGGTGTGCAGATCATCGTCGCCGAGGCTAATCTGTTGGGCTGCGTGGACTCTTTTAAACTGATAGGTGGGTGTGGTCATGCGTGCGCGTGTGTGTGGGTGCATGGCTTCAATTCAAACGCTGATTCGGCAATGCCGTGGCTTCAATTCAAATGCTGTTTGGCATTCCGTCGCGTCCCTTTGCAAGCCTTCCCAGTCAAATAATTGTGATCGAACGCCGGCAAGGTAGATTTCAAATAAAATATTTCTGGAAACAGCAAAACAAACGCCAAATATGCATCAAAACGGGGCAACATGCAGCAAAATCCCGCGGCAAGGCGCGAAATTCTAAATTCATTCGGACTTTCATAAAAGTGCCGGCAAGTCGAAGCGGCACTAAGGTGCGTGATTGAGCCTAGGTATTCCAGGGGGGGAAGGGGGACAGGGTGGGAGGGAGTGGGGAATGTTTGAGAGGTTTGGCTGGAGGGGCGTGGGGATGCGGTGGGCTTGCGTTGGCGCGTGCGTCGTGGCTGGTGGACTGATTGGTTGGTTGGCTGGCTGGCTGGTGGACTGATTGGCTGGTTGTGCCTGGTTGGTTGGTTAGTCAGTACCAAGGCTGTCGCGAGCTTATTATCTTTTACAGTTCACAGTGTGCACCCTCGGGGCGTGGGACCACCTCGGGAGCAACCTCGTGGTTTTACAGGTTGTACGCGTATGCGCCAGTGATTCCCCTGCGAGCCGTATACCGCTCCGAGCCGGATTTCCCATTTCCCAGAAAAACACGCCACGCTTTGAGGGAGAGGGTGTGGAGGGGTGCGTTGGAAAGGTGTCGCCGAGGGCAGCACATCGGCATGCGTTGCGTAAACGCCCGCTATGTATTGCGCCTGGTATGGGCGGTCAAAGTTGCTCGAGCCGGGAAATAAATAACTACTCAAATCCTTTCAAGGGGACACTGGTATGCGCCCGGAGGACCCCGAGGCGTGAGTTGAGGCCTAGACCAGACATCTACGGTGGCCCTACCAAGAGAGCCTGCAAGGCCACGCAGCGCGCCAGTCTACCAGGTCCGCCTCTCCATCTTCAGGCACATGTCCTCCGCATTCGACACGCAGCGCGCCAGCCGACCAGCTACCTTGCGAGGCTGTCTAACTCATGATGTTGCCACCAGCAGTTCCGCTGAGGATGGGTAACTGGGATGATGACCAGTGCTTCTTCAATTGATTTCAATTAATTAATTCTTACAGGACCGAAATCGGCAAAAAATTAAAAAATACGAGAAAATGGCAAACATCGACCAAAATCGACCAAAATCGGGCGGTAAACCCTAATGAACCAATTAATTTTTTCCGTGTAGAAACTAGAAACCGCCGTAGGCGGTAAACCGACCAATCGAAGAACCACTGTTGATGACGGCCACCTCGCGCCTCACGATCACTTCCTCAATCTCACCGCGCCAGTGACGAAATTCTGGCGAAAAATTGTGAAGTGTAAACTTCACACTTTTTGTGTCAAAATATGCACAATGTCACCCCGCAGCGCTGGCCCGACATTTCCAACCTCACCCCGCAAAGTCATTTGTGCGGGGTGTGGGGTGGCTAACGGAAACACTGACACACACGCACACATGCACATACACACACACACACACACTGCGTCACCCCCCTACACACACGTGCACACACGCACAACCAACCAACCAACCAACCAAGCGTTACATGAGGCCGTCCGCATGCACCGGCAATGCCAAACATGTCCAGCGAGTGCAGTGCAGTTCACATCACGTAGTTCACCTGCACTCTCGACAAGAAGCCAGTGCCTCACAATGCTACTAAAGCCATCCGCAACACGTTCTGCTGCAGCTACAGCACCTGTAGCATCCCCTGGGTGTAGCAGCAGGTGAGTAAGTGCCACACAATATGCAGCATTCGCGTCACCGCACACAACGTTTGGGTGTGTCAGTGAAGCATCCTCCCTAGCGGCTGAGACCACCTCTGATGTCCATTTGTCCGTTGTCCACTTGTTTATGCGACTTCTCGCGGCAACCCATACTGCGATTGGTGCAATTCTCATCATAGATCCGTTGGCTTCACTCGTCATGCTGCGGCGCGATGCATTCGCCTTGACGTCTGCTGCACATGTGGCGTTCGCCAGTGCACCACCGCATGTCATGCCAACGTCAAATGGATATGAGTTGTACCACGCGATGTAGTTTTTCGCTACTACATCCGCAGGAAACAGCAGAACACCCCGGCAATTGTTACGAGGTCTGACCCGTGCACTGGGATGTTTTTCGAAAAGCGGGTGACCGACCAGCGCCTGAATCGAGTGGATAGAATCCTTGGTTTGGGGGGGTCGGGGGGTTGCCTGTGAGGCACTGACATCTAACTAAAGGCTTGCTGACTGAAGGCTTTCTGACTGTGACCACCATCATCATCATTATCTACTTTGTTGGCTGGCTGCTCCCGCATTGGCTTCCATCTCTCTGCAAATACCATTCCACAGGCGTGGGAACCTCGCGAGGGTGAGCCACCCGGGAGGCCGCCTGCGGGCTAGTATCACAGCAAGCTCGGGGACGGTCTTCAGCTGGGACTCCGGTGGGGACTCGGCGTACTCCTTCTTGGCCTTGTCAAACTGCGTTGTGACGGCAGTCTTGAACACGTAGGAGTCGAAAATGTCTTGGACATTCTCACGGTAGGAGGTGATGACCCCACCTTGGTAGGGTATCACGTCTGGTCGTCGGTGCATGAAGAGGGCGGCGGTGGCTGGGAACATGGGTTCGGCGAGCGGGGAAGGGGAGGGGGGGGGTTGGAGGAGGCAAGGGGGGAGAAGGATAGGGGTTGGGAGGAATCGGAGGAGGCATGGGGGGGATCAGAGGAGGCGTGATGGGCAAAAAGGGAGTGGGAGGGGGTTTGGGAGGGATCGGGGGAGGCGTGGGAGGGATCGGAGGAGGCGTGGGAGGCGCACACACGCACACACACACACACACACACATGCAGGCGTCGACAACACAGTCTACTCCCTCAGCCTGTCAGACGGAACTCCCACGTCCGACGGTTCAACGTGCTTCCTCTCCAACAACAGTTTCACGTGGACCGTCCCAGGCGGTATCACATCCTACTTGGCAAAGGGCGTTTGGGTCATGACAACTGTGAGTGGGTTGGAGGCTTGGTGGGTTAGGGGTCGGGGTTTAGGCAATGATGATGATGAGGCAGTGATGATGGTGATGGCAAAGATGATAATGGCAAAGATGATGGCGAAGGGCGTTCGGGTCATGACAGCTGTGAGTGGGTTGGAGGCGTGGGGGTTTCATGATGGATGTTGCAGTCAGGGACACCTCTAAAGGCGCACAAGACCGTGCTTGGCGCATATGGCCCGAGCACCTTACTGAGATGGCTGGCTGTTGGTGGTAGGGAACTCCAACTCTGTAAAGAGCGTGGGCGCACCCCTAGGTCCCCTACCGCAGCGGCAGCAAACGCTTGTTGAAGTAGGTGAGCGCATGTGGGGAAACGGAAACGCGAGGCAGCTCCATCGCCAATCGCCAAAAGAGACATCCCCCCGTGGGGAGAAAGGCCAAGGGTTAGGGGTCGGGGTTTAGAGTCAGGTTTTAGGGGTCAGGCTTGCAGGGGGTTCAGATAACGGGGTCAGGGGTCAAGGTTGGTCAAGGTGTGTGGGGCGAGGGGTAACGTCCTACAGGGCGGAGGGGGGGTGAGTCCAGTGATTCCCCTGCGAGCCGTATACCGCTCCGAGCCGGATTCACCATTTCCCAGAAAACCACCCCACACTTAGGGGGTGAGGGCGTGGAGCAATGCGTTGGAAAGCTCTTGCCAAAAGCAGCACAATGGCATGCATCGCATGAAAACCCGCTGTGTATTGTGCCAAATATGAGCGGTCTAAGTTGCTGGAGGCGGCAAAAAACGAATTACTAAAATCCTTCCCAGGTACCACTGGGTGGGTCATGACATCTGTGAGTGGGTTGGAGGCAGTGATTTCCTTTTCATAATTTTTAATTAAATGTTCCACAGCCGGATTTTGCTTTGACCGCTTTGACCGCTGACCTCCCGTTGACCGTCGGTCCTTATATGTAGGTCACTTGAAAGCTCTAGACGAGCTATGTCTGGCAGGCTTGTCAGACTAACAATCCGCTGTATGGGTTGAGCTGTGTTCAAGGTCAAAGTGCAGCCGGAATGCAGCCAAATGGCTGTGGAGAGTCGAAAAGGAAATCACTGGTTAAAGGCTTAGGGGGGTAGGGGTCAGGGCTTAGGGTTTTATGGTTCAGGCTTGCAGGGGTGTGGTGATGATGGTGATGATGATCGTTTGGTGATGTGTGACGCCCCTGCGAGCCGTATACCACTCCGAGCCGGATTTCCCATTTCCCAGAAAAAAAACTCCACACTTAGTGGGAGAGGGCGTGGAGCGGTGCGTTGGAAAGGTGTTGCCGAGAGCAGCACAGCGGCATGCGTTGCATGAAAACCCGCTGTGTATTGTGCCTGGTGTGAGCGGTCAAAATTGCTGGAGCCGGCAAAAAGCTAATTACTAAAATTCTTCCCAGGGACCACTGGAGTGGGGGACGACCCCCGCCACTCCTGGTTTGGACCAGAACCGACGCTACGCCCGCCAGACGGCCACCGCCCCAACACCGCCCAGACACGGAACTTTGCATGGCGTTTACTTATACTATAGGAACCGCAGCAAGGCCGGCCTCCAGCCTCTTCCCGACACTATTTTCTTAAGCTACTGATTCAGCAGCTAGGCGAAACTAGTGGCACTCGTTCTGATTGGAAGACTTTTTTGGACACGGCGTTTGAGCGTGCTCAGGATAGGGTCGGGTGGAGAGCCGTGGTGTACGGTCCGGCTGCCCCTCAGGCGCCGGCCCCTCCACCACGGCGGTCAAGTAGATTGGCAAGCGCCACTTGACCCCCTATCCCCTAGAAGCAGTTAGGACCTATTTTGGAGGCGTCGCACAATAGCTCTCCTTTTTGCTCTGGGACTACACGTTGGCAGGCAGCCGGCTGGTGGCTACCGCCCCTCACAAGTAATTGTTAGGGCTAGAACTGGACTTGGGTCTAGGCGGTGGTACTAGGACTAGAGGTAGTCTTTGCTGGAAAGCCGATGTAACTGTATAAATAACTGTATA
The DNA here is from genome assembly GCA_016618255.1 of Chlamydomonas sp. UWO 241. Lineage (NCBI taxonomy): Eukaryota > Viridiplantae > Chlorophyta > Chlorophyceae > Chlamydomonadales > Chlamydomonadaceae > Chlamydomonas > Chlamydomonas priscui. The sequence continues at coordinate 470,459 of VFSX01000074.1, forward strand.
GGAACCGCAAGTCCAAGAGCGCGACTCTGGGCAGACCCACTTCTGGAGGGGGCCGTTTTTTAGGGGTCGCTTGGGTGCTTCTTCAATTAATGCTGGACCTTGAAACATGTGGGTGGGGTGAGCGGGTGGGTAGATGGGGGTGGGACGCACGCGCCCTCCACGTGGCGCGGATACTGACGCCTGTCCCAACGAGGCACAGATAAGTAGCGTATATGCACACGCACGCGCATGTGCACACGCATGCGCGCACACACACACACACACACACACACACACACACACACACGCACGCGCCTTCTAAGCAACGCACCTGCTGACGCCCGCCCTTGCGCCCTCCACCTGCGCTGCCTGTGTGCCAAAATACAGATGTTTGGGCAAGAGGCCCTCGACGCGATTGGACTTGTTGGGACCGTGCCGTCGCCGCCTCCGCCGAGCCCTTCGCCTCCCCTTCCTCCGTCTCCTCCGCCTCCCCTCCCTCCCTCTCCTCCGCCTCCCCTCCCTCCCTCGCCTCCGCCTCCCCTTCCTCCCTCTCCTCCGCCTCCCCTTCCTCCCTCGTCTCCGCCTCCACCTCCTCCCTCTCCTCCTCCGTTCCCTCCCCCGCCCCCTCCCCCCGCGCCTCCCTCTCCCTCGCCTACGCCGAGCCCCCTGCCTCCCCTTCCCCCCTCTCCTCCGCCTCCACCTCCTCCCTCTCCTCCGTTCCCTCCCCCGCCCCCTCCCCCGCGCCTCCATCTCCCTCTCCTCCGCCGTCTCCTCTCCCCCGCGGCCCCTCCGTCTCCCCCCTTCCCCCCTCGCCTCCCGCCTTTCCTCCTCCCTTCCTCCCTCCCTTTCCTCCTCCCCTCCTCCCTCCCTCCTCGCCTTCCTCTCCTCCTCCCCTCCTCCCTCCCTCTCCCCCTTCTCCCTCTCCCCCTCCCTCCCCCCCTCTTTCTGTCCAAACTCTCTCCCCCCTCTGCCTAGCCCTCCCCTCCCCAACTCCCTCCCCCCTCCCCTCTCTCCCTCCCTCCCCCTGCTGCCCCCAGCCCCTCCCCTCCCCCCCCTCCCTCCCTCCTCCTCTCCCCTCCCCCCACCTCTGCCCCCAAGCTCCTCCCTCCCCTCTCTCTCCCCACCCTCCCTCCTTCCTTTCTCCCACCCTCTGCCCCAAGCCCATCCCCTCCCATCTCCCTCCCCCCGTCCTCTCTCCCTCCCTCCCCCCTTCTGCCCCTAAGCCCTTCCCCTCCCTTCTCCCTCCCCACCTCCTCTCTCCATCCTCCCCCTCTGCCAAGCCCTCCCCTCCCCCTCTCCGCACCCAAGCCCTCCCTCCCCTTCTCCATCCCCCCCTCCTCTCTCCCTCCTCCCCCTTCTGCCCCCCCTCCCCTCCCCGTCGTCTCCTTCCTCCCCCCCCCTCTGCCCCAAGCCCCTCCCCTCTCCGTTTCTCCCTACCCAACCCCTCCCTCCCTCCCTCCCCCTTCTGCCCCCAAGCCCCTCCCTCCCCCTTCTCCTCCCCACCCCCTCTCTTCCTCCCCCCCCTCTGCCCCAAGCCCCTCACTACCCCCTCCCGCTAGTCCCTCACCTCCGCCTTTTCCACACACCCCTCGCACTCCCCCTCCCTCCCCACTGCTACCCCCAATGCGCTCCCCCCACTCCCTCCCTTTCCACTCCTCAAAACCCCTCCCCCCTCCCTCCCTCCCCCCTCGACTCTATCTCCGCCTCCGAGCCCCCCCTCCCCTCCCGCTCCCCCCTCCCCCCCCTCCCCCCACCCCACCCCACGCCTCCTCCAGATCCTCCCTCCCTCTCGCCCATCTTTGAAACCACGGTGGCCGTAGATGGCGAGATATCTGCCGAGGACCCACTCACCAACCTCACTGGTGCGACACTCGTGCGCCACGCCGTGTCCTACATGATGGCCTTCTCCCTCCCTGCCGCCTCGCCCTACGCCGACTGCGCCAGCAATGTGCAGACAGGCCTCGGCGCCCTCATCGAGTCAACGCTCGAACAGGAACCCACCCTCGGTAACGGCACACTGTCCCCGGGGGGCGTGTTAAACACGTGCGTTGGCGCTGGCGCTGCCACCGCTTCCACCCCCGCGTCGCGCCGCCGCATGTCTGCTGCACCCACGCCACCGGCGCCATCGTGTGATGCCGACGTCAACGTGACGGCGGTCGTCGAGCTGGTGTCACCGAACGCGGCGCAGATCGCGGCTCTGAAGAGTGCGCTGCATACGCTGCTGGTTGGTTCCGGGTCTTCTGTGTCTGCCCTGGGCGCGTGCATGGCGGCGGTGCCAGATGGCACTGACTGGCTCAGCGCTGTGAGTGTGCTTGAGTACCAGAGCACGCTCACGACGAGCAACGTTGCGACGTTTGTCGGAAGCTGCGAGAACGACTGGTCGAAGGGCGTGACCAACAGCCTCATTGCGAATCTTGTGGGCTCGAGCACGGTGAGAGGAAGGGTCGGGAGGGGAGTGCATGTGTGCCGTGGGTGCTGGGTGCACATGCCTTGCATACACGCCTCAACGTGCATACAAACCTCAATATGCGTGCACACGCGTGCCCTGCTTGATCACGATCCTGCCTGCTGCACCGGCCCTTTGTGGTGGGCCCCTCCGCTTGGCCCCTCACCCGTGTGTCCTTTGCCCTCCTATAATCCTTTCACCCTCACTCCGCACATGCAGGCAACCCTGGCTGGCTGCACTCTTGAATCGGGCCCGTCATCTGACACGCAAAGTACGATCGTCATCGGCAGCTACCCTGCACCTCCTGGTGGCAGCGGCGGCAGCGGCGGCAGCGCCGATGGCAGTGGTGGCGTCGGCCTTGGGGTCATCTTAGGCGCTGCACTGGGTGGGCTGCTCGCGCTTGCCCTCTGCTGCTGCCTCGCGTTCTTCGTGATTGCCGCGCGCCGGCGCAAGCGGCGGACCAAGGAGGTGGAGGGCGAAGAGGGCAAGGAGCAGCAGCAGCAGCAGCAGCAGCAGCAGCAGCAGCGGCTGGACGCGGCAGTGGCAGCACCCCATGCCATTCCCGGGGGCCCTGACACGGGTGCGCCTGGCAGGCCGGATGCCGCTGTCAGAGGCAGCGCTAGCAGCTCTTGTGCGGGCTCGTCGGGGGGTCCGCTGCAGCCTTGGGACGTTGCCTTGGGGCTGAGACCCACCGTGGACGCCGGGCGCTCGCTCGACGACCTGCTCGCGGACATCACGACGGTGCCGGCGACGTTCCGGCGCGGGGAATCCCGCAGCCTCGACTGGGGCGCGGCCTCCTTGCCCCAACGCATGCGCGTTGGCAGCCACGAGGGGGTCGCAGCTTCTTTGCACCTGCCCCTGCCACCAGCAGAGCGGGAGAGAGTTTTGCAGCAGGCAGAGCGGGAGGGAGTTTTGCAGCGGGCAGAGCGGGAGGGAGCTTTGCAGCGGTGGGCAGATCTAAGGCCGCCGTCCGCAACTGCAAGGCCCAGGTCCCCTGGGCCCCCGGGACCCTCGCGCCTCTCCCTTGAGTGCGTGCAGAGCCCCCGCGATCCCAGCTTTCACAGCTTCGGTAACCCCATGCGGCGAAGCGCCCGCAACATGAGCAGGTTTGGTGCGTGGCTCGAGTTGGGAGGCGACGACGAGGGGCCCTCAGCCGATGCGAACGCGGCCGTAGCGCATCAGCCTTCGAAGCTGACAGCGAGCGAGCCAATGAGCGGGGCAGTACCGTGGGCGGCGCCGCGCTCCGGCGCGACCCTTGCGCCTGCTGAGCAACGATCACCCTTTGAGTGCGCCGTGCCTACATCAATGACTGGCAGCAGCTTTGCGGGGAGCCCTAATGCCTCGCACGCGCTCGACCGCGCACGGCTCGAGTTCAGAGCATGGCGGCAGCCCGGCAAGCCCGCCAGCCCCTCCGACTCTGGCGTTTGCGGCGGCGGCGGCAGCGGCCGCGGCCCCTGGACGGGCATCGGCAGGCTGGGCAGCCCCTCGTCGCGCTTGGCGTTGCAACGCATCGCAGAGCTGCACCCCGACGGTGCCAACTCTGCGCCGCTGTGGGCGTCCGAGCCCAGGCGCGGGCCCCTGCAGCATGCGACATCCATGGCGTCGCCACGCAGCAGAGAGGTGCACCTCCTCGGCGCCAATTCTGCGCCGCTGTGGGAGTCCGAGCCTGGTGGCCCCCCTTCGCACGTGTCGTCGCCTGCCTTGGCCAGCACTGAGCACCTGATCGTGGTGGCACGCGCGGCGTCTGGGTGGGGCGGCGCGGGCGACCTGCCGGTGCCTAGGATCGCCGCCTTCGACAAGGCGCAGGAGAAGAGCTGGCTCAAAATTGCCAGGGGGGAAGAGCTGGCCCAAAATTGCCAGGGGGGAGAAGAGCCTGGCCCTAAATTGCCAGGGGAATTAGGGGTTCAAGGGGATCTTTCCAACGTACTTGACCGAGGGGCAGCTGGACCATACACAACGGCTCTCCATCCGACTCGACGCCGAGCAGCACATAAGCCGCGGCCGAAAAAGGGGTTTTGATCAGAATGAGCGCCATCAATTTCCCATAGCTGCTGGATAAGTAACTCGAGAAAAGTACCATGAATACACGCATTGTGCAGTCAAACGTACGCACGAGGAAGACGAGAAGCTGGCACGCGCATCACGCGGCCTAGCCACTGCATTGATCGCATCTACCCAATGCTCACACTTTTTTTGGTGCCGCAAGCCCCCCGAATACTGTTACTGAATATGTTTTTACAGAACAATCCCCGCCGGTCAGAATGGCGTAGGCAGTGGGAGTAGGCAACCTCCAATCGATTTACTGTGCACATGCCGAAACCAGAGATAGTGCTTTCAACCAACGCTGGACCAAAACGCTGATCCGACACCTTTTTCCACTATTCATTCACACTTTGACACACTTTGACACACACACACACACTGTGTACATGCTAGCTAGCCCAATGGCACGCAGCCAGATGCGCAAACTGGCCTTGCGCCCATCGCCGCCTCGTGCGATGGGGACGCGGAGTAAAACGCTGAAGGACCTCAACAACCTCAACCTGATGGCGCTGGGCGCTGGCATGGCTGCCATTGCTGCGGATGCTGCTGCGGCGGCGGGAGGCGCGGGGGCCGGTGAGGAGAGCATGGAGGGTGTCATTGTGGTCGCGGGGACCCCTTCCCCCCGCGCTTGCCTCCTCACCCCGGGCCGCGGCACGCGTGGGGCGACCAACGCGGAGGTGCCGAGCAGTGCGATGTCCAGCCCAGTCCGGGCACCCGCCGACCACGATGAGATGCACATGGGGATCCCACCGCCCGACCCCAGCGCGGCGATGCACAGGGGGATGCGGGAACTCCTGCGCGAGGAGTTTGCGGAGCAGAGGGATCTGATCCGGGAGGAGTTCAGCAGGGGCATGGCGGCCCTGGCGGCGCGGGTGACGGAGACGGAGGCGCGGGTGGCGGGGGTCATCGCGGCGGTGGCGACCCTGGACGCGCGCATCACGAGCAAGTTCGCCCAGGCCGACGTGGCCTTTGGGCCCCTCCTCCGCCTTGTGCCAGAGCTGAGCGTGGCGAAGGACGGGGTGGCCTTCTGGATCTGGATGAGCGCATGGGGCGCATGGAGAAGCACGAGGTGCTGGCTCTGGCCCAGTTCCATGTGGACCAGGGTAAGTCCAGGGAGATGGCAGCAAAGGTGGCTGCGCTGACGGAGCAGGTGCAGGCGCTGGAGGCAGCCGCTCGGGGGGGGGAGGCGGCGGGCCGGCAGGTGCCGGTGGCGGCGCGCGCGCCAGTCACGGTCGCGCAGCCAGTGCCGGCAGCACAGCAGCAGCTGCCTGGGCCGCCGCAGCCGCCGGGCCCGCCACCGCTGCCAGCGGCTGTGAGCGGCGGGGGCCTCACGTTCGCCGTGGTGGTGCGGGAGCGTGTCAGCGACGCTCGCCACGCGCTCGCACGCGGCACGGAGCGAGCTCTCACCACGCTGCTGGGGCCGCACCACGTGACCGTGGTGCAGGCACGCGTCATGTTTGCTAACGACCACAAGAGCAAGGTGGTCTTCACGGTCGCGAACGAGGGGCATGCGGCGTTCATCCGCGCGCCCATGCTCCTGCCGCGGTGCACGGCGAACATGAGGCGGCCGGGCTGTGCCATCTTCCCCCACCTGCCGTATGCCGAGCACCAGAGCCAGAGGCGCATGGCAATGCGGGGAGGTGGGGCGGGGGCGGGAATGACGGCGGGGGCGGTCGCGGCTGCGGTCGCAGCAACGGCGGCGGCGGCGGCGGCGGGCGGCCGCGGCGACGACAGGGGCGGGGACAAGGGCGGGAACGGCACGGGTGACGGGGGCAAGGGAGGGGGCATGGGCCCGGGGGGCTGCGGCGTGACCACGCTCCCCCCCAGCTGAGCGGCCTGCGGATCATGAACTGGAACATTATGAGGGGACATGACCTCTTACACAATCACCCCACCCTCACCAAGTGGCTGCAGGCAAACGCGGACGTCGTGGCGTTCACCGAAACCGGGCATTCCGGTAAGCCCCCACCTGCCATCCCAGGATTCAAATGCCTCGCATGCAGCCAGCGCCCCCACAAATCAGACAGTGGGGGGGTTGCGCTGTATGTTAGCCATGCTGTTACGGGGAAGGTCAGCGTTATTCGGGATGTGCCCGAGCTTGGGATGCTCTGGTTTAGGATCACGGGCGCTAGGGACGTGTACGCGTGCGCCGCGTACATCCCCCACGCGAAATCCAAGTATCTGCTGCTCGAGGGGGGGAACCTGTCAGTAGAGGCACACATAACAGCCCTGGTAGAGGGCATCTCTAAGTACCGGGCAAAGGGGGAGGTCCTCGTGCTGGGCGACCTCAACGCACGCACAGGGCAGGAGGATGATAGGGATAGGGACAGGGGGGATGGGGGGCCCGCCCCTGCGGTGCGTGAGGGCGACATCGCGCAGGCAGGGCAGGTGGGGCCGAGAGAGTCGGCTGACCGCGTGCACAACGCGCATGGGCAGCGCCTGCTGCAGTTATGCCGGGACATGGGAATGGTTATCCTTAATGGTCGCCTTCCGGGGGGATGAGCATGGGGCCCTCACCTACCACGCACTGGGGCAGGAAAAACGTAGTCTGGTCGACTACTTTGTGGCGTCCCCTGACCTCGCCTTTAGTGGCGCGGGGCACCACGGCCGGGCACTACCCTACATGTGCACGACCAACACCCACCAAGGCTAGGCGGGGGCAGGTTTGACCACAGACCAGTAGTACTGACCCTTACTTATGAGCCCGCTACTGCGGTACCTGCGGCTCAGGCCGGCGCCCCGAGCGAAACGCCGGCCAGGTTTAGGTGGCCACAGGGGGGCGAGGGGGCGTACGCACAGCTCCTGGGGGGATGATGACGGACGTTTTGGGAGCTCGGGGGGCACCGACGGTGGATGAGGAGCTCAGCCGCCTCGAGGGCGCGGTCGAGCGGGCAGCCCGGGCGTTGCACGCGTCGGGTGAGGTGGGTGCGGTCTTGGTGCGGCCCATGACCGGGGACGGGGTGTGTGACCACACAACATATGGTACACTCAGGAGTGCAAGGACGCACGCCGCGCGTGCCGGGAAGCGGAACGAGCGCACGGGGCGCAGTCACCGGCCGCCAAAGAGGCAGGGAAGGCCTATAGGCGGACCGCGCGGCGCTCCCGCCGCGCGAGCGAGGCCCGGGAACACACCGAGCTGATTGAGGACAGGAGGGGGAACCCTCGGCGGTTTTGGCAGCGGGTGAAACTGCCTGGCCAGGCGGTCGGTCTGAGGGACGTGGAGGGGTGGACAGATTATTTTAGGGATTTGCTGGGGGACAACCATGCTAACGCCACTGATACGACTCATACGACTAATACGACTAACACGGATGATGCCACTGACCATGAGCACGGGGCCCCGTTTGCCCTCCCCACGACGACGGCCACGGAGCGGGCGGCAGCGCTAAATAATTCATTTACTGAGGCGGAGGTGTATGCGGCACTGATGGGCATGGACGCGGGCAAAGCCCCAGGCGTAAACGGCATGCCGATAGAGTTCTATCAGAGGGCATGGGCTAGGGCGGCGGAGGGGGTCAATGCAACAGGTGCTGTGGATGAGGAGCACCTGCTCGCTGGCCCCATCACACACCTGCTCAATCGGGTCTTCCGTGAGGGGTACCCGACTGCATGGCACTTGGGGGCAACCACGCCGGTGCCAAAGCCGAAAGGCAGCCTAGACGTGCGGGACGATTACCGAGGGATCACGGTGAGGAATGCCCTCGCCAAGCTACACAGCTTGGTGCTTATGAACAGGCTGGACGCCTTAGCAGAACGGGAGGGGTACAGGGCGCGGGGCCAGGCAGGCTTCGGGAAGAAGAGGGGGACCCCAGATAATGCCTTCATCCTGCAACACCTTATTGAGAAGAGCGGCCTCCAGCGCAAAACGCTGTACGCCGCCTTTATTGACTTCAGGAAGGCGTACGATTGTGTGCACCGCCCATTGCTTTGGGAGTGCCTTAAGAGCCTGGGGGTACTTGGGGAGTTCATGGCGGCGCTGATTGCCATGTACGATGGGTCCGCAATGTGGGTGCGCATCGATGGGAAAGTGGGACCCGCGTTTCCTTCACACAAGGGGGTCATGCAAGGCGACCCACTGTCACCGCTGCTGTTGGGCTTTTTATTGACGCATTGGAGGGAGTACTAGACGCAGAGCTCCCGGATGATGGGGTGGAGATGGCGGGGCGGTTACTACGGCTGCTGCTGTACGCTGATGACTTGACGCTGCTGGCAGAGTCGCCCGAAGCGCCTCAACGCATGCTAGATACTCTGCACGCCTTTTGCGGCACGCGCGCACTAACAGTAAACGTTAAGAAGTCAGAAAGGGTGGTGTTCAATGACCAGTTCTGCCCAGTCGGGGCGGCAGGGGGGAGGGTAACGCTGAAGTTTGCAGGAGCAGATCTACCCATGACACACGAGTCCCCATATCTGGGCATGCTCTTCCACCACCGGCGGGCAGTGGGGGGGGACGTGGGCACCCGACGCTCTAGGGGCCAGCGCACCAGATACGCGCTAACTCGCAGATGCTATATAATACGCCTTAACAATGATGGCATTAAGGCCCACCTGTTCGACACGCAAGTACGGCCTGTGCTAAATTACGGGTGTGAGGTGTGGGGCCCTGCTATGATGGCGGATGCTGGGGGGGGCGTGTTTGCCGGGGCGGGCGGCCGGTGGGAGAGAGGCAGGAGTGGGAGGGGCGCTAAGGCCGCACGCGACGGATGGCGCACCCTGGAGGAAGTGCTTCTGCAATTTACCCGTGCGTCCCTAGGAGTCCGCAGCAACGGGCAGCAACTGGGGATTTTGGCGCGGGAGCCGGGGTGGCGGCCGCTGGCGGCAGATTGGCTGCGCCAGGCGACGCGCTTTTGGGATAAGGCGCGGGGGCGGCCTGACGGTGACCTGCTTAAAGATGCAATGCGGGAGAGCTGGGGGCTGGCCTAAGCGGGGGGGACGTGCTGGGCGGCACGCTTGCAGGTGTGCCTCGGAACTTTGGGGCACACCCTGGCGTGGGACCAGGTGGGACCGGTACGCATCACCAACCTGCTGGACGTGGCGACCGCGTCGTGGCTGGCCGCCGCGACAAGCACACCGGCGCTGCCGAGCGGCACTACCGTGCGAGATGTACCTGAGGAGGGGTCGCGCGGCTTTAAGATGCTGACCTACATGCGTTGGATGGCGGGTAGCGACAGCGAGCCGCCGGCCCTTTTGAGCTCAGGGCTGAACAGTACTGCCCCGATCACGGCTCTAGCTAGGTTCAGGATGGGGCTCCATGAGCTGCAGATAGAGCAGGGGCGCTACGCCGTGGCGGGACAGAGGCAGCGACGCAGCCAGCGGGCGTGCTGCCTATGCGGTGGGCTAGAGGATGAGGCACACATGTTATTTGAGTGCCCTGCCTATGAAGAGGCACGGGTGCAGGCCCACAGCCTGTTTCGGTCCATCCCTCGCCACGAGGAGGCAGATTTAGATGAGCGGATGCGGGAGTTTATGAATCCTCGGCCAGGCCAGGGGAACCCCAGGTTCTGGCACGAGTTGGCTGACTTCCTTGTCGCCTGTTTTGAGACACGCACCGCGTGCACAGCAATCATGATGGCAGATGGCATGCTAGGGGTCTAATTTTGACAGCTGCCGGCCTCTTTCCTAGGGTCTAATGCGCCATCAAAGGCGTCCGACGGACTGTAAAATCGACCACTTTGACACACCTTTCCTCCCATGTGATCCATTCACACTTTAACACACTTTCCTCCTATGTGATAAATTCACACTTTGCCCCCCCCACACCATGTATCACGGGGAATCATTCGTGCCTGCCGCTACGTACTAGTATAAGTTTGAAGCTGCATGTTGGTCTCCATGATGGTTGATCTCCAAGTATGCATGTCCTCTCTCGAGGGCTCTCTGTTCCTCTCTCGCACTCGCACCACGGGTAGCTGCCACGGTAGCTGCACAGTACCAGCGGAGCTGCCACAAGCCTGTTGCTCGACCCCCCCAGCTTCTGAACACAGCTCGATACAGCGGCACCACAGCTTGATTCAGCGGCGCGAGGCTGGCAGCCACACCTCCACGAGCTGCATATGCACGCTGCCAGCGGCGACAGAGCCGACACGCAACCCCCACCACCCTGCCAGGCACCTCAGCTGCGCACGACATCGAGGGAGGTCACAGCGTTAATGGATACCAGTTGCAATTGGTGGAGAAGATCAGCAAAAGATATTGTGCCAACGTTGCAGCTACTGTCCTCCTGATGTGAGATGCGTTGATGCGCGTGGGGCACACACAGCACAGCCACGTCGGCGGCAGGACCAGCGTTTGCCCCATGAATGAATCAGGAGGGGCGTTTGATGCTTGTGCACTCGGCGAGCCGTACGCGTGGGGCACACACGGGTGCACAGCACAGCGGCGGCAGCACCAGCGTTTCCCGACGCCTCGACGTGTCGGCAGCGTGAATCTGGAGCGGCGGTCGGATTTCGACAGCCTCTTCATTTCTTGTCCGGATCCTTGCCTAAGGGCAGGGAGAGCCTCTGTGCCTATGTGCGCCCGTGTCTAGGGTGTCCCCCCCGCCCCAACACACGCGCATGCACGCGCTTTGTCATGCTCCGGTGTCCATCTTGGCAACATCGCAGCCGTCGGCGCCCTCGAAGCTGATCGGGTGGCAGTCGAGCGTACGGAGGTTGACGAGCACGAGCATTGGCGTGCGGTGGAACGCGGGGATGGCCACGAGGCGCACGCGCGTGCCAGAGGGGCCTGTGTGTGTGTGTGTGTGTGTGCAGTTGGCGGTGGTGGGTGTGCGTGCGGTGGAACGCGGGGATGGCCACGAGGCGCACGCGCGTGCCAGAGGGGCCTTCGTGTGTGTGCGCGTGTGTGTGTGTGTGTTTGTGTGCTTATGTGTGTGTGTGTGTGTGCAGTTGCCGGTGGTGTGTGTGTGCGGTGGAACGCGGGGATGGCCTCAAGGCACACAATCGTGCCAGAGGGGCCTCCGTGTGTGTGTGTGTGTGTGTGTGTGTGTGTGTGTGTATGCGTGTGTGTGTGTGTGTGCGTGTGAAGTTGGCGGTGGTGGGTGTGCGTGCTGTGGAACGCGGGGATGGCCACGAGACGCACGCGCGTGCAAGAGGGGCCTGCGTGCGCGTGTGTGTGTGTGTCTGTGTGTGTGCGTGCAGTTGGCGGTGGTGGGTGTGAGTGCGGTGCCACAAGGCGCACACGCGTGCAAGAGGGGCCTGTGGGTGGGGGGTTGCCCACGAAGACCACGTGCGGTGTGGACAAGAGTGTGACCAGCCCCACACCCCACACCATCCACACCCACCGAGATCTCTGCGACCGCAAACTCGGGCTGGTTGCCGCCAAACAAAGAAGACGAGGGGAGTCGACGCGAGTGTGAACAACCCCACACCCTTCACCCCAGGGTTCTGAGAGTTAAGTTTTTTCAGTTGATCCGTCCGATCAGTCCTTACCCACCCAAGATCTCCCCGACCGCAAACTCGGGCTGGTTGCCCATGAAGAACACGTGCGGGGGAACAGCCACGCATGTCAAGTAAGGAGTTGGCGCGAAGGGTGCTTATGTCAAACCAGCGAGTGGTTTGACATCTCGAGATCCGACCCTTTTGGAGCAGGAACCCACACCCGTCTCTCCGACTGCAAGGCCCAGTGGCTATAGTTACGTGGAAAAGAGTGTGAACAGGCCCAGTGGCTAAGGTTTTGTGGAAAAGAGTGTGAACAGGCCCAGTGGCTAAGGTTTTGTGGAAAAGAGTGTGAACAGCCCCACACCCCACACCATCCACACACACCCGAGATCTCTCCGACCGCAAACTCGGGCTGGTTGCCCACGAAGAACACGTGCGGTGTGGACGAAAGTATGAAGGGGTCGATGTCATGGTAGGGGTAGCACGTCAGCGTGTCTGGGCACGTGGGCGCGAGGTGGCGCCACCTGAGGCACAGCTCGAGCATGGCGAGCCTGCGTGTGTGTGGGGTGTAAGTGTGGGGTGGGTGGTATGAACGACAGCATAGCAGGGTTGGTGCTGCGGTAGCACGTGAATGCAGGTGTCTTGGCAGTGTCTCGCATGCAGTAGATACCGCAGAGTGAGAGTTGCGAGACAGGTGAGATGGAGGAGAGACAAAGAGAGCGTTGGGGGAGAGAGTAGGAGAGAGGGGGAGAGAGAGAGAGAGAGAGAGAGAGTGAGATGAGAGAGGAGAACGAGAGACCGAACGAGTGAAACACAATCGCACACACACCTGTACTCGTGGCAACTGTACTTTGCACACATGTCGTCTACTTGGGGCCGTTTGTTCCCTTCAAGCCCACACACAAATGCACGTCCACAGACAGAGACAGAGACAGAAGCACAGAGGCACAAAGAGGAAGAGAGAGGGAGAGAGAAAGAGAGGGAGAGAGAGAGAGAGAGGTAGAGAGACACCCAGAGAGGCAGAAGGAGAGAATGAAAGAGAGACAGACCGCAACAGAGATACACAATGGCACGGCATCACACCTGTCCTCGTGGCGGCTGTACTTTGAAATGTCGTCCACATTCTGCCCGCTCGTCCCGAGGAAGCCCACGCCGTCGACATCGAACTCGTGCGGGTTGGTCACGCGGTTGTGGGAACCGTATCCAGCGGCACCGGGGAAGAGGCAGCGGTGCAGGGGCTGCGTGCACGTGTATGTGTGTGTGTGTGGGGGGGGGGCACGCGGTGTTGGGGGCCGTAGCCAGCGGCACCGGGGAAGAGGCAGCAGTGGAGGGGCTGCGTGTGGGAAGGGTTCACCATCAGAGCACTATCAGAACACCATCAGAGCACCGCCAGAGCATCCCATCAGAGCACCGTCGGAGCAGTATCAGAGCACCTTATCAGAGCTTAAGCGTCCCATCAGAGCACCACCAGAGCACCCCATCAGAGCACAACCCAGAGCACCCCACCAGAGCGCCATCAGAGCACTCCATCAAAGCTCCATCAGAACATCGAAGCACCATTGGAGCCCCATCACAGCCCCATCGGAGCCCCATCGGAGCACCCCATTAGAGCCCCATCAGAGCCCCATCAGGGCCCCATTAGGGCCCCATCGGAGCACCATCAGAGCACCATTGGAGCACCATCACAGCACCATCAAAGCACGCCATCAGAGCACCCCATCAGAGTCTCATACAAGCCCCCATCAGATCCCCGTCACAGCACCATCAAAGCACGCCATCAGAGCACCCCATCAGAGCCCTGTCAAGAGCACCCCATCAGAGCCCTGTCAAGAGCACCCCAACAGAGCCCCATCAGAGCAACCCCACACCTGCTGAGGCAGCGCCACGTTGGTCGGGTCCTCAGCTCCCGGCATCAAATCGACTGGGAGCGCAGCGCTCAGCTCAGTCACGACCAGGTCCATGTCCCTGCAGCGTGTGTGTGTGTGTGTGTGTGTGTGACGGGGCAGCACACTGGGGGAGAGTGAAGGGGGGGGAGTCAATCATCACATCGACTGGGAGCGCAGCACTCGGATCGGTCACGACCAGGTCCATGTCCCTGACGTTTGTGTGCGTGTGTGTGTGTGTGTGCGTGTGTGACGGGGCAGCACATGGGGGGAGAGTGAAGGGGGGGGGGGAAGTCATGCCAGGCATCACATCAACCGGCAGCGCAGCGCTCAGCTCAGTCACGACCAGGTCCATGTCCCTGCAGTGCGTGTGTGTGGGGGGGCTGGTCGTCAGGCGCTGGTCGGTCACCCGCTATTCAAAAGACACCCCAGTGCACGGGTCAAGACCTCGTAACAATTGCCGGGATGTATTGCTGTTAGTAGTACAGGCATTGCCGGTGCATGCGGACGGCCTCATGTGACGCTTGATTGGTTGGTTGGTTGGTTGGTTGGTGTGGGGGGGGGGCATTTGGGGGGGGGGGGGTGAGGGGGGGGGGGTCGCCATGGCGGCATGCAGTGGTGCCGCTAAGGATCTTGGGGGAATTATGGCTCAACCCGGGCCTCACGGCTCACTCCCCAGCCTCAACCCGACGGAGGCATTTTTCTGCGAAAGGGTGCAAAAATGTCGCTTGCACATTTGTCGTGTCGGAATGCGCTCAATTTCAACCCGCAGCGCCAGCCCGAGCCGTCGAATCCCAACCTGGTGTTGCAAGTTTGCGGGTTGCGGGTTGGCCAACGGAAACACTGGCGCCCTACCAAATCTGATTCTCTCCATAGGGGGGGGCGGGGTGTGGAATATCCCTTTTTTTTTAGGGATTGCTGCTCATGGAGCGTCTCTTTGGTTTACCCGGATATTCCACACACCGCTCCCCCCTATCCCTCTCCCCTTTCTCTCACTCTCTCTCCCTCCCTCTCTCTCTCACTCTCTCTCTCTCATGAGTTTCCCTGTCTCACTCTCACGCACTTGATCGGCTGCATTGCCGCCGACTGCTGCCGTGAGTTGGCTGCCGCAGTCGCGAGCGCCTCGAGCCCTCCGACCGTGCCGCCGGCAATGATAACGCGCGTGACGTGCGATGCGAGCGCCTGAAGCAGCAAGCGATGTGTGTGTGTGTGAGAGAGAGAGAGAGAGAGAGAGAGAGAGAGAGAGAGAGAGCATGCGAGAGAGAGCCTGCCGACCGTGCCGCCGGCAACGACCACGCGCGCGACGCGCAATGCGAGCGCCTGAATCAGCAAGCCATGCGTGCGTGTGTGTATGTGTGTAGTGTGTGTGATAGAGTTTTCTGCCGCAGTCGCAACCCAGTCGCACGCGCCCCGAGCCCGCCGACGGTGTCGCCGGCCATGATAACGCGGCGCGCGATGCCAGAGCCTGTGCGAGGTGCGAGTGTGTGTAGGAGACGGAAAGAGAGAGAGTGAGGGAGCGAGAGAGAGGGAGAGAGAGAGGAAGCGAGAGAGAGAGAGAGATAGGACAGGGAGGAAGCGGGAAAGAAAG
Source organism: Chlamydomonas sp. UWO 241 (assembly GCA_016618255.1). NCBI lineage: Eukaryota > Viridiplantae > Chlorophyta > Chlorophyceae > Chlamydomonadales > Chlamydomonadaceae > Chlamydomonas > Chlamydomonas priscui. The sequence goes on from VFSX01000074.1 coordinate 485,771, forward strand.
TAAGACATAGGTAGAGAGAGAATCAAGTCCTTCGACCGTGCCGCCGGCGACAACCTCGCGCGCGGCGCGCGACGCCAGAGCCTATGCGAAGTGGTCGAGATGTGTGTGTGTGTATGAGAGAGAGAAAGAGAGGGAGTGGGAGAGGGAGAGGGAGAGGACATGCGCGAGATAATCAGATGATGAGAGAGGGCGACCGAGTGTTTGTGCGTACGCATGTGTCTCGACGCCGTTCCCGCCTCGGATTGTTTGGCCCGCCCAGCTGCCCTATATGAGTGAGAGTCTGTTGCGCTGCGGACAGTGCCGAGCGAACCTGCTCGTTCGGCACGCCCAACAGTCCGTGTGTGTGTGTGCGTGAATGCATTTGTGTGTGTGCACGTGTGTGTGCGTGTGTGTGTATCACAGTGTGACAGCGCGTGTGGGCCTGCAACACAGTGCACTGCGGGAAGTGCCTAGCGTACCTGCTCGTTCGGCCCGCCCAGGTGCCCGTGTGCGTGCGTGTGCACGCGTGTGGTGTGCGCGCGTGTGTGTGCATGCATTTGTATTTTTTGTGCGTGTGTGTGCATGCATGCATGCATGCATGTGTGTGTGTGTGTGTGTCACAGTGCCTCAGCATGTCCGCCTGCATCACATCGCAAAGTGACGCACAACTGCTCGTTCGGCCCGCCCAGCTGCCCGTGTCCGTGCGTGTGCACGCGTGTGGTGGGTGTGCGCGCGTGCATGCGTGTGTTTTGTGTGTGTGTGTGTGCATGCATGCTTACATGTATTCGTGTGTGTGTGTGTATCACAGTGCCACAGCATGTGCGCCTGCACCACAGCGCAACGTGATGCACACACCTGCTCGTTCGGCCCGCCAAGCTGCCCGGAGAGGAAGTCGACCGCGAGCTGGATCTTGAGCGGGTCTGCGCCTGCGCACGCGGGAAGGGTTTAGGGTGTAGGATTTTAGGGTTTGGGGATATTGTTTTTTAGGGTTTAGGGTAGGTGGTGGGTAAGTGGTTCAGGGTTTAGGGATAGGGGTTGCGGGTTCAGGGGCCCTCGACGCATGGGATGATTGTCGGTGGTTCTGCGCTTGCGCACGCTGGAAGGGTGCTGAAGGGTTTAGGGTCTAGGTTTTCAGGGTTCAGGATTCAGGGTTTAGGGATAGGGGTTACGGGTTCAGGGGCCCTCAATGCATGGGATGATTGTCGGTGGGTCTGCGCATGCGCACGCGGGAAGGGTGCTGAAGGGTTTAGGGGTTGGGGTTAAGTGATTGAGGTTCAGTGGTTATGAGCTCTCGGGTCGACCCATAAAGCGACTGCCGGTGTGTGTGTGTGTGTCTTTGTGACTCAACCCGTAATCTAGGCTGCATGTGCGTGGTGGTGTCTCTCACTGTCTGTCCCTATATGTCTCGCTGTCTCTCTGTCTCTCTCTTTCTCTCTCTTTCTCTGTCTCCATCTCTTTCTCCTCTGTCTGTCTCTGTCTCTCTGCCTGTCTCTCTGTCTCTCTCTCTGTCTGTCGCTGTCTCTCTCTGTCTGTCTGTCCGTCCGTCTGTCCGTTTCTGTCTGTCTCTGTCTCTCTCTGTCTGGTCATCTCTCTCCTCTGTCTGTCTCACTGTCTGTCTCTGTCTGTCTGTCTGTCTCTCTCTGTCACTCTCTCTGCGTCTTTCTCACTCTCTGTCTCCCTCACCTGTGCGAGCGAGGCCCAGCCCCGACACTAGCGCAACGTACTTGTCGCCGGCGGCGTCCGCAGGGGGCACGGGCAGCGGGACCTGCGCGCGTGTGTGTGTGTGTGTGTGTCGCCGGCGGCGCCGGCGGCGTCGCCAGGGGGCACGGGCAGCGGGACCTGCATGTGTGTGTGCGTGTGCGCGTGTGCGCGTCTGTGTGAGTGTGTGTGTGTGTGTGCGTGTTTGTTTGGTCGATTTTACAGTCCGTCGAACGCCTTTGATGGCGCATTAGACCCTGTGTGTGTGCGTGTATGTTTGTGTGTGTGTGTGTATCTGTGTCTGTGTGTGTGTCGCCGGCGGCGTCAGCAGGGGGCACGGGCAGCGGGATCTGCGTGTGTGTGCGTGTGCGCGTGGGTGTGTCTGTGTGAGTGTGTGCGCGTGTGTGTGCGTGTGTGTACGTGTGCACGTGTGTGTGTGCGTGTGTGTGTGTGTGTGCGTCGCCGGCGGGCAGCTCTGGCAGCAGGACCTGGCGGAGGTAGGAGCGTGCGTGCGCATGGCGGCGTCCACACATGCACAGCGTGGTCTGGCATGGGGCAGCGTCCGCCAGAGCAACACACACACACACACACACACGCACACCCACCCACCCACCCACCACCCACCCACCCACGAGCACACACACATACACAGCCCCTCCTCAGGGGCGTGCGTGTGCGGCGTCCACGCATGCGCGTGGTATGGCATGGGACAGCGTCCGCCAGAGCGACACACCCACACACGCATACACACACCCACACACGCGCGCACACACACACACACACACAACCAACCAACCAACCAAGCGTTACATGAGGCCGTCCGCATGCACCGGCAATGCCTGTACTACTCACAGCAATACACCCCGGCAATTGTTACGAGGTCTGACCCCTGCACTGGGATGTCTTTCGAATAGGGGATGACCGACCAGCGCCTGAATCGAGTGGATAGTATCCTTGGTTTGGGGGGGCCACAACACACACACACACACACACACACGAGCACACACAAGCAGCCCCTCCACTGCAAGCGGTACGGCACGTGACTGGGTTGGGATGTGGTTGCAGCAGTCGACACAGGCGCGTGCGGCACACCCACACATCCACACCTGCGGCGCACACACACACACGCACACACACACACACACACATGTGTGAGCGTGCACACACATGCACGCACACACACACACACGCACACACATCCAAACATCCACACCTGCGGTGCCAGCCCCAGGTAGCAGAACTCCTCGACCTCGAAGAAATCGCCGCCTAGCTCGGCCTTGCCACACACGGCAATCACGACACCTGGTGTGTGTGTTTGTGTGTGTGTGTGTGTGTGGTGTGTGTGTGTGTGGCGCGTCAACATGCACCATTGTTTAGAGTGTCGATGAAACACAGGAGTCGCATCCTGGTTCAGCCTTGCCGCACAATGCCATCACGGCACCTGGTGTGTGCGTGTGCCACGTGTGCGTGTGTGTGTTTGTGTGGTGTGTGTGTGGGGGGGCGCGTCAACATACACCATTGTTTAGAGTGGCGATGAAACACAGGAGTCGCATCCTGGTTCAGCCTTGCCGCACAATGCCATCACGGCACCTGGTGTGTGCGTGTGCCACGTGTGTGTGTGTATGTGTGGTGTGTGTGGGGGGGGGCGCGTCGACATGCACCATTGTTAAGAGTGTCGATGAAACACAGGAGTCGCATCCTGGTTCAGCCTTGCCGCACAATGCCATCACGGCACCTGGTGTGTGCGTGTGCCACGTGTGTGTGTGGGGGGGGAGGGTGCAGCGGTGAGTGCTTGTGCGTGTGTGTGCGTGCGTGTGGGGACGACTGGGGGGGGGGGAGGGGGGCAAACCACCCACCCAACCGCTTGCTCACCCGTGACCAGCTGCTGCGCCGGCAACGTCGCGCCCCTCAGCTCCATGCGGCCGCCGCCGCCCCCCCCGCCACCATCAAGCCCCACACTATCACCCCTGTCACCTGTCCTACCCCCCCTGCACATCCCTGATGCTAATGATGGAGTGCCGATTGCCCAGCCGTGACCAGCTGCTGCACCGGCAGCGTCGCCCCCCTTCATCCCGTCGATTGCCCACAATCATTCATCCAGGCCCACCAGCACCCCTGCCACCGCTCAGTCAAACGCGCAACCACAGGCGTCCGGCAGACTGTCCGACAACTAAAATGAACCACCATTGCCCGCCCGTGACCAGCTGCTGCACCAGCAGCTTCCTCCCTCAAGACTCATGCCATCGACCGCCCACAATCATGCATCCCACCCCTTCACCGCCCTGCCACCCCTAGGAGGACACGGGGCAAATTAGCAGACACATAGGTTCACACCCCCACATCTCCCTCAATACTGGGTTCCTGGAAAATATGGGGACAGTCTCAGGAAGCTGGTTCTCAGGCCTTTCCAGTGGTATGTTTGGTTTGGCGGTGAGTTGTCCACACCTCCTACAATTGACTTTGAACACAGGTGGTCTGACGAGGCCGACAAGAGACGAGCGGGGCAAATGCACACCCAGATTCTGCCCCTGGGAACGCGTTCCAGGATAGCTGGAGGCCCCCCCCACCCCTACACTCCAAGGCACCCACACGTGTATTCACATGTGCTGACCAGCATACCAGTACCAGTACCATGTACTGTTCTCCCTCTCACCCGTGACCAGCTGCTGCACCGGCGGCGGCGCCCCCGTCAGCTGCATGCACCATCCACTGCCCCTTAATTAAGTGTCACAAGTAGCCCTGCCACCGCACACTCTTAGGCACCCCCACTCCTATTCATATGTGTTGGTACTATGTTCTGCTCTCCCTCTCACCTGTGACCAGCTGCTGCACCGGCGGCGTCGCCCCCTCAGCTTCATGCACCATCCACTGCCCCTTAATGAAGTAGCCCTGCCACCGCACACTCTTAGGCACCCCAACTCCTATTCACATGTGCTGGTACTATGTTCTGCTCTCCCTCTCACCCGTGACCAGCTGCTGCACCGGCAGCGCCGCGCCCCTCAGCTTCATGCACCATCCACTGCCCCTTAATGAAGTTGCCCTGCCACCGCACACTCTTAGGCACCCCAACTCCTATTCACATGTGCTGGTACTATGTTCTGCTCTCCCTCTCACCCGTGACCAGCTGCTGCGCCGGCGGCGGCGCCCCCCTCAGCTCCATGCACCATCCGCTGCCCCTTCATGAAGTAGCCCTGTCACCGCACACTAAAGGGCACCCCCACTCCTATTCATATGTGCTGGTACTATGTCGAGTTCTCCCTCACCCGTGACCAGCTGCTGCACCGGCAGCGTCGCGCCCCTCAGCTTCATGCGGCCGCCGTCGTCCTCAAGAATGCAGATGTCGTCGTCGGAGCAAAACGTCGTAGCGTCGAGCGCAGCGCGCATGCCTCTGTGTGCGGAGTCGGTTGGGGTCGACGTATGAGTGAGGGTGTGACCTAAGTGTTACTGGTGTCAACCAGGCTGTAAAATCCATCATCATCAAGTGGAACCAGCCGTCCAGCATGCAGGTGTCATCGCCGGAGGAAAACGTGGTGGCGTCGAGCGCAGCGCGCATGCCCCTGCGTGCAGAGTCGGTTGGGGTGGGGGGTCGTATGAGTGAGAGTGTGACCTTAGTGTTACTGGTGTCACACAGGCTGTATAATCCATCATCATCAAGTGTAACCAGCCTTCCAGCATGCAGATGTCGTCGTCGGAGCAAAGCGTGGTGGCGTCGAGCGCAGCGCGCATGCCCCTGGTTGCAGTGGTGTGGTGTTTGGAGGGATGGAATGCATGATTGAGTGATTGCGTTATTGCGTGGCTGAGTGATTGAGTGCTTGAGTGTGACCAGAGACTGGCGGATTGAACGATCAGAGCATAGCGTGGTGGCATGAAGCGCGGCGCGCATGCCCCTGGTTGCAGGTTGGGAGGAATGAGTGATGGCGTGATTGAGTGTCTGAGTGTCCGGTTAGAAGCATGGCGGCAGGTGCACATCGGCAGGGCAGGGCGCTCTGATGGGGAAAGGGCGGGGGGGGGGGGGAGGCAGCGTGTGCATGTGCGTGTGGTGAGTGTTGGCGTGCTGCCGCATCCCAACCACATTCCCAACGCCAGAGGCGGCGCCTCAAGCGCCCTGAGGCGGCGCCTCAGGCGGCACATTTACTTGCGCGGATCAGGCGGCGCCTCAGGCGCGCCGACTGCTTCAGGCGTCGCCTCAGGCGCACCCCTGATCGCCCCAGGCGCCGCCTTGGGCGTCATCCCGACCGCCCCAGGCGCCGCCCCGACCGTCTCGGGCGTCCACCACCGCCAGAGGCGCACCCCCGACCGCCTCAGACATTTTGACCACATTCACTTGCGCGGATCAGACGATGGGGCTGTGGTAGGGCAGTGCGCCGCGCACACGCAAGGACGCCGTTGTTGTGGTTGACAACCCCCTTCCCGCCCCCTCATTCTTTCTCTCTCTCTCTCCTGTCGCCTCTTTCTCTCTCTCGCTTTCTCTCGTTTCCTTCTTCTTATTCTTCTTCCCCTCTCTCTCCCTCCCTCTCTCTCTCTCTCTCTATATATATATATATATATCGTTTTTAACTCTCCCACTCATCACCTGTCCTTCATGTACTCGTCCAGGACGGTCGGCTTGAGCACACACACACACACACACACACACAGACACATACAAACACAAACACGCACGCACACACACACAAACACAAACACACACACATGCGCCTGTACGCGCGTACACCCACATGCACCCACCCACCCACCCCATGCACCCACCCACCCACCCACACACACACAAACCTGTCCTTCATGTACTCGTCCAGGACGGCCGGCTTGAGCACACACACACACACACACACACACACTCACACACATACAAACACACACACACACTCACACACATACAAACACACACACACCCGCACGCACACACGCACACACACACACACACACACACTCACACACCTGTCTTTCATGTACTCGTCAAGGACGGTCGGCTTGAGCTTCTGGTCCTTGAAGATCGTGCCGACAACAATCAAGCGTGCGGGCTGCTCACTCTCGGGCTTGTCGTTTCCAACGTCGAGCACCTTGGCGACTGCGTGTGTGTGTGTGTGTGTGTGTGCATGTGTGCGTGTGTGTGTGCGTGTATTTGTGTGTGTGTGTGTGAATGTGTGTGTGCGTGCGTGTGTGTGGGGGGGGAATGTGAGAGTTACGCGCGTGCGCTGCTTGCCCTGCGTCGCAACGGGGGCTGTGCTTGGGGGCTGTGTGTGCAAGCCTTGCTGGCTACTAGTTTTCGGGTATTGTGTTCTTACTCAGGGTCTAGGCGCTCCCGTTGTGTTACGCTTTCGACGACGACGACGAGGCTTGCCCTTGGGCGCGCCGTTGACCACGATGAGAGAGAGGGGGGTGTTTTGGGAAGGGAAGAAGGGAGGGGGAGGGCGGGAGAGAGAGAGAGAGAGGGAGAGGGAGAGAGAGAGAGAGAGAGAGGGAGAGACAGGTGGTTTGGGAGGGAGGGAGGTGGTTTGGGTGGGCGGGAGGGAGGAAGAAAGAGAGAGAGAGAGAGGGAGGGGGGAGTGAGAGGGAGAGAGGGAGAGGTGTTTGTGGCAGGAGGGAGCCCTACCACAGCCCCATCGTCTGATCCGAGCAAGTGAATGTGGTCAAAACGTCCGAGGCGGTCAGGGGTGCGCCTCATGCGGTGGTGGGCGCCTCAGGCGGTTGGGATGGCACCTGAGGCGGCGCCTGATGCGATCAAGGGTGCGCCTCAGGCGACGCCTGAGGCGGTCGGAGCGCCTGCGGCGCCGCCTGATCCGCGCAAGTGAATGCGACGCCTGAGGCACCGCCTCAGGCGTTGGGAATGTGGTAGGGGAGGGTGTCGGCGCGCTGCGTCGGCACACAGCCTGCTACGGTGCAGCCCCTGTCCTTGGCCCCTCCCCTCGTATCAGAGCGCGCATGAACGTACACACACGCAACACATACACACACACACACACGCACACAACACGCACGCACACACGCATGCACGCACACACAAGCACGCACACACACACACACACGCACGCACACAACACGCACACACACATGCACGCACGCACGCACGCACGCACGCACGCACACACACACACACGAACACAACACGCACACACACACGCACGCACACACACAACGGTGCGCACGCGACACGCGGCAGCCCCACTCACACGCCACGCCCGGCCACTTTTCCGCCGCCACCTCCTTCAGCGGTGGCGTCATGAGCTGGAAGCGCGCATAGTACAGCTGCGCATACTGTCGGTCGTATGTGCGCTGCGGCACCAGGAACTTCTTGTCCTGTGAGTGGGAGCAAGCAGTGTGATCAGATCGGAGCCAGCAGGGGCGCCGGGGCGTCAGCGCGGGTGTGTGAGCAAGTGTGGTTGCTGCAGCAAGCACTTGACGTGCATGCATGCTGGATCTGGGCTGTCGCGCATGGCGTGCATGCTGTGCGCACCCATGCAGCTCAAACCGAGCTCACATGGCACACGTAGGTGGACGCCACGCGGTCAAAGCTCGCATCCTGATCCTCGCCAGCTGACGTGTCGGGGCCGCCGAGCATCGCATCGAATTTGGCCCTGCACGCGGCAAACAGGGCCGAGGTTGTGTGCCTCAGCGACGTGCCCTCCTCTCTGCACCCGTGGTGCCACATGCCCATTCAAACAGTGGTCCACCCTCCCTCCGCAGGTAGGGAGGCCTGATGCACGTTGGGAGCCGAGTTTGCTTGAGAGCCTCTCCTCCCTCCCTCATCCTCACCCGACGCGCCCACTGGGCTGCTCAATAAACTGCGTGGCCATGGCGTGGTTGTGTCGCAGCGCACTGCTCTGGTGTCTCCGCTGCTCTCCCCTTCCGTTTGAAACAGTGTGGGGAGTGTGAGAGCCCTCCAAAAAAGAAGGCCCAGTCAGGACTGTGTTAGGGAGCCAGAGTAATTTGCTGCTGAGCACCGACTCGATGCTGGGCGATCGGTAGTCAGCCGCGAGGTGTGGGGTGTAAGCCCCTGGATAACGCTCTCTGACTGGTCCCTTGAGAAATCCAGCCTGGCAGGAGAGAGAGAGACCGAGGACATACAGCCTGCTTCGGGGTTAACAACACAGCACCAACACAAACAAACTAGGCGCCTCTACGCGCTGCAACCGTCTCCTCCGGTGTGGCCGCCCCTCTCTCATCCTGAGCAACACAGTCTCTCCCTCTCCCCCAGCCCCCCCTCCCCCCAGCAAGCGCTCTGCCCCGACGGAAAGGGTGGGCACGGGCTCCGTGCCCTTGCCGGTCTGATCCAGATCTTCTTAGTGATCCAGGTGCTTCTGATGCGCACGACGCGTGCCGCCTATGCCTTGGGCCCGTCCAGGTACTTCTTGATCTTGGACAGCGGCGGCGGCGTCGTGAGCTCGTCGCCGTGCTTCTGGATGAAGCCGGTGTCGACGTCGCCGGCGATGAACGCCGGGTGGGTCAGCAGCAGCTGGTGGTAGCCAATCGTGGAGACCACGCCGCCGATGACCATCTCATCGAGCGCGCGCTTGGTGCGCTCAATTGCCTGCGTTTGTGCGTGTGTGTGTGTGTGTGTGTGGGTGAACAGGAGTCGACACATATGCGGTGGTGGTAGCCAGTCGTGGAGACGCCGCCGCCGATGACCATCTCGTCGAGCGCGCGCTTGGTGCGCTCAATCGCCTGCGTGTGTGTGCGCGCGTGTGTGCGCGTGTGTGTGCGTGTGTGTGAACAGGGGTGACATATGCGGTGGTGGGATGAATGGATGGAAAGACTACGCTGTCGCTTGGTGCGCACAATGGCCTGCGTGTGTGAGTGTGCATGCGTGTGTGTGTGTGTGTGTGTGTGAACACGAGTCATCACATATGCAGTGGTGGGATGAAAGGGTGGAAAGACTACGCCGCCGATGACCATCTCGTCGAGCGCACGTTTGGTGCGCTCATTCGCCTGCGAGTGTGCGTGTGTGCGTCTGTGTGTGTCTGTGTGTGTGTGTGAACAGGAGTCATCCCCTATGCGGTTGTGGAATGAATGTGAGGCAAGACTACGCCGCCGCTTGGTGCTCGCAATTCGTCTGCGGGAGGGGGGGGGGGCGGGAATATGCCAGGGTGGGAAGGTGGAGCGAGGTGTCAGCGTGTCGAGCAAATGCACACGTGCGGGCACACACTCGCCCCCCCCCCCCAAATAAACCACCCACCCGCGGCCGATGCTTGCCCCAGCAAATGAGCTTTCTGAACAGGCAGTCGTATCCCCCCCCCCCCAAACACACACACACAAGCACACATGCACCGCCGGCCGGTCCTTGCCCTAGCAGATGAGCTTTCCGAGCAGCGAGTCATAGTTTGGCTGCCCCCCCCCCCCTCAACCCCGCCACAACATACACACACACACACACGCCCCCCCCCGCACAAACAACACACACACACACACACGCACCCCCCCTTTCGATCAACACGCACCGCCGGCCGGTCCTTGCCCCAGCAGATGAACACACACACACACACACGCCCCCCCCCCCACACACACACGACGCATGAAAACAAAACATGATAAAAACACGCACCGCCGGCCGGTCCTTGCCCCAGCAGATGAGCTTCCCGAGCAGCGAGTCGTAGTTTGGCGGCACAAGGTAGCCGGGGTAGATGTGCGAGTCCATGCGAACGAAGGGGCCGCCCGGGGGGAGGTACCTGCAAGAGGGGAGGTGTGTGTGTGCGTGTGTGTTTGTGCGTGTGTGCGTGTTTGTGTTAGCCAACCTGCAACCCGACAAAGGTCACTTTCGGGTGAGAATGCCCGCTTTGGTCTGGGACGTCGGGTTGGGATAGCGCAAATTTCGACCAGAAAAGTGTGGAAATCGTCATTTTCACACTTTCCCGCCAAAATTCGCCTTCGCCGGGTGAAGATTGGCAGAATGAGCGTGAGCCCCGGGTTGAGCCGTCATTTCCCCAAGATCCTTAGCGTAACAACTGAATCCAAAGCACTGGATCCAAATCACACACGTACACACGGGACTCGATTAACGGAGGCGCGTTCTCGTCGCCGAGCCCTGGACCCAGCAATGCGGCGCTGCTGGTGACGAGGATCTCCGTGCCGCTGACGAGCGGGGTAAAATACGACTGGCCCGGCTCCAGCTAGACTGCCCCTCGGTGGAACACTTCAGGAGCGGCTTGCCCGGCGCTGCCATGGCTTGGCGAGTAGCCGCGGCGCTGCCGCGGCCCGTGCTGGGAGACGGCCCTTATCCTCCCCCCATGCAGGATGCCATGCGGCACCGATCTCGACGAGTTGATCGACGAGCGGAGGAGCTGGCGCCCGTCAATGCATGCTGGACATTGGTCAAGATGGCTGCCCGTGGAGGCGGGCTACCATCACGGCTTCAGCGGTGGCGACCGCCGAGGCAACACAGAGTAAATCCGCTTCACCAATCGCAGCGTTCGTCACCGCGCTCATCCTCGGGGTCGCTCGTCTGCCGGTGACTGGCGTTGGAAGGTCTTCAGGCAGCCTCCATGACAACTCTGTCGTCCATGCACCCCTGGAGGGTGGACGTGCACACATATACACACAAACACACACGCACACACACACACACTCACGTGGTGATGCGCCCGGGCCCAGGGCGGAAGTTCTGGAATGGGTCCTCTGCGTTGATGCGGCACTCAATGGCGTGGCCCTTGAAGGTGATGTCCTCCTGTGTGTGTGTGTGTGTGTGTGTGTGTGTGCGTGTGTGTGCGCGCGTGTGTGTGTGTGTGAGTGTGTATGGACGCAGCACTCAATAGCGTGGCTCTTGAATGTGATGGCCTCCTGTGTGTGTGTGTTGGGGGGGGGGGGCAAGTGCACGTAAGTGTGTGTGTGTGTGTGTGTGTGTGTGTGTTGGGAGGTGGGTGGGGGTGCATGTGTGTGATCGCGCGGCACTCGATAACATGTCAGTTGGAACGTGATATTGCTGTTGTTGCTGCTGCTGCTGTGGCTGTGGCTGTTGTTGCTGTTGCTGATGCTGTTGTTGCTGTTGTTGTGCTGCTGTTGCTGTTATTGTTGTTGCTGCTGTTGCTGCTGCTGCTCTTGTTGTCACTTCCTTTTCAAGGGAGGGGAGGGGCATTGAGACCCGCACGACGGACGCACACCACTTCTGCAAGCGCCCAAAGCCGCTTGTAGGTCGAGCTGTTTTCACCCCATCAAGTTCAAGTATTCGCACCTGCTTGAGCGTGAGCTTGTGGCCCTGCGCAACCTTGATCTGCTCGTGGATGAGGTCGATGCCGGTAATGAACTCAGTCACGGGGTGCTCGACCTGTAATGGGGTGATTGGGAGGGAGAGAGTGAGAGAGTTGGAGGGTGAGACAGAGAGAGAGAGTGAGGGAGTGAGAGAGTGAGAGAGAGAAACAGAGAGAGAGAGTGAAAAAGTGAAATAGTGTGTGTGTGTGTGTGCGTGTGTGCATACCATAGTGATCCACGTACTTCACGGCTAGATAGTTCACGCCAGCGCCTTTGACCGCGAATAGCGAGTCCGTGGAGCAAGCCAGCGCAAAAAAACGCGACGGATCGGGTCTTGGTGTGGGGTGTGAACTGTCCGTCGCAACCTTTTTGCGCTGGCTTGCTCCGTGGACTCGCTATTCGCAGTCAAAGGCGCTGCCGTGAACTATCTAGCCGTGAAGTACATGGATCACTACGGTACGGGTGTGAGGATGAGGTCGATGCTAGTGTTGAACTCCAGTCACGGGGTGCCCGACCTGTGTGTTTGTGAGAGAGAGAGAGAGGGGGGGGGGGAGAACAAGTGAGAGAGGGGGAGAACGAGAGAGGGAGAGAGGATGAGAGAGAGAGAGAGAGAGAGAGAGAGAGAGAGAACGAGAGAGACGGAGAGCAACAAAGAGAGACAGACAGAGAGAGATTGAGAGATTGCTTCCTACCTTCTTCCCTTCCCTACCCTCTCCAACCACACACTCCCCCCTGACCTCCCCCTCCGAAACATATAGAAGCGTCGACAGAAAACGCACCTGGATGCGTGTGTTCATCTCTTTGAAGTAGACCCCCCTTCTCGCATAGGAACCCCCCCCTCCTTCCCTCTCCAGCCACCCACGCTCCTCCCCCACCTAGACGAACATAAACTCGAGTAAATAACACAACTGGATGCGCGTGTTCCTGTCGCACATAAACTCAATCGTGTCTCCTCCCCCCTCTCCCTTCATGCACACGCGCACGCACACGCATGCATGCACGCACACACGCATGCACGAGAGAGAGAGAGAGATCGTTACAGAGAACTCTGCACGGCAGACCTAGATAGGCTGTTTCTAGTCATCAATTGAGGAGATTCCGTTTGAAGGCGGGAGACCAACCGTGCGCCAGCAAGAGGGTGAACAACCTCATTCGTAAAGCAGTGGGGGAAAGGGGCAGTGGCGGGTCATTGACGGCTGTGTTCGTCAATCCGCCTCGACTGAGTTTAAACTAGGTGTCGGCAGAAGGACTTCCACAGTTGTGGAAATCATGCGAAGATGATCCACTCGGTGGTGACTCGCTCGGCGAACTCGGGGCGCTCGGGGATGTCGCGTGTGAAGTTGAAGAGATGGATGTTTGCGGAGGGCGTAGAACGTGACGGAGTGGGCGCAAAAGTCACCGGCGTGAGCCGGAAGAAGGTGATGGCGCCGCCGGCATAGAGCGAAGTCGTGTCCGAACAGCGGTAGTCGTGCAAGTGGGAGGCAGTGGGAGGGAGGCAGCGGGAGGGTAGTCGGAGGGAGAGGGGGAGGCGCAGGGGAGGGTTAGGGAGGGGCGAGGGGCACAAGATGGGGTGGGGTGCAGCGGGGATGGAGGGGTGGAAGACAGGAGATGGGAGGGAGGAGAGGGGAGAGAGGAGGGAGCCACACTGTGGCCCGGCCACATGGCGCATACATAGGCGCTGGTAGCATGGGGGGGGGGTGCATGGGGTGCATGTGCGCGCATGGGGCGCATGGGGAGGGGCAACTCCATGTGACATGTGAGCATGTGGGTGTATGGAGGTCGACGGGGCGGCAGTGGGATAAGCGGTGGGTCTCTTGAGGTGGGGCGTGGGGTCGAATGAACGACTGGGCAGTGGGCGGTGGGCGGGACGGTGGCGGCTGGAGGAACTCGGTAGCTCAAGTTGAGCGCTGGCTCGGGCCGCATGGCGGTCGAGGTGATGGCACTGAGATACCTGGGCTCCGTTGTCTGAAGCTGCAGAGCTGCGGGGGGAGGGAAATCTGTGCGGTAGGGCGTCACGTGTTTTTTGCCATGTGGAGGGCGTGCGAGAGAGTGCGGATGGACTGAGTTCCTGGATGCATGCGTCGACTGGCTGCTGAATTGGCAGCCCGACGACAGGGGGCGTACAGAGGAGGAGAGGCGGCGAGAATCGGCGGCGGCATGGGTGAAGGGGGGTCGACGTAGGCGGCGGCGATGACTGCGCGAGCGCGGCGCCCACAGAGTGGGGCGCCCACAGAGTGGTGCGCCCACAGAGACACACACACACACACACACAGAGACACACACACACACAGAGACACACACACACAGAGAGACACACACACACACACACACACCTGGATGCGCGTGTTCATCTCCATGAAGTAGAATCCCTTCTCCTCCCACAGGAACTCAATTGTGCCGACGCCCTGGTACCCAATCGCCTTGACGGCCGCAACTGCAGCATCGCCCATGGCCTTGCGGACCTGTGCGTGTGTGTGTGTGTGTGTGCGTGTGTGTATCAGGCCGCTTGCCCAACCCGCCGCGTCGCCCATCGCAAGTTAGGGCAGCGCGTCTGGTTGCGGGACTTTTAGACGACTTCAGTTTGGTTGCGGCACTTTTAGCCAACTTCAGTTTGGCTGCCGCACTTGAAGAAAACTTCAAGTTTGCCCCGTGCACTCCACTCGAGTAGCAGGCCCCACTCCACCCCATACCTCGGGAGTGAGCGCAGGTGAAGGCGCCTCCTCCAGGAGCTTCTGGTTGCGGCGCTGGATCGAGCAGTCGCGCTCCCCCAGGTGGATAGCGTTGCCGTACTTGTCGCAGAGAACCTGTACGTGTGTGTGTGTGCATGTGTGTGTGTGTGTGCGTGTGTGTATGTGCATGCATGCACGTGTGTGTGTGTGTGCATGCATGCATGTGTGTGTGTGCATGTGTGTGTGTGTGCTGCAACAATGCCGAGCCTGCTAGGCCAAGCAGTCGCGCCCTATGCAGCGAGACCCTGACCCCGACAGCCCCAGACTAGATCCCCCTCGACTCCTCGCACCTGAAACTCAATGTGGCGCGGGTGGAGCACGAGCCGCTCGATGTAGCACGCGCCGCTGCGAGGTGCGGATCCCTGCACCCTTGGGTAAACCCTAGACCATAAAGCACTTAACCTCTTTTCACTCCTCGCACCTGGAACTCAATGTGGCGCGGGTTGAGCACGAGGCGCTCGATGTAACACGCTCCGTTCCCAAACGCGGCCTGCGCCTCGCTCGACGCCGCCTTCAGCAGCGGGATGAGGTCCTCCTCCTTCATGCACATGCGCATGCCGCGGCCGCCGCCGCCGGCCGTCGCCTTGATCATGACCGGGAAGCCGATCTGTGGCGGAGGGACGAATGCAGGGCTGGCAGGGGTGAGGGCAGGCACAGGAGGACGCCCTCCGCCATGCACATGCGCATGCCTCCGCCGCCGCCGCCGGCCGTTGCCTTGATCATGACCGGGAAGCCGATCTGTGGAGGGACAAATGCAGGGTTGGCAGGGGTGAGGGCAGGCACAGGAGGACGCCCTCCGCCATGCGCATGCGCATGCCTCGGCCGCCGCCGCCGGCCATTGCATTGATCATGACCGGGAAGCCGATCTGTGGA
The DNA here is from genome assembly GCA_016618255.1 of Chlamydomonas sp. UWO 241. Taxonomy (NCBI): domain Eukaryota; kingdom Viridiplantae; phylum Chlorophyta; class Chlorophyceae; order Chlamydomonadales; family Chlamydomonadaceae; genus Chlamydomonas; species Chlamydomonas priscui. The sequence goes on from VFSX01000074.1 coordinate 501,229, forward strand.
GGAGGGACAAATGCAGGGTTGGCAGGGGTGAGGGCAGGCACAGGAGGACACCCTCCTTCATGCACATGCGCATGCGCCGGCCGCCGCCGTGTAAGGCGGTGCCTGGGGCGATCAGGGGTGTGCCTCAGGCGGCGCCTCAGGCGGTCGGCGCATCTGAGGCGCCGCCTGATCAGCGCCAGTACATGCGCCGCCTGAGGTGCCGCCTCGGGCGTTGGGAATGTGGTAGGGCTGCCCGCAGGTGTTGGCTGAACTTTTCGGTTTGATCCCCCTGCAAGCCGTGTACCGCTTGGGGCCGAATTTCCCGTTTCCCAGGAAACCATCCCACACTTGATGGCGGAGAGCGTGGAGGGGTGCGTTGGACAGCTCTCGCTGTGAGCAGCACAACGGCATGCGTTGCGTGAGCACCAGCTATGCATTGTGCCTGTTATGAGCGGTCAAAGTTGCTCGAGCCGGGGGGAAAATGCACCGATGAAATCCTTCCCAGGGGTCACTGTTTCGATCTGGCTGCAGTGCTCTGCAGCACCTACTGTCCTCAGTACCTACAGGGCTACAGGCTGCGCGCCTGCAGTAAGCAAGCTCCTTGGCGCACGCAGCCTGTAGCCCCGGGGTATAACTGGGACAGAGGCTGTGGCAAGGCAGTGCTCTGTGCACAGGCTCCGTGCAGTGGCATTTTAGACCCACCTTCTTGCACAGCTCCTTTGCATGGTCCTCTGACTCAATCAGGCCGTCGGATCCAGGCACGCAGGGCACGCCGGCAGCCTGCATACGCATGAACGCGCGGGTCGCACGCGGGCAGCCGTGTCATGTGGGTGCATTGCACGTCTTCCCGTGTGTCGGGTGTGCGCCACAAGGGCATGCATCCGCTGAGCTGCCTCGCTCTCTCAACACACGCACACAGCACGCACGCACACCACACGCATTGCACTGCGACGCACAATCATCGTCGCGCGCGCGGTCGCCTTGTCGCCCATCGTGCGGATGTGGATCGGCTTGGGGCCGATGAACTCGAGGCCCATGTCGGTGCAGATCTCCACGAAGCGCGCGTTCTCAGACAAGAAGCCATAGCCCTGGCAGTGTGTGTGTGTGTGTGTGTGTGTGTGTGCAGGCTCTCCCTGAATGGATTATGATCGCACACATTCGCACACAACATAAGTGCATGCATGCATGCACTCGCATGCATGTATGCAAAGCCCTCACCGGGTGGATGGCCTGCGCGCCGCGGCTGGTTGCGGCAGCCAGCAGCTGCGGGATGTTGAGGTAGGACTCCGAGGAGGGCGCCTCGCCGATGCACACGGCCTCGTCGGCGAGCTGCAGGGAGAGAGGAGAGGGTGTGATGGATGGCTCTGTGTGCGGCGGTCGGTGCGCATGGGGCCCAACAGGGTCTGTTTCGAGCTCCCCTCGCCTCCCCTACCTTGGTGTGCAGCGAGGAAGCATCGGCGGTGGAGTACACGGCCACTGTCTTGAGGCCGAGCTCCTTGCATGCGCGGATCACTCGCACGGCAATCTCGCCGCGGTTCGCAATGAGCACCTGTATGAAGTGGGCATGCATGCAGCATGGGCGTTGCATGCGTTGATTGAGCACCTATATAGAGTCACGCACGCACGCAAGCATGCAGAGATGGATGGAGCTCGCCTTGTCAAACGCCAACGCCTTTACTTGCACTCGTCCCCGCCTCACGGCCACGCCAGAGGCGACCTTGTGGTGCCCAGCACGCCCGGTCTGGGCGAGGCTACGCTTCATCATCTTGAGGGGGGGGGGATGGAGGGGGGCGAGGAATCCAGTGTCAGCACGCCATCCCTGCCGCGTCACCCCACCGCTTTGGCACCCCCAGCAGGTCCCCAGGGGACTACCCAGTGGTTGCACCCACGTTTGAGCAATCGACCGCAGCTGATGGCGAAATGGGATGGGCAGGGATTGGAGAAAATGCACCCATGCAGGCACTGTTTGCATTTGCAGAGCTGCATCGTATACCCACGCCCGTACCTTGATCGACTTTCCACAAGCAAGCAGCGACAAGTCGCGAAATGGTGGTGCTCAGACCAAAACGCCTACAGGTCCACACCTGATCCCACTTCCCTGCTCGCAATCCCGAGCTGACGTTGGGGCTGATGAACGTAGTAAGTGTAGCACGAGCACGCGCACGCATCAGCACACACACCTACACAAGACAAACGCAGCAGCTCATAGACACACACACACACACACACACACACACTCATCGGCAGCAGCTCCACACACACACGTGCAGGTTGGAATATGCAGCACATGAGATGGGCATGGCTGGTGATAAGACGTCACCTGGGCGTGCCGTGCAGTCGAGCGCCGATCACTGCGACAGGCGGCGATCTGGAGGCACAGGCTACAGGCCTGATCAGCGGGAAGCAAGCCTTGCTGAGGCCTCCTCCTGAGGCCTGCCCCAATCCACGAGGTGAGCAACCAGAGGTTCAACCAGAGCGGTTTACACCCTCCGCTCTCCCTGCCAGCCACAATCGGTGCGTGTGAGCAAAGCAGTCAGGATGCTCCACTAGAGGACAGCCTTGAACTCCCCCAGGGACTCCAGGCCGTCAGAGAGTTGCTGCAGCGCAGAGTGCGGCAGGACGGCTGGCAGGTGCGCGGCAGCAGGGTGCAGGATGCACGCGAGCGCGTGGCCTGCAGCGACGGCGTGCAGCTCTGCCTGCTTGGTGACAGAGCGCATGTCAGGCTTGTTGCCACGGAGTGCGGCCAGCACGTGCTTGGCCTCCTTCAAAGTGGCAATGCTCGTGGCCAGGTGGGCAGCTGGGTGCATGCTGACGCCAGCAGGCAGTACTGGCTGCTGCGTGGTGGCCATGGGGACCGCGACCAGCTGGGCGGACATCATGGCCCGGCACAGCGCCAGGTAGGCGTGTGCTGGGCTGTCGGATGCAGCCTCGCTCTTGGCCGACTCCTGCGAGCGAAAAAGGTGGGGTTGAGGGGGTGCAGCGGTGTGCGACAGATTGGGCTTGGGAAGTTGTAGAGTCGACGTCATGACCCACACATTTTGTAAACATAAAAAAAACAGGTATGTCAGGCATGTCGGGCGTCAGGCATGTCAGAACGTGCCCCCGAGCGGCAGCCAAAAAAAGCGTCTGCAAGGTGTGCCGGACTTTGAAGGACTCGAGGGCGGTCGAACCTTCGCCGTTTGCCAGCAGCTCGAAGTTGTGCTCGATGTTGGTCGCGTCCGCAGTTCCAGCGTTGCTGACCACCTGCAGAGGCATGAAGAGCAGCGGTTCCGCTAAGAATCTTGGGGAATTGATGGCTCAACCCGGGCCTCACGCTCATGTAGCCAATCTCAAACCGAGGCGATTTTTTGCGAAAAATTGTGCAAAATCCGATTTAACACTTTTCGGGTCGAAATTCGTTCAATCTCAACCGACGCGCCAGCCCGATTCGGCCAATCTCAACCCGAAAGTGCACTTTCTCGGGTTGCGGGTTGGCTAGCGGAAACACTGATGAAGAGGAAGGCATCGTGGGTGCAGCCGCTGTGCGCTGCGGATTCATTCTCTGGGAGTCATGGAGGGTGAGAGCGGGGTGCTGTGTGTCCCGCTGGAAAGGACGGCAGTGTGGGTGCAGCCGCTGTGCGCATGCGGATTCAGCTTATTTAAGCTGAATCGGTCATGGATCATGGAGGGTGAGAGCGGGGAACACAGTACCTGGGTAAAGCAGTAGTCCTCCAAGCGGTCATGGATCATGGAGGGTGAGAGCGGGGCACACAGTACCTGGGTAAAGCAGTAGTCCTCCAAGCGGATGCCCAGGCCAGGGCAGCGGAAGAGCGCATCCAGCTCGGTGGCCGGGAAGCGGGGCTTCTGAGGCAGCAGGGCCTTGAGCCGGCCAGGCAGCCTTGCCAGCCCTCCACCCACGCCGGCATCTTGCGCCTCTTCAGTGATCCACTCCTTGAGAAGGGAGATCTGTGTGCACGCGGAAGGTGCACATCATCAGAGGACCATCTCCGCCAGGCAAGAGGTGGTGGTGCACTAGTCGGTGTGCTACTAGTAGAGCTCCCCTAGACGTGTAGTCTAGGCCTTAACTCACGCCCCGGGATCCTCCGGGCGCGTACATGTAAAAACTGTAAAAACGGTGTGCTACTATTCCTCAAACGCACCGTCATGTAGAAGTCTGCCCCAACGTCTGGCTGCAGAGCGGCTGTGCGGTCGACAGTGTTGGCCAGCACGCACACCCTGCTGTCCTCAATGTCCTGCAGCTTCTGGACGCTCGTCTTCTCCAGCTGCACGAGCTGCTCCTCTGCCGTCGCCAAGCTGCGCTGGCACGCTGCCTCCTCCTTGGCCGCCTTGCGCTGGACTGCAGCCTCCTGTGGAGCAGACAAGTGTGCACGCAGAGACTCAGCCGATGGTGCCTGTACATGTGAGGTCAAGACAGATCCTGGGCTAGGTAAGACCCCCGCCACTCCTGGTTCGGACCAGGGTCGACTTTGCGCTCGCCAGACGGCCGCCTGCCCAACGCCGCCCAGACCTGAAACTTAAAACTTGGCTAGGTACTCAAATGCTCATATGAACTTGCCTGTGCCTGCTTGGCCTTGACAGCGAGCTCAATCTCAGCCTCGTCAATGGCCAGGCCAGCATGAAGCCGCTGCTCCTCTTCCCACGCCGCCATCTCATCAGACGCCCCCGCCTGCTTCGCCAAGCGTGCTTGCTCCAGGGCCACCTGCTCCTTCTGCAGCCTGGCGATCTTGGCCTTGAGCTCTGCCTCCTTGGACGCTGCCGCCTGCCGCTCGTTCTCAGCCTTGATCTCCTGAGACAAGGCAAGGTGTTGCACAGAGGGCATCATTTGCTGAGTGCACTTGCACATTGCTGCTGTGAATCGGAGCACCGACATTCAGACATTCTGGCAAGCCCTCTCACTCAGATAAGCCCTCCAAGCCACACAAGCATCCAGGGAAGCAGGCCAACCCACCAGCTCGTCCAGCTTTTTGTCCTTATTCTCGACAATCGTTTGCAGCTGCACGCACGTCGCGCACACCACGCCCTTGTCGGAGCACCTGCAAGCACACACAGTCAGCAGCTTCAAGAGATCACATGGACAAGATCCCGCAAAGCATCTTTATCGATCGAGCCACCCTGTCGGAGCCAGTACATGTTGAGCATGAGCGCACCCTCTCCCACTCACCGATGGCTTGTGAGGTGGCCCACGCTGCAGTACGCATTCACCAGCTGGCTGCACACCACGTGCTCGTGCGCCTGGTCTGTCGGGTGGCAGCGCAGCTGGCACGTGTGGCCGCACGGCATCTTCTGGCCGCACATCATGTGGCAGCCTCCCTGGGGCGCGTGCTTGAGGAAGGCAGCGGGGCTGTCGAGCGTGGCCTTGGTGCCGTGAACCTGGCACTGAGATGGCAGGCCGCACAGCACAGACTTGGCCTCTTGCAGGGCGCCAAGCAGCTGGCCCCAGTGCTCGCGCGCAGCGTGGCTCTTGGCGCTCTTCAGGCACTCTGCGTTGCCGATGAGGATGAGGCTGTGGCGTGCGCGCTAGAGCAGCACGTTGATGCGCTCGGGCTCTCTCGGGAAGCCCACGCTGCCGTGCAGGTTGGACCTGACCAGGCTGGCGACGACCACGTCTGCCTCCTCGCCCTGTGGGAGCACACACAACACAGCAGGCGCACGCAGCAGGCAGGCATCAGCAGGCTGGTGTGTGGCACACAGCAGGCTCACGCCGCAGACGGGCGCCAGCAGGCTGGCGGTTGGCATAGCAGGAAGGCAGAGCGTTCATTGCCGAGTGCATGCTCGCATCACACACCCCATCACATGAAGCAAGCCTCAGCGGGCAGGGCTGCACAGAAGACGCGCAGCGATAAGAGCAGTTTTTTGTGCCCCACGCGGCTGGAGGAGAGACCCCCTCACTCGAGTTGTCGATGGTGCTGATGCGCACCGCCGCGTTGCTCGAGGTACTGCCAAGCACGCCCTTCAGTGCCCCAGACTCTGTCGAGGCCCCCAGCTGTGTGACGTCCAGGTCGCCCAGCAGCACCTGCACCAGCCAGAGGCATGCCCAACACATGCGTGCGTGAGCAGCTTGGTCACCCCGTCCGTCATCGGCTGCGATCAAGAAGTGTAGCAGACGCACGCACTAGCACCCAGCACTCAGCACCCCCAGCACCCAGCATTCAGCACCCAGACCCCGTCCCCCAGCCCCAACACGCAGCCTCTGCGCGCACCTGCATCTGCTGGGAGCGCATGGCCTTGGTCAGCTCCATCAGCTGCCCAAGGTACGGCGTCAGCACGACCAGCTGGGTCGGCTGGTAGCCCTGCTGCAGCAGGTACTTGACCGTAGCCAGGGTCATGGCCACCTCGTAGCGGTTGACCTGCGTGTGCGGCAGGGGATGGTTAGGCAGATTTGACATCTACGTGCCCGGAGGCTCCCAGAGGACCCCCGGGGGCGTCAGTTGTAATAAGGCCTAGACTAGGGGACTCTACTAGGAGAGCCCACGAGGCCGCGCAAGCGCCAGTGGCAAGGGATGATTCATTGCAGGTGCGAGTAGCCAGCAGCACGCAGGCAGGCGCGCATGTACCTTGGACTGCGACGAGGCGCTGGCCCTGAACCTGGACTGGCCCTCCTCCTCCTGGTCCTCCAGCTTGTTGTGGTTCACAAAGACGACGCGTCGACCGGGCTCCAGACCGAGCACGGGCGGGTGCTGGGACACGGACGGGTGGTCGTCCAGCTGCATTCACAGGGTCCAAGGGTGGGGCCAGCGCCTTGCGTGCCAGTGCTCTTATGTAGTTAGCTCCTGCGCTGCCGGCACATGCGTGCGCGTGCGCCCCGTTGCCCTACCTGCTTGTTCGTCGGGCGAACGAGGCGACTGATGTCCGGGTGCATGCGGTGCTGTACTCCGAGCGAGGCGTGCGGGAAGCCGCCCAGCACCTGTGTTCATGAGAGCGAGTACCCGCGCAGGTGTGCGCAAGAGATCTGGGAAGATCTTGCGGTGGGTGAGCGCTTGCATTTGAGGCGGCGGCTCTTTAGTTAGACCCCCCAGACTGCCCTCCCAGCCGCCTCACCAGCCGCTCAAACGTGGACACGTTGAGGTTGTAGCCTAAGCGTGACTGCACCTGCAGCTCCCAGCTCTCCACCTTTGGCCGCAGCTGCTTGTGGTCGCCAATCTGGTGGGAGCAAACACATGGCGGAAACAGGCATCATCAAGTTCAGGTAATCAGCTGGTGGTTAGTTGGCCTCAAGCAAGCCTGGCTCACTCTGCAGGGGACACCTATAATTCCAAATCCACTTCCCTTCAAGCCGCATCACCCACCATGATGAGGTGCTTGGTGTCGGGGGAGACGCTGGTCAGGACGTGCGCCTCGAGTACCTGTGCATGGAGCCAACACGAGCGCGCATAAGGGTGCCGGTGAGGCCCAGTCAGCGTGCCATCAGATATGATGACTACATCTAGATGTAGGTACCCACATATTGGTAGGCTGGTGCTGGTGTGGCCTCGCGGGGTCTCCAATTAAAGCCCCATAGACTCCTAGTCTATGCCTTCATTCACGCCCCAGGGTCTTCCCGGCGCGCACCTGTAAACCCTGCAAAACCATCAACCCACCTCTCCCGCCTCCTCCACCATCACAACTCCTGGTGCGCAGCCCTTTGACTGCAGCAGGTCCTTGTACTTGGCAGCGCCAGTGGTGGTGCAACCAATCACGCGCGCGCACTCGAGCACCTGTTGCAAGCGCCGTGGTTGTGGCGTCAGTGCTATCTAGCAGTGCTATCTAGCAGTGCTATCTAGAGTGCTGGTCCTTCATCTCCAGGCTCTTAGAGCAAGGATGCAGGTTTAAGTCATCTATAGGAGTTGCCATGCTGGGAAGGTTGGCGAGGGACAGCACCTTGAGGCTCGACGAGTCGTTCAGCTGGCGGATCTCCGCGTCCAGCTCCTGGCAGCGCAGCATGGTGGCTGCCAGGTCCTCCATCCACCTGTCGGTCACAGCAAGTGGTCATTGTACCAAGCACACATTGATTGGGGCATCACATGCTGGCGATAAAGTCGTCCCTCCACCTGAAGGGTCAGCAAGCGAGCAGATTTTGAGAAGTGCGCAGTCCAGGCAACAGAGCAATCCACTTACTCGCGCCTCAGAGCGGCCATCCAGCCGACGGCCAGCTCCATGCGCATCTCAGGAGACAGCTGCCAGACGTCCGTTGCTGCCGCGTCCTGGTCCTGGTCCTCGGTGCCCTGCTGGGGGTCGGCTGCATGGCTGGCCCGTGTCAGGATGGCGAGCTCGACAGCGCCATAGGCCTGCGTGCCCTGTGTGGGCCTTTTCTTCTGCACCGTCTGCCACTCGCCGTCGTCAGTGCGCGTCGGCCGAGGGTAGCCAGACGCCCACAGGCGCCATGTCGCAGAGGGCGGCATGCCTGGGACGCACATGCTCTCGTGCAAGCCAGCATCCGCCTCCTTGACGCACGGCCCCAGCAGCATCCACAGGTCGAACTGGACCCCGGATCCTTCCACCTTGGTTGAGGCAGATGGAGGCGGCTGCGGGCGAGGCGGGGGCGGCGGCGGCGGCGGTGCGTTCCGTGAGCTGCTCTCACCCTCGCTGCGTGCCGGCCGCTGAGGCTTCCTCTGCATCGGCTCCTCATCCTCTTCCTGCTTCTGCTTCTGCTTCTGCTTCTGCTTCTGCTTCTGCTTCTGCTTCTGCTTCTGCTTCTGCTTCTGCTTCTGCTTCTGCTGCTGCTGCTGCTTCTGCTGCTGCTGAGGGCCCTTGGAGTTGGGCTTGGGCGGCGGCATGTCAGTGGCACGCCACGGCAGTGTGCGTGCGTTGCGCCGCCTGAGGGAAGACGTGCACACGAGCAGCTCCTCCAGCTCCTGGATCTGCGAGCAGCGAATAAGCGGTCGGACAGAGTCAGTGACGGCACCGCTATCTAAATGCAGCATTGTGGGCCTAAGAAGTGTGTGCAGTGTGTGATTTTCTGGACCTTGTCCCATCCAGGGGAAGGGGCCGTCAGGGCCGGCACTTGGGCCACAGGTCCCCCATACCATGGCCAACTTAAGTCTGAAAGGGGGGGCTTAGCTGTGCAGCCAAGCAGCTGTAGGATGCATGCAAGTGCCCAAATGGATTAATTAACCCCGCGGATCAATTCACCCCTAGTCCTTTTAGGCAGCGTGTGTCAGTGTGTGCACAGGCCGCAGGTGCGGGCCCATGTTGCGTGCACACACGTGCAAACACAGTGACCTGCCTCATTCAGAGACGGTCACTTGAGGCACCCTGGTGCTGTCATTTGAGGCACCCTGGTGCTGCCACTTGAGGCACCCTGGTGCTGCCACTTGAGGCACCCTGGTGCTGTCACTGGAGGCACCCTGGTGCTGTCACTGGAGGCACCCTGGTGCTGTCACTGGAGGCACCCTGGTGCTGTCACTGGAGGCACCCTGGTGCTGTCACTGGAGGCACCCTGGTGCTGTCACTGGAGGCACCCTGGTGCTGTCACTGGAGGCACCCTGGTGCTGTCACTGGAGGCACCCTTGGTGCTGTCACTTGCTGTCAGGCACTTGAGGCACCCTGGTGCTGTCACTGGAGGCGCCCTGGTGCTGTCACTTGAGGCACCCTGGTGCTGTCACTGGAGGCGCCCTGATGCTGTCACTTGAGGCACCCTGGTGCTGTCACTTGAGGCCCCCCTGGTGCTGTCACTTGAGGCACCCTTGGGGCTGTCACTTAAGGTACCCTGGTGCACCACTCGGGTGACTGTGCTCTGATTGAACAGCGTCACCTTAGCCTTGGCAATGGGCAGCCGGTCCTTCAGGGCGCACAGCCGCCGGTACTCGTTGGTGTCCAGCCTCTGTGCACCGTCGGCACTCAGAAGGCTGAACATGCTATAGGGCTTGAGCCGCTCGCTCTTGCTCTGGAAGCCCACACTCACGATGTCGGTGATGCCCTTGTCGGGCAGCGCCTCTAGGAACTGGTCGAGCGCATGGTCGGTGTAGCACACGCACAGCAGCGTCTGGCCTGCATGTTTAGGCAAGTGCAGGGAGAGGGGAGAAAAAGAGGAGAGGGAGAGGAAGGAGTCAGCCAGGCATGTCTCGCAGCCTTACTGAACCTTCAACCGATACAGAAACTGCTCGGCAGACCTCCATGGGCAGATCGCGATCACCCACCAGAGCGCCGCACGATGGTCTCGGCGACATGCGCCCCCACGTGCGTCTTGCCAGTGCCTGGCGGACTCTGGAGGCAGGCAATAACAGCATTGTAGAGAGGACTGTGAATGGCGTTGTGATCAAGTAGACTGTGAATGGCGCTGGCCAGTCATGCTTCCCCACTCCCAACACAAGGCCTTGTGTTGCCGGCCTAGGCTGAGGAAAGGCACCATGATGCACGCACCTGGATGAGAGCGACGCACTTGGAGAGCGCGTGTCGCATGGCGATCAGCTGGGTGGTGTCCAGGCTGCTCTTGGCGATCTCCTACGATGCATGCGCAGAGTGTGCGTGCTTGGTGGGAGGCAAGGTCGGAGCAAGGGGAAGACGCGAGCAATATGGGATGAGCTGACCGGTGCAGTGCGGTGACCCCCAAACGACTCCAACAGCACCGACCTCCTCAATCACGTCGGCAGGAAGGTAGTCTGTGTCATCCAGCTGCCAGTGCACGATCTCCTCAGCCAGCGGCACCGTGGTCATAGCTTTGAGAGCCCTCAGGGTCATCTGGGCTGCGAAGAAGCTGGTGTTGACCTGCGAGCATTTATGTATGCATGGTCGGCATTCAGAGAGCAGCAGGGCAGCTACGAGGCGATTGGACACCAGCAGCGCCATCGTGTGTGCACACGTACACAAGACACCTAGTGCGCATACGTATTATGAGCACATGCGCTCACCTGCACCAGCATCAGCCCACTCAGAGCTCCGCAGCCGATGAGCTGCAGCACGCTGTCAACATACTGGCCGTGAGGGATTGACAGTCCCACGACTGGGTTGGCCTGTGACAGCTCCACAAGGTCGCGCCGCGCCACAGTCGCAAAAACCAGCGGCATCTCCCTGCCCCTGATTGGAGCCGTCGGAACGAGGCACACGAGCGCGTCAGTGGGCAGCGTGCCTCTGCCAAACTCAGTCCAGAAGCGCTGGCGGTCCTCTTGCTTCTTCATGCGCGCCGAGTGTGCTTGGTGGCTCATTGGCAGCTGGATGGCAACCATGACGGATGGCCGCGGCTTGATCGACACGCCGAGAACCTCGACCACGGCAAACACGTTCTTCTGCTTCAGCGCTGGGGCTGCGCCAGGCGCCAGGGTGCTCTTCCGGAGCACAGGCGCCGACCCAGGCGCTGAGGCAGCTGCTGCATCTGTCGCGTCGGGCCCAGAGAGACCGAGCATTGCCATGGACTCTCGCAGCGGCTGCATTGTGTCCTCTCGGAACTGGCCGTCAAGGAGCGCCGCCTCTGGTGATTGAAGCAGCGGCTTGTCGCCGACGCGGGGCAGGTACGGCTTGCGCGTGCACAGCGCCTGCGGGCAGTGGCCATGGCGCAAGGCATCAGCGAGCAGAGTGGCTCCCGCTGCAGCTGGCGGCAGTCCCTATGTCTTCACCACTGCAATCTAGCCACAGAACCCCCCGTTCTCTTCAACTCCCTCGCTGCTTCCTTGCCCGCTCACCTCGCTCGATGTCAGGCAGATCTCAATGGACCTGAAGTCGGCGTGATCGTTGTCATGGCGGCCGCCCGGCCCCGCCTGCACATCCTGCAGGCTAAGCGGACATGCCTTTGCTGCCTCTGCGGACACCTCCCCCGCTAGCACGCACACCAGCTCCGCAGCCACACGCTTGGACGCAGCACCGCCCTTCTCGAGTGGCGCCAGCATTGCCACCAGTGCCTGGTCTTGACGCACGTGCTCCCTCTCCGCCGCCAGCGTGATCAGCCACCACCCAATTGGTGACGCGTCAGAGATGGCGCCCTGGTCCATCGCTGCCTGGATGCAGCGCAGCAGCCCAGGCACGCTGTAGATCTCCTCCAGCAGCTCCACCTGCGACATGGGAATAGGCGCGTCAATTTCAGCCCCTGTGCCGTCCATATGGAAGGACACTGATATGCATCCCGTGCTGCACAAGCACTGCATACGCCCGTGCAGCATGCAGGAAAAGCTTACGAGCACGGCCCCACCAGCGGCGCGCGGCAAATGGGCTTGCCCAGGTCGTCTGAGCCAAGCACGACCAGCAGCGGCACAACGCATGCGCCCACGAGTGCTGGGGTGCCGCAGAACGCGAGCGCGTCCTTGAGCCGCGCCATGCCGTACTCCTGCGTGTGTGTGTGTGTGTGTGTTTGAGACGCTTGCATGGCATAGATCTGAGCATAGACTCTGGCGCTAGGTCTGCACCTTGGAATTGGACAGCCTGAACAGCAGGTCCATGCGGTTCTCGTACCCCACCACCGCGTCCAGGTACACAATCGCATCGCGCTCGTCGCTACGCGAGAGTTGGCGTCATCATATCTGAAAAATTTATCATACACTCGACGCAGCCGATCCTCAGGCCGTCCACGGCCGGCGACCCCGACCTCATGCCCCTTGATGCTGCTGCAGGAGGTCCAGTGCAGACGGGTGAGGGGCGCCAAGGGTGAGACACAGGAAAAAACCAATTTAAAATCGGCGGCACCGTACCAAGCGGCCTCGCTCGGGATGCGTTTGCGATGGAAACCGATGTTGCCAGTCTGTGGGAAGGGAATGGTGCTGCCTGAATTATCGCATTTTTTGCGCCGCCGATCAATGCGTGACGAAACCGTGCATTGTTTCGAATGTGTGGACAGTCATCGTTTTTCGAACCCGATCGATTATGATTTATTAAAAAAAAACGGCTTTACGGGGTGTGTGTGGGGCGGTCGAAACGAGAATTATTCATAACACATAATAATCGTCAGGCTCTGGACTACGGTACATCGTCGTCGTCGTTGTCGTTGTCGCTTCCGTCGAAAGCGTAACACAAAGCGCCTCTGAACCCTGAGTAAAAACAAAAGGCCCGAAAAAGCTAGTGGCCAGAAGGGCTTGCACACACAGCCCCCCAGGTAGATCAGCTACATCCAATATATGATTTCACACATTTCACACAAATTCCCGTCTACAGAAACTGCACGGTTTCGTCACGCATCGACCGGCGGCGCAAAAGATGCAATGCACGCAGCACCATGGCCATTCCCTTCCCGCCGACTAGCAACATCGGTTTCCATCGCCCCCCACCCCCACCCTTCCGCAAAGCCGGAGCTGAAACCTAATATAAATCATCCTCGAAAATCGCGATTCGGGGCGGGGGTGGAGACGATGAAACACCAAAAACGACGAAAAACTCCCGCGCGGAGCGTTTATACAATCATTTGTGCCCCCACAATCAGGTGGTAAGTGCTGCTGCTGGCCAAGCCAGGCAACGACACATGCGAAGGGGGGCCACCAGCAGTGGTGTCATTTAGGAAACCAAGATTGTCCTGTTTGCCCCCCCAGGAGGCGTTTTTTCCCCTGGAAAAGTGTGACTATTGTCAAATTTCACACTTTTTGGATATTCCCGCTATCCGCCCCCGCAGTTTCCCCCCAAATTTCCCGGTTTGCCCCCGCAGTGGGCGCTGCAGGGGCTGCGGGGGCGCTAACGACACCACTGGCCACCAGGCTCGGACTCCCATAGGAGTCCGAGTCAACTAGCGGCGCATAGTTGGCGGCGTGGAGGTGCACCTCTCTGATGCGTGGCAACGCCATGGACGTCGCATGCTGCAGGGGTCCGCGCCCGGGCTCAGACGCCCACAGCGGCGCAGAGTTGGCACCGTCGGGGTGTAGTTCTCCGATGCGTGGTGCCGCCATCGACGTCGCATGCTGAAGGGGTCCGCGCCCGGGCTCGGACCCCCACAGCGACACAGACTTGGCACCGTCGGGGTGCAGCTCTCCGATGCGCTGCAACGCCAGGGGCGACAAGGGGCTGCCAAGCCTGCCGATGCCCATCCAGGGGCCGCGGCCGCTGCCGCCGCCGCCGCCAACGCCAGAGTCGGAGGGGCTGGCAGGGTTGCCGGGCTGCTGCCATGCTCTGAACTCGAGCCGTGCACGGTCGAGCGCGTGCGAGGCATTCGGGCTCCCCGCAAAGCTGCTGCCAGTCATTGATGCAGGCGCGGAGCGCTTGAAGAGCGATCGTTGCTCAGCAGGCGCAAGGGTCGCGCCGGAGCGCGGCGCCGCCGGCGCCCGCGATACTGCCCCATTCACTGGCCCGCTCACAGCCCCGCTCACAGTCAGCTGCGACGGCTGGTACGCTGCGGCCACATTCGCCTCTGCGGAAAGCCCCTCATCGTAGCTCCCAACTCGAGCCACGCGGCGAACCTGCTCTTGCTGCGGGCGCTTTGCAGCATGGTTACTGGGTCCATTGAGGCCGCGACCGCGATCTCTCAACCCCTGAACACTGGTAGGCTGGCGCGCTGCGTGGCCTTGCGGGCTCTTCTAGCTAGTATAGTAGAGCTCCCCTAGACGTGTAGTCTAGGCCTTAACTCACGCCCCGGGGTCCTCCGGACGCGTACATGTAAAAACTTTAAAAACAACCCCTGAAGCAGCTGCAGGGGGTGAGCGCCACCACACGCCCGGCACGCAGTTTTTACAGTTTCTACATGTACGCGCCCAGAGGACCCCAGGGCGTGAGTTAAGGCCTAGACTACACGTCTAAGGGAGCTCTACTAGTGGAGTCCGCAAGGCCACGCAGCGCGCCAGCCTACCATACCCGGCACGCACCCTCACCCCAAGCGAGAGCGCGGGGCCGCAAGCCCTCTAGCTACCCCTTCAACATGTCACAGGCTCCGTAAGCTCAACCTGCACGAATGCCGCTCCAGGGTGCAGGTTGTCTTCGAAGACCCGCAGCTGCCGTGCACCATGTGGCACAGAGGCACCCATCGACACCGTTGTGCTAGAAGGCCTGGATCCGAATCTGCACGATCGTCAGAACAGCATGCCGCCTGTCACGCAACTGGAGGCAGCAACAGCACTGGAACGCATGGCTGACGGTCATGCTGGGACCCAGACTGACATTGTCGTCGGGAGCGCCTAGACCATGAGAAACAACACAAAAGGCTACAGCCAGCGAGGCGATCATCGCTGCCATTCCGTCTCTGGTGGCCACACTTGGCTGGCTGCTCCACAGCGTGCGTGCAGACCCAGTACAGACCGCGTCAGACTGCTGCTGGAACCCCTGATGATGGATGTTACAGTCAGGGACACCTCTAAAGGCGTATAAGACCGTGCTCGGCGCGCATGGCCCGAGCACCTGAATGAGATGAATGGTTGTTGGTGGTAGGGAACCCAAACTCTGTAAAAAGCGTGGACGCACCCCGAGGTCCCCTATCGCAGCGGCAGCAATCGCTTGTTGAAGTAGGTGAGCGCATGTGGGGAAATAGAAACGAAAGGCAGGTGCATCGCCAACCGCCCGAAAATAAATCCTCCCGTGGGGAGAAAGGCCAAGGGTTAGGGGTAGGGGTTTAGAGTCAGGTTTTAGGGGTCAGGCTTGCAGGGAAAATAAGAAAAGCAGACTGGTGGCGCGACCTGGCGTGCCATAATGTGTCATCAGTTCAAACATAAGAGGGTCCTCATACATTCTCATGGATTGTCATGGATTGTCATGGTCTCTCATAGATTTTCAGAGGTTCTGTTGTATGGAGAGGGCGCACTTCCCCAAAAGGCGCTGCCCGATCGATGAATGTAGTGATAAGAGATAGGGATTGTCCAGGCGTCCAGGTTAATGAGGAGCAGGTGTTGTGGGGTACTTTCTCAGTTCGCCGATTCATTGTCGCCGCAGTCGCCCATACACAGCCCGTGCGACAAATCCTCTCAGGGCAGCGTGCAAAAAGTACTTCACCAGTGACCGTTCAGCCGCGGACCGCCGGTGATCAAGGCGACCACCGTGCACGCGCACGCCACTACAATCAGGTGGTCAAGTGCTGCTGGTGGCCAAGCCAGAGGACGACGTGTGTGGAAGGAGGGCGCCCTCGGGGCCGCACCTCCAGAGCGGCGCAGACTTGGGGTTGAGGGTCAGCTCGACAATGCGTGGAACCACTGGTACCTCCGGTGTCATGCAGACAGGCACCCCAGAGAGCGGACGACGTCCGACCTCGGTTTCGGGCACTCCCCAGCGCGCACCAGCGGGGGTCAGCTCTGCGGCTGAGCTGGCCCTCGTGCCTTGCAGCACCAGTGGTGACGCATGGCTGCCGAGCCTGCCGATGCCCACCCAGGGGCTGCGGCCGCTGCTGCTGCGGACCCCACTGCCAGAGTAGGTAGTGGGGCTGCAGCTGGCAGGGGCGTCAGAGTGCCACGCATCAAACCCAAGCCGCGCGCGGTTGATCGCGTGCGAGACATTCGGGCTCCCCGCAAAGCTGCTGCCAATTGAGCTGCGGCGCGGCGCAGGCGCTGAACGACCAAAGGGCGAGTATGGCGCGAGAGCGCCTGGGCGCGGCGCCGCCCACGACCCCGCCCCGCTCGAGCTCACTGACTCCTTTTGAAGCCACGGCGGCTCGCACGCTGCGCGTCCCTCGGCAGTGGGCATCTCCTCGTCTCCCAGCTCCAGCCACGCACCAAACCTGCTCATGCGGCGGGATCTGTGCCGCATGGGGAGTTGTATAGGGGCGCCGCCCAAGCTGCAGCTGTGCGCGCGCTGACGGGAGGGGCTGACGGGGCGCTGTGGTGTGGGGGTCACAGGGGACGAGAAGCCCAATGCCTGCCGGCCCTCCGGCCTCAACCGGTTTGTGCTTGACCACCGTCGCACAGGCTCATGTCCTCCTGGTGGCGCGGCAGAGGAGGCGGCCGCACCGCTCCCGGGGCTGCGGGAATCCGTGTGCCGCAACACCGGCGGCGCCATCAAGATGATGGCCGCGGTCTCGTCTTCGCGTGAGCAGCCGGCTATCACGGTGGGGCGTTGGTCCTCCGCCTGGGGCAGGTACCCGACACCACCCCAAAGCTGCTGGGAATCCTCCGACGTGCGTGCAGGAGTGCCGCCGGCACTGCTTCTCGCGACAGCATCCGACCAGCCAGGCGCACCCGTGTCTGGGCACTCGGGAATGGCACAGGGCGCTGCCGTGTCCAGCCGCCGCTGCTGCTGCTGCTGCTGCTCCTCCTCCTTGCCCTCCTTGCCCTCCCCGCCCTCCCCGCCCTCCACCTCCTTGGTCCGCCTCTTACGCCGGCGAGCGGCAATTACAAAGAACGCGAGGTAGCAGCAGAGGACAAGCGCGAACAGCCCGCCGAGCGCAGCGCCAAGGATGACCTCAAGACCGATGCTGCCGCCGCTGCCGCCGCTGCCGCCGCCGCTGCCGCCGCTGCCGCCGCTGCCGCCGCTGCCACCAGGAGGTGACGGGTAGCTGATGATGACGATCGTGCTGTGCGTGTCAGATGACGGGTCGGCTTCAAGAGTGCACCCAGCCACGGTCGCCTGCATGTGCAGGGTTGACAAAACGGAGGTAGGGTGGGGGAGCTATATAGCCACCGAGAGAGGGCGAAGGATGGAGGGTTGACGGGATGAGGCAGGGGGCTCACCACATAGGGCCGGTGCAGCAGGCAGGCTCGTGATTACGCAGGAAGCCCGTGTGCTTGCATATTGAGGTTTGTATGCACGTTGCGGCGTGTGTGCAAGGCATGGCCACCCAGCACCCACGGCACACATGCACTGGCCCCCCCGACCCTTCCTCTCACCGTGCTCGAGCCCACAAGATTCGCGATGAGGCTGTTGGTCACGCCCTTCGACCAGTCGTTCTCGCAGTTGCCGACAAACCTCGTAGCGCTGCTCGTCATGACGATACTCTGGTACTCGAGCACGCTCACAGCGCTGAGCCAGTCAGAACCATCTGGCACCGCTGCCATGCACGCTCCCAGGACAGACCCAGAAGACCCGGACCCAACCAGCAGCGTATGCAGCGCATTCTTTAGAGCCGCGATCTGCGCCGCGGTCGGTGACACCAGCTCGACGACCGCCGTCACGTTGACGTTGGCATCGCACGATGGCGCCGGTGGCGTGGGTGCAGCAGACATGCGGCGGCGCGTCGCGGGGGTGGCAGCGCCAGCGCCAGCGCCGTTGCACGTGTTCGCCTTGCCCGCCGGGGACAGTGTGCCGTTACTGAGGGTAGGTTCCTGTTTGAGAGATGACTCGATGAGGGCGGCGAGGCCTGTCTGCACGTTGCTGGCGCAGTTGGCATAGGGCGAGGCGGCAGGGAGGGAGAAGGCCATCGTAAAGGACACCACGTGGCGTAAGAGCGTCGCAGCAGTAACGCTGGTCAATGGGTCCTCGGCAGATATCTCGCCATCGACGGCCACCGTAGTTTCGAAGGCGGGTGAGAGTGAAGGAGGATCCGGAGAAGGCGTGGGGTGAGGTGGGGGGAGAAGGGTGGAGGGGGCCGGGGAGGGGAGGGCGGGATGGGAGGGCGACACCGTCGAGAGGGGGGGAGGGAGGAGGAGGGAGGGGCTTTGCGGAGGATGAGGGGAGGGAGGGTGGGAGGGAGGGGGGGAGAGGCTTGGTGGCAGTAATGGAGAGAGGGGGAGAGAGGGAGTTGGGGAGGGAGAAGGCGGAGGAGGGGAGCTTGGGGGCAGCAGTGTCGAGGGAGGGAGAGAGGGAGGTGGGGAGGGAGAAGGTTGAGGGGAGGGGCTTGAGGACGAAGGCAGGGAGGGGGGGAGAGAGGGAGGGGGGAGGGAGAAAGCGGAGGGGAGAGGCTTGGGGGCAGCAATGGGGAGTGAGGGAGAGAGGGAGATGGGGTGGGAGACAGGGGAGGGGAGGGACTTGGGGGCGAGAGCAGGGCGGGAGGGAGAGAGGGAGGTGGGGAGGGAGAAAGGGAAGGGGAGGGGCTTGGGGGCGAGGGCGGGAAGGGAGGGAGAGAGGGAGGTGGTGAGGGAGAAAGGAGAGAGGAGGGGCTTGGGGGCGAAGGCGGGAAGGGAGGGAGAGAGGGAGGTGGGGAGGGAGAAAGGAGAGAGGAGGGGCTTGGGGGCGAAGGCGGGAAGGGAGGGAGAGAGAGAGGTGGGGAGGGAGAGAGGAGAGAGGAGGGGCTTGGGGGCAAAGGCGGGAAGGGAGGGAGAGAGAGAGGTGGGGAGGGAGAAAGGAGAGAGGAGGGGCTTGGGGTCGAAGGCGGGAAGGGAGTGAGAGAGGGAGGTGGGGAGGGAGAAAGGAGAGAGGAGGGGCTTGGGGGCGAAGGCGGGAAGGGAGTGAGAGAGGGAGGTGGTGAGGGAGAAAGGAGAGAGGAGGAGCTTGGGGGCGAAGGCAGGAAGGGAGGGAGAGAGGAAGGTGGGGAGGGAGAAAGGAGAGGGGAGGGGCTTGGGGACGAAGGCGGGGAGGGAGGAGGGTGGGTGGGGAGGGAGACAGGGAGGGGAAGGGCTTGGGGGCAGCAATGGGGAGGGAGGGAGAGAGGGAGTTGGGGAGGGAGAAAGGGGATGAGGGGGGCTTTGGGACAGTAATGTGGAGGGAGGGAGAGAGGGAGGTGGGGAGGGAGAAACGTGAGGGGAGGGGCTTGGGGGCAAAAGTGGGGAGGGAGGGAGAGAGGGAGGTGGGGCGGGAGAAAGGGGAGGAGGGGGGCTTTGGGGCAGCAATGTGGAGGGAGGGAGAGAGGGAGGTGGTGAAGGAGAAAGGGGAGGGGAGGGGCTTGGGCGCAAAGACGGGGACGGAGGGAGAGAGGGAGGTGGGGAGGGAGAAGGCGGAGGTGGGGCGC
>VFSX01000074.1:521709-546709 GCA_016618255.1 Chlamydomonas sp. UWO 241
CGGAGGGGAGGGAGAGGGAGGCGAGGAGGGAGGGCTCGGGGGAGGGAACGGAGGGGGCGAGGGAGGAAGGGGAGGCGGAGGCAAGGGAGGAAGGGGAGGCGGAGGAGAGGGAGGAAGAGGAGGCGGAGGGGAGGGAGGAAAGGGAGACGGAGGAAATGGAGAGGGAGGTGTGGGGGGAGGGCTCGGGGGAGGGAACGGAGGAGGTGGGGGGGGGGGAGGGAGGGGAGGGAGGTGGTGGCGGAGGGGAGGGAGGCGGTGGCGGAGGGCTCGGCGGAGGCGAGGGAGGAAGGGGAGGTGGAGGCGAGGGAGGAAGGGGAGGCGGAGGGGAGGGAGGAAGGGGAGGCGAAGGGGAGGGAGGCGGTGGCGGTGGTGGAGGGCTCGGCGGAGGCGTAGGCGAGGGCGGCGGCGATGGTAATTGACCAACGAGGCCGATCGCATCAAGGGCCTCCTGCCCGAGCATCTGTATTTTGGCACAGGCAGCGCATGGGTGGGCGTCAGCAGGCGCGTTGCTCGGAAGGCGTGTGTGTGTGTGTGTGTGTGTGCGTGCGTGCATGTGTGCGTGTGTGCGTGCGTGTGGATATAGATGAAAAAGCGTGCGGGTTTATATCCACATAATAATAGCGTAATACTCGTGCACGTGTATATCCACATAATCGAGCGCGGTTTTGAAAACATCAACCGCACACGCGGTTTATGGAAACATAATCGCGCGCAACGTTTATTTGGTTTTTGGGGCAGGCCAGAGGCCTGCTCACGGGGCAGGACTCCAGCCTGCGCATGGGGCACGCAAGGGGCTGGCGTCTGGTTGGCATCTGTGGTCTTTAAGCTGGACACACTTCCAGGGCATTGCGCTACTGCTGCTCAGGGCAGGCCTCCAGCCTGCGCATGAGGCAGGCCAGAAGCCTGGTTCTGGCTGGCTTCTGGATCCTTGGATGACGGCTGGACCCGCATTCTGCTAGTGTGGGTGCGCGACTGCTACAGCAGGGGCGGGCCTGGGTCTTGGGTCTTGGTTCTTGAGGTCTTGGGTCTTGACGTTGCCGCCTTGGGGCGATGCCGCGCCACATGAAGAGGCCGCAACGCCTGCATATGCAGCAGAGACTCATCAGAGCAGTTTGTGCACACGGGCAGAGTACAGCGCAACTAGCAGGCATACAGGCAGGGACAGGCAAACAGCACGCCGGCTCAGGCAGCAGGATAACTGTGCGAGTGCGCCCACCTGGGTCTTGGGTCATGGGTCTTGGGGCGCGGGTCTTGTGGGTCTCGAGGTGAGGCGATGCTGCGCCACACATAGGATGATCGCAACGCCTGCGCATTCAGCAGAGACTCATCAGATCAGTATTAGCCCCGGGTCAGAGCACAGCCCAACTTGCAGGCAGGGGCAGGCAAGCAGCAGGCAACACTAGGCGGGCTAGGCAGCAGGCAGCAAACAGCGTGATGCAGCCTGCGCATGGAGCAGACGTCAGAGCAGTCCCTGCGCTGGGGCAGACCACAGCTCGAATAGCAGGCTTACAGGCAGGGGCAGGTAAGCAGTTGGCAGGCTCAGGCAGCAGGAGCGAGGTGAGGAGATGCTGCGCCGCATGATCGCGACGCCTGCGTGCATGCAGCAGAGGCCCAGCAGAGCAGTCCCTGCGCTGGGGCACAACATAGCCCAACTATCAGGCATGCAAGGCAGGGACGCAGTGCTCAGGCTCAGGCAGGCTAGGCAGGCCAAGGCAGGGGCAAGCGCGCGTACATGGTGCTACCTGGTGCTTTCGTGCCGGTGATTCGTCGCCGTCGACGACGCGGCTCCTGCCAGCGAGCTGGCTTGGTAGATACGGCTGATTAGAAGGCATGCCGCTGAGGGGCGAGGGCTGGCTGGCGTGGCGTGGCGGCGAGGCGGAAGGTGGCCTGTAGCACTATCGCCGAGCGGGCGGGCATGCGCTGCTGCGCACACTAGCTGCGTCAGAAACAGCGCGAGCACCGCGATGACCGTTATAGCGAAGGGGAGCGGCAGAATAGACGGGAGTGGTCCAAATTTTCGTTTTGCATGGTGCAGGTTTGGAGCAGGTGCGAGGGTCCGACCCAAAACAGCACCTATCTCCGCATTTACATGTCTACAACAGTGTGCATGGGGTTAGGAGCCTTAACACATGGACGTGGGGCGTCCTGGGGGACGAGGTTGTTAGTACTCTGCGCTGCGTATGTGCCACATGCATCCTGCGCTGCGTATGTGCCACATGCATGCCACATGCATGCCGCCTCGCGCGCATGGGGTGTGCGCTGCCTCGGCCTCGGCCGTCGTGCACGGCCTCGGCCTCAGCCTCGGCGCGCACGTCCCCATGCGTGCTCGGCGGCGCGCATACATGTTCAGTGTATGTGCCACATGCATCTGCGCCGCCTCGCGCGTATGTGGATGTGCATGCCTCGGCCTTGGCGGCGTACGTGCATGCATGCATACATATACATATGTATAGCGCGTGCATGTGTGTGTGCGTGTGCGTGTGCGTGTGCAAGCATTTGAGTGTGTGTGGTTGTGTGTGCACCATCCGCACGACGTGGAAGGCGCGTGCGTCAGTGTGTGTGAGTGTGTGCGACTGTGTGCGTGTGCTTGGGTGTGTGCGCGCACGCGCGTCAGTGGTGTCCTCGCAGCCCTCGCAACCCCCGCCCCCGTT
Organism: Chlamydomonas sp. UWO 241; assembly: GCA_016618255.1. NCBI lineage: Eukaryota > Viridiplantae > Chlorophyta > Chlorophyceae > Chlamydomonadales > Chlamydomonadaceae > Chlamydomonas > Chlamydomonas priscui. The sequence continues at coordinate 524,361 of VFSX01000074.1, forward strand.
TGGGGAGGAAAGTGTGGGGGCGAATAGCGAGAATTTCGCCCCGAAAAGGTGTAAAAACGACAATTGTCATACTTTTCCCAGACACTAAACCCTAAACCCTAAACCCCTAACCCTGACACACTCGACTCCCAGCCCTTGCAACACACACCTGTCATCACCGCCTTCACTTTGAATGATGTCAACCCTTGATCTTAAACACTGAACCAGTTGTGTCATTTAGGAAACCATGAATGCCCTGTTTGCCCCCGCAACATAGGAGGGAACATGCCGAATCGCCTACAGGTGGCGTTTTTTCGCGGGAAAGTGTGACAATCGTCAAATTTTGCAGTTTGGGAGCGAAATTTCCTGTCTGGGGCCCGTAACTCCTCAGCCCCATTCCCGCAACCCGTAACTCAGGCCCTCCTCCCCAATAGCCTCCATTACCCCCCCGTAACTCCCGTAACTCTGTCGTCTGTGAGTACCAGTCAACGCTGCGCCTGGTCGACCGTAGATGTGGGGTCAGAAATAATCAGCCTGATCTCCTCCCTTGACCCTCACTGGCCCTCCCAGAGGCCAAATTGGCCTGATGCAGGCACGCTGTAGTCATCCTCGGGCGCTGCTGGGGCCTGGAGGGCGTCGATTCACAATTTCAGCAGCGTTTCACACTTTTCTGAGTTACTGGGTTCTGGGCAAGGCTCTCTCGTATCTCCCGTAACAGTAACAACCGGGGTTGAGTAACGGGAGTTACAGTTACGGACGCCACCCTGGAAATTTCTGTAGTTCGCCCCCGCAGTTTCTTCCCAAATTTCGCGGTTTGCCCTCGCAGCGGGGGCTGCAGGGACTGCGGGGGCGCAAGTGAGACCACTGCCCCACACACCTTGCCCCCTGACCCCGTTATCTGAACCCCCACACTGAGCAGTAGCCTCTGCTGCCGCTCTGGTGGAGGTCTAGGGGACACGATCCCACAGGCCTGTGAACCCCGGCCGTGCCCCCACGGAGAGGAGACAGAACTGGGGGCTGAGTGTCCTGTCTTGGTCCAGCCCCAACCCACTCTCCCCCCCACCACCAGTAGCCAGCCACCCGTCTGTAGCGCTCGGGCGTTGTACGCCGAGCAAGGTCGAATACGCTAGCCGGTAGGTGCGTCACACACGACTGTAAAATCCATCAGCAGCATCAACCCCCCGTAAGCCTGAACCTTAAAACCGGACCCTAAACCCTGAACCCTAAACCCCCAAGCCTTCAACCCACTCACAGATGTCATGACCCTAACGCCCTTCGCCAAGTAGGATGTGGTACCGCCTGGGACGGTCCATGTAAACCTGTTGTTGGAGAGGAGGCACGTTGAACCGTCGGACTTGGGACTTCCGTCTGACAGACTGAGGGAGTAGACTGTGTTGTCGACGCCTGCATGTGTGTGTGTGTGTGTGTGTGTGTGCGTGTGTGCGTGTGAGTGTGTGTGGCTTTACAGTCCGTCGGACGCCTTTGCTGGCGCATTAGACTCTGTGTGTGTGTGTGTGTGCGTGTGTGTGTGTGAATGTGTGATGGAGGGAAACTGGCCTTGGGCATCAATCCATGTGAAGGGGGAGGACGGGGGGGGAGGGGGGGGGACCAGTCGCAGAGGAGGATGCACGTCCACCGCATCCCCATGCCCCTCCAGCCAAACCTCTCAAACATTCCACTCCCTCCCCCCCAACGGTCCGTATGGTCCGGCCGCCCCTCGGGCGCCGGCCCCTCCACCTCGGCGGTCAAGTATTGGATTGGCAAGCGCCACTTGACCGCCTATCCCCGGGAAGCAGTCAGGACCTATCTTGGAGGCGTCGCACAATAGCTCGCCTTGTTGCTCTGGTACTTCACGTTGGCAGGCAGCCGGCTGGTGGCTACCGCCCCTCACAAGTTATTGCTAGTGCCATAACTGGACTTGGGTCTGGGCGGTGGTACTAGGATAAGAAGGTAGTCTTCGCTGGAAAGCCAATGTTACTGTTACTGTTCCCCTCCCCCCTGTCCCCCTCCCCCCGTGAATACCTAGGCTCAATCCTGTACCGTAGTGCCGCTTTGCCTTGCCGGCACTTTTATAAAAGTTCGAATTAACCAGGGGAGGGGCAGGTAGGTCGATTTCAGACCCCATGCCGCAAAAATTTGAATTTTGACACCGGACCGGCGCCATGCCCTTCCCCTCCCTTAGTTACGTACATATCCTCCCCTAACAAAAATGGGCCGCGCGGGGGGGGGTCCCCCTCACGGTGCTTTTCTAAAAAACATCTTGTAACTTTCTACTCCAGCCTCCGTTCGAAATGGGAGTGGGCGCGTGGATTCCTTTTCTTAAGAGGAGTCCAAATCCACCCTCAGATCACTCACACACACAAAACATATTGCAGGGGGGTGGGGGTGGGAGGTGGGGCAGCTGGTGTGGACCACCAGTTCACACCCCCTGAGGGGAGGATGCGCTACAACCCTCCGATTGGGCTGGGAGTGGGTGCGTTGAATTTGTCTTATGGCGCAGATGCCAAATGCATGGTCATTTATGTGGTGCATTGCTTGGGAGGGTGTGGATGGGGCCTTGGTGTATGGGGGACCCGTACGCACCCGCCCTTACCCATTTACATTCCTGCAGCCCATTAACATTCCTGCAACGTGCTCCCCATTATAGCTCTCTCTGCCTCCACCCGTCCGCCGTTTAGGTTCGTCGTCCCTGCACTACGAATCCCCGGCCCGATGTGCGCGCACACTCGTGTAGCACATAGTATACCGCCTCCCCGCACATAGCAACCCCCACCCAACAACGCCCCTCTCGGCCCCTCCTCGCCCCCTAACGTCTCGGCGACCACCCCAAACACCCCTTTTGCCCGGGTTCCGAGGCGGGATCCGAGGCAGGGTCCGAGCCGGGATCCGAGGCGGGTCCGAGCCGGGTCCGAGGCAGTGCGGAGGCGCCCCTCTGTCTGGGACCCGCCTCTGACCCGCCTCGGACCCTGCCTCGGACCCGAATCCAAGCTCTCTCGGCCGGTGCTGCCCTTCCTTCTGGCACCCGCCCCCCCTCCCCAACGCCCCTTGTGCCCGGGCCCGAGGGGTGGGTCCGAGGCAAAGGGGTCCGAGGCGGGTCCGAGGCAGCGCGGGGGCGCCCCTCTGTCTCGGACCCGCCTCAAACCCCGCCTCGGACCCTGTCTCGGATCTCGCCTCGGACCCTGCCTCGGACCCCGCCTCGGACCCGGCTCGGACCCTGCCTCGGAACCCGGCTCGGACCCTGCCTCGGACTCCGCCTCGGACCCTGTCTCGGACCCCGCCTCGGACCCGGCTTGGACCCCCGCCTCGGACCCCGCCTAGGACCCCGGCTCGGACATGGCGCCTCGGACCCGACGCCTCGGAACCGAATCCAAGCCATGTCGGACCCTGCTGCCTCCCCTCTGGCCCCGCCAACCACCCGGCGCCCCCTTTGCCTGGGGCCCGAGGGGCGCAGCGGGTGTACACGCAACGCATGCCGTTGTGCTGCTTGCGGCAAGAGCTTTCCAACGCATCCCTCCACGCCCTCTCCCACAAAGGGTGGTGTGGTTTTCTGGGAAATGGGAACTCCGGCCCGGAGCAGTATACGGCTCGCAGAGGAATCACAGCTACCTTGCCGGCGCTCGATCATAATTATTTGATGGGCAAGAATTTGCAAAGCAACGCGACGGATTTGAAAAACCAGCATTTGAATTGAAGCCACGGTATTGCCAAAACAGCATTTGAATTGAAGCCACGCACCCACACGCGCATGCATGACCACACGGTTTCCAGTTTACAGTTTACAGCGCACCCTCGGGGCACCCTCAGGGCATGGGATTAAGGGAGCTGCCTAACGAGTCTAGCTACCATGACCACACCCACCTATCAGTTTGAAAGAGTCCACGCAGCCGAACAGATTAGCCTCTGCGACGATGATCTGTGCACCGTGTATGCACGCGTGTGTGTGTGTGTGTGCGTGTGTGTGTTGGTGCACGTGTGTGTGTGTGTGTGTGTGTGTGTGTGTGTGTGCGCGCGTCAGGGGTTGAAGCACACACCATTTGGGCGCTATGATATCGAGTATGCTGCGGTAAAATGCCCTCCACAATGCATCTAGGAATCACTGACCCCCCCCCCCCTTAGAGAGAGAGAGAGAGATATCGTTACAGAGAACTCTGCACGGCAGACCTAGATAGGCTGTTTCTAGTCATCAATTGAGGAGATTCCGTTTGAAGGCGGGAGACCAACCGTGCGCCAGCAAGAGGGTGAACAACCTCGTTCGTAAAGCAGTGGGGGTAAGGGGCAGTGGCGGGTCATTGACGGCTGTGTTCGTCAATCCGCCTCGACTGAGTTTAAACTAGGTGTCGGCAGAAGGACTTCCACAGTTGTGGAAATCATGCTAAGATGATCCACTCGGTGGTGACTCGCTCGGCGAACTCGGGGCGCTCGGGGATGTCGCGTGTGAAGTTGAAGAGATGGATGTTTGCGGAGGGCGTGGAACGTGACGGAGTGGGCGCAAAAGTCACCGGCGTGAGCCGGAAGAAGGTGGTGGCGCCGCCGGCATAGAGCGAAGTCGTGTCCGAACAGCGGTAGTCGTGCAAGTGGGAGGCAGTGGGAGGGAGGCAGCGGGAGGGTAGTCGGAGGGAGAGGGGGAGGGGCGGGGGAGGGTTAGGGAGGGGCAGGGGGCACAAGATGGGGTAAGGTGCAGCGGGGATGGAGGGGTGGAAGACAGGAGAAGGGAGGGAGGAGAGGGGAGAGAGGAGGGAGCCACACTGTGGCCCGGCCACATGGCGCATACATAGGCGCTGGTAGCATGGGGGGGGGTGCATGGGGTGCATGTGCGCGCATGGGGCGCATGGGGAGGGGCAACTCCATGTGACGAGCATGTGGGTGTATGGAGGTCGACGGGGCGGCAGTGGGATAAGCGGTGGGTCTCTTGAGGTGGGGCGTGGGGTCGAATGAACGACTGGGCAGTGGGCGGTGGGCGGGACGGTGGCGGCTGGAGGAACTCGGTAGCTCAAGCGCTGAGCGCTGAGCGCTGGCTCGGGCCGCATGGCGGTCGAGGTGATGGCACTGAGATACCTGGGCTCCGTTGTCTGAAGCTGTAGAGCTGCGGGGGGAGGGAAATCTGTGCGGTAGGGCGTCACGTGTTTTTTGCCATGTGGAGGGCGTGCGAGAGAGTGCGGATGGACTGAGTTCCTGGATGCATGCGTCGACTGGCTGCTGAATTGGCAGCCCGACAACAGGGGGCGTACGGAGGAGGAGAGGCGGCGAGAATCGGCGGCGGCATGGGTGAAGGGGGGTCGACGTAGGCGGCGGCGATGACTGCGCGGGCGCAGCGCCCACAGAGTGGGGCGCCCACAGAGTGTGGCGCTAAACCCCCCCCCCTTACACACACACACACACACACACACGCACACGCCAGTGATGCAGAAAATTTTCGGCATGATGGCGGTCTTGTGACGTGTAAAATGTCCCACAGGACCGCTGTGTAGCGATTGAGGTCGATCTGGCGCGAAAGTGTGACAATCGGCACTTTTCACACTTTTCACACAAAAACACGTCGCGCTCCGCGATCTGGCGCGACGCGGAGGTCCCGCCAAACGACCCTTCCGTGTGACGCAAGTAACCGCGTCACGGCTTTCTGCACCACTGGCACACGCTCACACCCACCCACCCACATGCCCCCCCCCAACACACACGCACCTGCTCCACGAACACCGGCGTCAAAAACTCGACCTGAATGTATTGCTGGGCGCTGCTGAGAATGGAGCCTGCAGTCACCCACGCCGATGCGCCTGCCACGCATTTACCTAGCACCACGATCGCGTTCACATCGGGCAGGCCGAGCACCTGCAAGCAGGGCAGTAACAGTAACATCGGCTTTCCAGCGAAGACTACCTTCTAGTCCTAGTACCACCGCCTACACTCAAGTCCAGTTATGGCCCCAGCAAGTACTTGTGAGGGGCGGTAGCCACCAGCCGGCTGCCTGCCAACGTGTAGTCCCAGAGCAAAAATGAGAGCTATTGCAGCAGGGCGGTGTTTTGTTTACGAAGGAACCAGAGGGTGTGTGTGTGTGTGTGTGTGCATGCGTGTGTTTGTGTGTGTGTGTGTGAGCGTGTGTGCGTGTGTGTGTGTAAGAATGGAGCCTGCAGTCACCCAAGCCGCTGGGCCTGCCACACATTTTCCGAGCACCACAATAGCGCTCACGTCGGGCGGTCCGAGCACCTGCAAGCAGGGTTTTGCGATGGGCAGCCCTCACTGTACGGAAGCCATGCGCATTGGGCCTTGCGGGCTGTCCAGTGATGTCATTAGCGTCCCCTGCAGCCACCGCTGCGAGGGCAAGCCGGGAAATTTGGGGGGGAACCTCAAAGCCCCAAACCTCGAGACCCAAACCCAAATCACTGGTGCACAAGTAAGGCGTACGCACCGAATCCGGCCCCGAGCAGTTTACGCTGGTGGCACACCCAGATGTGCCGGAGTAGCCCGTGACTGAAGTCGCCCACTGGGTCTGCGTTGGGGGAAGAGAGAGTGGTTGATTTTACAGTCCCGTCGGATGCCTTTGATGGCGTATCAGACCCTAGGAAAGAGGCCAGCAGCTGTAATAATTAGACCCCTAGCATGCCATCTGCCATCATGATTGCTGTGCACGCGGTGCGTGTCTTAAAACAGGCAACAAGGAAGTCAGCCATCTCGCGCCAGAACCTGGGATTCTCCTGGCCTGGCCGAGGATTCATCAACTCCTGCACCCGCCCATCTAAATTGGCCTCCTCGGGGCGTGGGATGAACCGAAACAGGATGAGACAAAGCAGAGTGTGTGTGCGTGTGTGTGCAAGCTATTACCCTGGGTGTGCAGCCGCGGGGAACAGGGACAGTGGCTGCGGCAGCTCCCCCCCCCCTCCCTCCCGGCCCCTCCCCCCCCCCCTCCCTTCCCACACGCATGCACCACCTACAAATGAAGATGCGAGCAGCGTGCGCCGCTGCTGCGTTGCGTCTCCTGCAAGCAGGGTCGTGGGGGTTGGCGTCTCACCGCTTCAGAATTGTTTGTTGCATTACAGTCACAAGTGGCAACGGATGGCCCTATCAAAATCCCAACGTCTGATCCGCGCCATGGAATGCGGTCATAACGTCTGAGACAGTCCGGGGTGCGCCTCGGGCGGTGGTGGGCGCCTGAGGCGGGTCGGGGTGGCACCTGAGGCGGTTTGGATAACGCCCGAGGCGACGCCTGAGGCGATCAGGGGTGCGCCTCGGGCGGCGCCTCAGGCGGTCGGAGCGCCTGAGGCGCCGCCTGATCCGCGCCATAGAATGGGACGCCTGAGGCGCCGCCTCAGGCGTTGTGAGTGTGGTTGGGGGGGGGGGCGTAGGCTACATCGCGCAGGGGGGCGTAACGGATCTCAGCCACACACACAGTGATTTAGTTTTCGCCATTTGGGGCCATTTGGGGTCATTTGGCCCCAAACAAATCAAGTCGAGAGTCCACTTTGGGGGCCATGGGGCGGGGTCATACAGTACGTTTGTGGCTCAGTGTGGGGCAGTGCGGGGCTTTCGGGGCACCTCCGCACTGGTCAGCGCTAATTCAGCGGTCAAGGCGGTCAACGATACATTACTCCTATGCGCGCCGGCTGGCCCCCTAAAAACACTAAAAACAAAATCACTGCACACATGCCAGGGTGCCTGCGACTGTACACCTGCTGGGCAGCGCGCAATAGAGACAACTGCATGCACATACGCACCAGGGTCGCCCCCACTACTCTGTGGCATCCTGAGCTCCGCGACCTGGATGCACGTGGCTTGTTGCTCCCGCATGCCTCACTGGCTGCGCCACACTCCCGCGTGCCTAGTTGGCTGCGCCACACTCGCGCTGCCTCGCTGCCTGTGCCTCACTGCCATGCTGCGCCCGCCCGTGCGCCACAGCATCATGCTTAGATCCACGAGCAGAGCGTGTGTGCCACAGTTGGCTACCCGTCTCCCCTCGCCTAGTCCTCCTCGTGTCACATGGCGCGTGGACCACACGGCAACCCTCCCACCCCATGCCCTGATACTGAGAGACTGCAGCACGTGGCCGCCGGCCGCTTGCACCCACGCAGCGGACGAATCTGCGCCTGAATCTGCTACCATGCCCCCCTCTTCTTCCTTTGCCCACCTATCACCGCACCTATCCGATGGGATTGCGGCGACAAGGCCGCATCAACCCGAGCGCTTGGGAGGTGGAGCCCCGTCACCTGGGTACTTGGGTTTGGGTGTGGTAGGGTTGGTGCAGCCACCCACACACATGCGCTCGTGCCTAGGACCTGGTCTGACGTGCACGCGGGGTTACATGCAGGGCGCGTCATGTTGCACGCGATGGCTGCATGTGGCAGCGGGATACGGGTTAAATAAATGACAAATTATGCCACGCGGTCTCCCCCCCCCCTCTCACCTCGTTCCCTACAGCTGTAGAGATCGCTGAAATGACGGTTGCTGCAAGGACAACCAGCGCCAGAGCGCGTGCGATGGATACGCTGTGGGCACCCATAACAGTGTTTGTTGTTGCCTAGCACTAGTACACGACGGCCTGTGTGACTCGAGTCATTGCCCAATGGCAACAGCGGTCAACCGGGGCGTGTCGAGACCGATTGATTGTGTGATTTTGCCCTGGATTGTGCTGTTGTCGTGAGTCAAATCTCTTGCAGAATCTCATATGCAACAACAGGACCTGGCTGACAGGTGTTGGCAGGGGACACATGCTGACAGTGTACACATGTGGGGGCATGACTCCGTGGCATGACACTGCCAACGCAGGGTCTACACGTGGTCACGGCCTGCACCAGCCGCTAGGCGCCCCTTGGACTCCTATGGGCTGCCGCGCGCACCACACCATGAAGGCAATCCTGGCAGCCTCTGCATCGATGAAAACGCGGGTACCAAACGTGGTGAAATACCGGCCGTCGGTTCGGTTCGCCGGGTACCAGTGGCGCGGGTGGTGCAAAGAAAGGCACCTCCGGAGGTGGGTACCCCCAGACCCCCCACTCCCATGCCACTCTCAACTCTCAACTCTCACGCTTGGTAGGCTGGCGCGCTGCGTGGCCTTGCGGGCTCTCTTAGAGAGCTCCCCTAGACGTGTAGTCAGGCCTTAACTCGCCCCCGCGCGTACATGAAAAAACTGTGCGCGTACATGTAAAAACTGTGCGCGTACATGTAAAAATAAAACTCACGGGCTGGCCGGCTGCACCATCTGCTGCTGTGCCTTTGAAGGCACCTCCGGACCCCCAAATCCCACGCCCGAGGGTGCGTGCTACGAACAGTTAACTCTCACGGGCTGGCCGGCTGCACCATCTGCTGAAGGTCTTGCACCGTCTCCTCGAGCTTGCCCAGCTTGAGCTTGGTCCCTTCGATATCTGCCTCGAGGGCGTTGCACTGCGGTCGGGAAGGAGGGTTGGTTGAGGGTCCAGTTTTTATTTCTTTTAGGGTTGAGGGTTTAGGGTGGAGTCGGGTTTCGGGGTGTGGTTCACATGTTTGAGTGGCGAGGGAAGGTTCAGCAGCAGTTGGGAGGTGTGGGAGAGGGGTGCGTGGCCTTGCGGGCTCTCCTGGTAGAGCCCCCCTAGACACATCGCCTAGGCCTTAATTCACGCCCCGGGGTCCTCCGGGCGCGTATGTGTAAGACCTGTAGAACCCGCGAGTGGTTAGGGCAGGTTGGTAAGGGTGAGTGCACGTTGTGCGTTGTACTCTGCGTTCTGCCGCACCAACAACGAACACTCGTATCCCGTGCCAGCTTTGAGCTCCAGCCCTCCCCCCGCCCTCCCTGTAACCGCCACGCCTCGTTGCTGGTTAGTGCGAACGCACGCACGCACCCACGCACCGGCCCACACACGCAACACACACACAGACACAATCACGGCAGCAGGTCACACTCGTGCGCCGCGCCTGCTTTGAGCTCTCGCATCCCCCCTCCTCCCTCCCTGAAAACGCCACGCCCCGTTGCGCGCTGGTAAGTGCGCACGCACGCACACAGGCACGCACACACACACTGACCCCCACCTCCCCAACACACACGCACACACGCACACGAGTAACTGCAATCAATGACGCGCCTGCTTTGAGCTCCCGCCCTCCCTGTAACCGCCACGCCTCGTTCATGGAAAGTGCGTACGCACGCACGCACGCACGCACGCACGCACGCACGCACGCACGCACGCACGCACGCACACACTGAACCCCCACACACACGCACACACACTGCCCCCCACCCACCCACACGAGTAGCTGCAATCATCGACGCGCCTGCATTGAGATGTCGCCCTCCTGCCTCTCGCGCTGTAACCGCCACGCCCCGTTGCTGCTCGAAGTGCACACGCAAGCACGCACACACACACACGCATACACACACACTGACCCCCCCCACACACACACAAACGAGTAGCCGCAAGCATCGACACACCTGCTTTGAGATGTCGTCCTCCCACCGCCCTCCCTGCAACCGCCACTCCTCGTTGCTGGTAAGTGCACACGCACGCACGCACGCACACAAGCACGCACACGCACACACACTGACCCCCCCCACACACGCACACACATACACACGAGAAGCCCCAATCATCAACGCGCCTGTTTTAAGATGTCGCCCTCCCGCCTCTCGCGCTGTAACCGCCACTCCTCGTCTCCGTTTGCAGCGCGGCTGTGCAAAAACGTGGCGCATGGGTTAGGTGCTTTGATGGTGCTGTGATGGTGCCCTGATGCTGTGCTCTGATAATGTGTTCTGATGGTGCTTCGAGGGGGGCTCTGGTAACTAGCCTCGTTAGGCAGCTCCCTCAATCCCCGAGGGTGCGAACTGTAAACTGCAAGCTGATGGTGTGCTCTGCTGCTCTGATGCTGCTCTGATGTTGCTCTGATGGTGTGCTCTGATGGTGCTCTGATGGTGTGCTCTGATGGTGCTCTGATGGTGCTCTGATATTGCTCTGATGGTGTGCTCTGAAGTTGCTCTGATGGTGTGCTCTGATGTTGCTCTGATGTTGCTCTGATGTTGCTCTGATGTTGCTCTGACGGTGCTCTGATGGTGCTCTGGTGGTGCTCTGATGGTGCTCTGGTGGTGCTCTGGTGGTGATCTGATGGTCCTCTGGTGGTGCTCTGATGGTATGTCCCCACCTCCATGTGGTGTCGATGTGTGTTGCTGAGGTGAAAGTGTGGAAGTGTGGAACTGAGTGTCGATGTGTGCTGATGTGGTGGAAGTGTGGTGTTGACGTGTGTGTTGATGCGCGTGTTGCTGATGCGTGTTGCTGATGCGTGCGTTGATGCGCGTGTTGCAGCTTTCTCTCCCGCTTCGTTGTGTGTTTGTGTGTGTGTGCAAGGGCGTGCGCTGTCAGGACACACGCACACCGCAATCCCCCCTTTGTCCCACATGGTGTGCATGTCAACCCCGACTATGTGTGTGTGTGTGTGTGTGTGCATGCACCCCCTCGTGTGTGTGCACGTGCATGCACGCACGCGCGCGTGTGCGTGTGTGTGTGTGTGAATACACCCACATCATTTTCTTGGCAGCGTTCTCCCGCTCCGTCGCCTCACGCACGCGCTCCTCCACACGCTTCATCGAGTTCTGCGGGGCGGTGTGTGTGCGTGCGTGTGTGTGAGGTCGTGTGTGTGTGCATGTGTGTGTGTGGTTGTGTATGGTTGAATGTGCATGTGTGCTGTGTTGCCTCACACACACGCTCCTCCACACGCTTCGTAGCGTTCTGTGGGGCGGTGTGTGTGTGTGTGTGTCTGTGTGTGTGTGTGTGTTCGTGTGCGTGTGTTCGTGTGCGTGTGTTCGTGTGCATGTGCAGTGTGTTTGTGTGTGCATGTGTGTGTGTGTGTGTGTGTGTGTGTGTTTGCGTGCGTGCGTGTGCTCGTGTGTTTGTGTGGGTGTGTGCTTGTGTGTGCATGCGTGCTCCGTCGCTTCTCGTACGCCCTCCTCAACACGCTGCATCGAGTTCTGTGGTGGCAAAAGCGTGAGTGGAATGGGTAAGGGTGCAAGCATGCAGACGCAGTTGCCCCTCCCCCCAGTGGTTCTTCAATTGGGCGGTCAACCGCCTTTGGCGGGTTCTGGGCGGAAAAAATAAATTAATTTTTTTTGAGGGTGTGCCACAGGTTTACCCAGGGTTTACCGCCCCCCCCCCCCCCCCCCGTTTCTAGGGGCGCAGCCTGCGCCCGCCGGTGACTGGGCTGTAAGAAGTAATCAATTGAAATCAATTGAAGACGCACTGCCCCTCCCCCCTACCCTGCATGGTCACAGAGACAGAGAGCAAGAGAGAGACAGGTTTTACCGGCTTTACATGTACGCGCCCGGAGGACCCCAACTTGGCAAGGCGTGAGTGAAGGCCTAGACTACTCTAGGGGGGCTCTACAAGAAGAGCCCGCAAGGCCACGCAGCGCGCCAGCCTACCAGGGTAGAGAGAGACAGAGCCAAAAGACAGAGAGGCAGAGTGAAAACGAGAGATAGAGGCAGAGGGAGAGAGAGGGCCAGCGACAGAGAGACAGAGAGACCCACAAGCACAGACACACACAGGGGGTCTAATGCGCCATCAAAGGCGTCCGACGGACTGTAAGATCGACCACACCGACACCTCGAACTCCAGCCTCTCCACGAACGAACCCCGGTCAAACTTCCATCCCCCTCCCTACCCCCTTTTCAACGTAATAACACTCCTAACAAAACCAACCACACGCGCACACACACACACACACACAGACAGAGACACGCACACAAAGACAAAGACAGAGAGAGAGACTACGACACAGAGAGAGAGAGAGAGACACACACACGCACCTCAAACTCCAGCCGGTCGACAAACGATCCCCGGTCAAACCGCGCCGCGGCCTGCCCGCCACGTTCAGAAGGGTCGGCGCCGCTTCCCGGCCGCGCGCGTGCTATGGGGAGAAGCAAGGGCGTCAGTGGGTTGAGGTCGACGGGGTGCGCCTGTGCGTGTGTGTGTGTGAGGCGAGGGGGGGGGGATCAGAGCGTGCATGCAGAGCATGTGTTGGTGGGGTATGTGGCGGGCCGCGCGTGCGCCATGGGGGGGAAGCAGGGGCGACGGTGGGTCGAGGTCGACGGGATGCGCCTGTGCGCCTGTGCGTATGTGTGTGTGGCGGGGGGGGGAAGGTCAGAGCGTGCATGCAGAGCATGCGTTGGTGGGGTATGTGGCGGGCCGCGCGCGCGCCATGGGGGGGGAAGCAGGGGCGACGGTGGGTTGAGGTCGACGGGATGCGCCTGTGCGCGTGTGTGTGTGTGGCGGGGGGGTGGTGGAGGGGGTCAGAGTGTGCATGCAGAGCATGCGTTGGTGGGGTGTGTGGCGGGCCGAGCACGCCACAGGGGGGCTGCATGGGTGTCGGTGGGGTGAGGTCGGCTCGGTGTGACTGCGAGAGAGGAGGCGACACAGAGCAAGAACATGTGTGTGAGGAAGAGAGAAGGAGCGACGCAGAGCGAGAGCGTGTGCGTGTGTGTGTGAGAGAGAGAGGAAGCGACACACAGCGAGTGTGCGTGTGTGAGAGAAAGAGAGAAGAAGCGACGCAGAGCGAGAACATGTGTGTGTGTGTGAGACAGAGAGAAGAAGCGACGCAGAGCGAGAGCGTGTGCGTGTGTGAGAAAGAGAGAAGAAGCGACGCAGAGCGAGAGCGTGTGTGTGTGAGAAAGAGAGAGGAAGCGACACACAGCGAGAGCGAGTGTGTGTGCGAGACAGAGAGAGGGATAACGAGAGAAAGAGATCGAGAGAGAGGAAGAAAGAGGACCTCCCCCCCCTCCACACACTCATGCCCAAACCCCAACCAAGTACCCTCAACCCTAGCTAGTGTTTGCTTCTAGGCAGCGCAGCGTGGACTCGCCTGCGCCTCTGCCACCACCCTCCTGACCTCTGCCATCTGTTCGATCAGCCCACCAACCGCCACGCAGAGCCCCCCCCCCCCCAACACACACGCACAATCGTGCCCAAGCCCTACTAACACCCTCAAAGCCCGAGGCAGCGCAGCGTGGACTCGCCTGCGCCTCTGCCACCACCCTCCTGACCTCTGCCATCTGTTGGATCAGTCCACCAACTGCCGCACGGAGCCCCCACACACACATACACCAACACACTCGCGCCCAAACCCCAAACAAGCACCCCTCAACCCTAGCTAGTGTTTGCTTCTAGGCAGCGCAGCGTGGACTCGCCTGCGCCTCTGCCACCACCCTCCTGACCTCTGCCATCTGTTGGATCAGTCCACCAACTGCCGCACGGAGCCCCCACACACACATACACCAACACACTCGCGCCCAAACCCCAAACAAGCACCCCTCAACCCTAGCTAGTGTTTGCTTCTAGGCAGCGCAGCGTGGACTCGCCTGCGCCTCTGCCACCACCCTCCTGACCTCTGCCATCTGTTCGATCAGCCCACCAACCGCCACGCGGAGCCCCCCCCCCCCCCAACACACACACACACTCGTGCCCAAGCCCTACTAACACCCTCAAAGCCCGAGGCGGCGCAGCGTGGACTCGCCTGCACCTCTGCCACCACCCTCCTGACCTCTGCCATCTGTTGGATCAGTCCACCAACTGCCGCACGGAGCCCCCCCACACACATACACCAACACACTCGCGCCCAAACCCCAAACAAGCACCCCTCAACCCTAGCTAGTGTTTGTTTACAGGCAGCGCAGCGTGGACTCGCCTGCGCCTCTGTTGCCGCTTTCCGGACCTCTGCCATCTGTTCGATCAGCCCACCGACCGCCGCGCGGAGCTCCCCCACACTCGCGTCCACACCCGCAAGCCGCGCCGCCAGCGCGGAACCCACCCCCCTAGCTTCCCCGCACGCGGCGTCCACACCGGCCAGCTTCTCCTTCACACTGGCTAGCTCCTGCACGTTGGCCGCACTTGCAGCTGCCAGCTCAGAGAGTTGTACCTACAGTGGAGAAGAAGGCAGGGGGTTGGGGTAATTTAAAAAGGATGGGGATCAAGGGCAGATTGTCCAACTTGCGGATTCTTGAGCTGTTCGCAGTCTCTCCCCCCCCCCGGCATCGTCACGCCCCGACACAAAAACAGCGTGTTGCGAGCGCGTGCATGTTGGGAAGTTGGCTCAGGTGATCTGGTGGTGCTCAAACAAGGCGCTCTGATGGTGTGCTCTGATGGTGCTCTGATGGCGTGCTTTGATGGCGCTCTGATGGTCTGCTCTGATAACCCCTGATGGCGCTCTGATGGTGCTCTGAAGGTGTGCTCTGATGGTGCTTTGATAGTTTGCTCTGCTGGCGCTCTGATGACATTCTGATGGTGCCCTAATGATGTGCTCTGATGGCGTGCTCTGATGATTCTCTGATGGTGTGCTCTGATGGTGCTCTGATGACGTGCTCTGATGGTGCTCTGATGGCGCGCTCTGAGGGTGCTCTGATGGTGTGCTCTGATGGTGCTCTGATGGTCTGCTCTGATGGTGCTCTGATGGTGTGCTCTGATGGTGCTCTGATGGTGTGCTCTGATGGTGTGCTCTGATGGTGCTCTGATGGTGTGCTCTGATGGTGCCCTGATGGTGTGCTCTCATGGCGCTCTGAAGGCGTGCTCTGATGATTCTCTGATGGTGTGCTCTGATGGTGCTCTGATGACGTGCTCTGATGGTGCTCTGATGGCGCGCTCTGAGGGTGCTCTGATGGTGTGCTCTGATGGTGCTCTGATGGTCTGCTCTGATGGTGCTCTGATGGTGTGCTCTGATGGTGCTCTGATGGTGTGCTCTGATGGTGCTCTGATGGTGTGCTCTGATGGTGCCCTGATGGTGTGCTCTCATGGCGCTCTGAAGGTGTGTTCTGATGGTGCTCTGATGGCGTGCTCTGATGGCGCTCTGATGGCGCGCTCTGAGGGTGCTCTGATGGTGTGCTCTGATGGTGGTCTGATGGTGTGCTCTGATGGTGGTATGATGGTGTGCTCTGATGGTGGTCTGATGGTGTGCTCTGATGGTGCTCTGATGGTGTGCTCTGATGGTGCTCTGGTGGTGTGCTCTGATGGTGCTCTGATGGTGTGCTCTGATGGTGCTCTGATGGTGAGCTCTGATGGTGCTCTGATGCTCTGATGTGCTCTGATGGTGCTCTGATGGTGAGCTCTGATGGTGCTCTGATGGTGTGCTCTGATGGTGCCCTGATGGTGTGCTCTGATGGTGCTCTGATGGTGAGCTCTGATGGTGCTCTGATGGTGTGCTCTGATGGTGCTCTGATGGTGCTCTGATGGTGAGCTCTGATGGTGCTCTGATGGTGTGCTCTGATGGTGCTCTGATGGTGTGCTCTGATGGTGCTCTGATGGTGAGCTCTGATGGTGCTCTGATGGTGTGCTCTGATGGTGCCCTGATGGTTTGCTGTGATGGTGATCTGATGGTGCCCTGATGGTGTGCTCTCATGGCGCTCTGAAGGTGTGCTCTGATGGTGCTCTGATGGCGTGCTCTGATGGCGCTCTGATGGTGTGCTCTGATGACGCCTGATGGCGCTCTGATGGCGCTCTGATGATGTGTTCTGATGGTATATCTGATAGTGCTCTGATGGTGTGCTCTGCTGGCGCTCTGATGACACTCTGATGGTGCCCTGATGGTGTGCTCTGAGGGTGCCCTGATGGTGTGCTCGGGTGGTGCTCTGATGGCGTGCTCTAATGGTGCCCTGATGGCATGCCCTGATGGTGTGCCCTGATGGCGTGCCCTGATGGTGTGCCCTGATGGCGTGCCCTGATGGTTTGCCCTGATGGCGTGCTCTGATGGTAGCTCTGACAGTGCCCTGACGGTATGCCCCCACCTCCACACTGTCAAGCGACCGTCCGCTCGGCCCCGCTGGCGAAGAGTCGTGCGGTGTGGACGCAACACCTCCCACACCACCCGCCAGCTGGACCTTGGACACGCTCTCCTGGAGTGCGCGGATCGACGCGTCCTGCAGGGAGGCAAAGAGAGTGAGAGTGCGGGAGGGAGTGAGCGCGGAAGAGAGAGAAGTGTGTGTGAGAGAAAGAGAGAGTGCGAGAGATGGAGAGAGAGGGAGGGAGAGAGACTGTGGGGGAGAGAGCGGGTGAGAGTGAGCGGGAGAGAGAGAGAGAGAGAGAGTGAGTGGGAGAGAATGAGAGTGAGTGTGTGAGAGAGAGTGAGTTGGACAGAGAGAGTGTGAGAGAGAGAGTGTGAGAGTGCGATTGATTGAGATACACAGAGAGGGTGAGAAGAAAAAAGGAAGTGAGAGTGAGCGGGAGCGGGAGAGACAGAGTATGGAAGGAAGAGAAGGAGAGAGTGAGAGAGAGAGAGAGTGAGAGAGAGAGAGTGCATGGGAGAGAGTAATAGAGAGAGAGTGACTG
Source organism: Chlamydomonas sp. UWO 241 (assembly GCA_016618255.1). Lineage (NCBI taxonomy): Eukaryota > Viridiplantae > Chlorophyta > Chlorophyceae > Chlamydomonadales > Chlamydomonadaceae > Chlamydomonas > Chlamydomonas priscui. Next base: position 541,595 of record VFSX01000074.1, read on the forward strand.
GAAGAGAGAGAGAGAGAGGGGGGGGGGTGACAGGTCGGCTGGCTGCACAGCTGTTTTCGTCGATTTTTTTTTCCGCAGAGCCCCACTCGCACGCGTTGCTTCTCCGCCCCCGTCTCCTTGATCCAGCCCCCCCCCCAACACACACACACACACACACCTGCGCCCGCTGCTTCTCCGCCCCTCTCTCTTTGATCCAGTCCCCCCCTCCCAACACAGACACAGACACACACACACACACACACACCTGCGCCCGCTGCTTCTCCGCCCCTGTCTCTTTGACCCAGCAACGCCCCCTGCCCCCCCCAACACACACACGCACACCTGCGCCCGCTGATCTCCTCCCCTGTCTCCTTGATCCAGCCCCCCCCCCAACACATGCACACACACACACACACACACACACACACACACATGCGCGCGCACACACACATGCGCCCGCTGCTTCTCCGTCCCCGTCTCTTTGATCCAGTCAACATGAGAGCTGTCCTCCTTTCAGCACTCCTTCCGCCCCCAAAACACACACACACACACACACGCACACACACACTAAAACACACACACACCTGCCCCCGCTGCTTCTCTGCTCCCGTCTCTTCGATCCAGTCAACGCGAGTGCGGTCCTCCTTTGACTTCCCCCAACACACACACACACACACACACACACACCTGCGCCCGCTGCTTCTCCGCCCCCGTCTCCTTGATCCAGTCCACCCGAGAGCGGTCCTCCTTTGAGCGGTCTTCTGTGAGTGCGAGACGCTTTTCTAGGTCCTCCACACGCCTGCATTTTGGGTGTTTGGAATGTGTGTGTGTGTGCGTGGGCGTGCATGTGTGTGTGTGTGTGTGCATGTGTGTTTCCAACCGATAGCGGTCCTGCTTTGAGCGGTCTTCTGTGAGAGCGAGGCGCGTTTCTAGGTCCTCCGCCCGCCTGCATTTTGGGTGTGTGTGGGGGGGGGGGAGGATGCGTGTGTGTGGGTGTGTGCGTGTGTGTGTTTCCACCCGAGAGCGGTCCTCCTTTGAGCGTCTTCTGTGAGTGCGAGACGCTTTTCTAGGTCCTCCACTCGCCTGCATTTTGGGTGATGTTGCTGTGTGTGTGTGTGTGTGTGTGTGTGTGTGTTGGGTGTGTTTGCATTGGGGGCGGCCCATCTACCTACGAAGGTCCTCTGTGAGTGCGAGACGCTTTTGTAGGTCCTCCACGCGCCTGAATTTTGGGTTTTGGGGGGGGGGGAGGGGTGCGCGCGTGTGTGTGTGTGTGCGTGCGTGTGCGCACGTGTGTGTTTGCATTGGGGGCGGCCCATCTACCTAGTGAGGTCCTCTGTGAGAGCGAGACGCGTCCTAGGTCCCCCACACGCCTGCATTTTGGGTGTGCCTATTCGTTTCACAACCTGCCCTTGCAGGTGGGGTATCCGCAACTGTGATCTAGCACCCGACATAGTTCTCCCCTGTGAGGCTCAAAAGTGTGGTGCCTGTACTGTACGTAAAGCGCTGCCTGCTGCATCGGTCCCGAGGGGCCTCAAGGGTATCACATCCTAGGCGGTGGAACTAGGACTAGAAGATGTCTTTGCTTGCAAGCCGACGTTGCTGTCACCTCGATCTGCTGTCAATGATGCCGGTCGCGCGCCGCAGCAGCAGATCAAGCTCTGCTGCCTGACACAGCTGATGATGACACACACACACACACACACACACACACCTTGATCTGCTCTCGATGATGTCGGTTGCACGCCGCAGCTGCAGATCAAGCTCTGCTGCCCGGATCTGCGCTGACTCAGCTGCCGCTGCTGCACACACACACACACACACACACACACCTCGATCTGCTCTCAGTGATGTCGGTTGCGCGCCGCAGCTGCAGGTCAAGCTCTGCTGCCTGATGCAGCTGCCGCTGCCGCTGCCACACAGACACACACGCACACACGCACACACACACACACACATGCCGATCTGCTTGCAATGACATCGGTTGCGCGCTGCAGCTGCAGGTCAAGCTCTGCTGCCTGACTCAGCTGCCGCTGCCACACACACACGCACACACACACACACAAACACCTCGATCTGCTCTCAATGATGTCTGTTGCGCGCCGCAGCTGCAGGTCAAGCTCTGCTGCCTGGATCTGCGCTGACTCAGCTGCCGCTGCTGCTGCAGTAGCCTTTGACGACGCAGCTCCAGTCTCGGTCTGCGCCTGCGCGTGTGTGTGTGTGTGTGTGTGTGTGTGTGTGTGCAACAGCTCTGCTGCTGCAGCAGCCTTGAATGACTAAACGCCGGTCTTGGTCTGCGCCTGCGTGCATGTGTGTGCATGGGTGTATGTGTGTGCGTGCATGTGTGTGTGTGTGTGTGTGTGCGTGTGTATCCGTGTTCGTGTGTGGAGTATCTGCGCTGACTCAGCTGCCGCTGCTGCTGCTGTCGCCTTTGACGACGCAGCTCCAGCCTCGGTCTGCGCCTGTTTATGTGTGTGTGTGTGGAGTATCTGCGCTGACTCAGCTGCCGCTGCTGCTGCAGTAGCCTTTGAGGATGCAGCTCCGGCCTCGGTCTGCGCCTGTGTGTGTGTGTGTGTGTGTGCGCGCGTGTGTATGTGGAGTAACTGCGCTGACTCAGCTGCCGCTGCTGCTGATGTAGCCTTATTTGACGACGCAGCTCCGGCCTCGGTCTGCGCCTGTGTGTGTTTGTGTGTGTGTGTGTGGTCGATTTTACAGTCTTGTTGGACGCCTTAAATGGTGTATGCGTGTGAGTGCGTGTGTGTGTGTGTGTGTGCGTGTGGAGTATCTGCGCTGACTCAGCTGGCGCTGCTGCTGTTCTCCACGGCCACACACTTTCCCACACCTGCGCTATCCCACACTTTCCCACAATTTCCCACACCTGCTCCACCAGCGCCTCCAGCGCGTCCGTCTTGGCCTCTGCCAGCTCACTCCTCACACCTCCACCGCCACACACATTTCCACACCTACACAATCCCTCACTTTCCCACACCTACACGATCCCACACTTTCCCCCACATGCTCCACCAGCGCGTCCTCCAGCGCGTCCGCCTCGGCCTCTGCCAGTTCGCTCCTCACCCCTCCACGGCCAAACACATTTCCACACCTGCAAAATCCCACACGTTTCCACACTTTCCCACACTTCCCCACACCTGCTCGACCAGCGCCTCCAGCGCGTCCGCCTTGGCCTCTGCCAGTTTGCTCCTCACACCTCCACGGCCACACACATTTCCACACCTACACAATCCCACACTTTCCCACACCCACACATTTCCACACTTTCCCACACTTTCCCACACTTCCCCACACCTGCTCCACCAGCGCCTCCAGCGCGTCCGCCTTGGCCTCTGCCAGTTCGCTCCTCTCGGTTGCCAGCTCCGCCCTCCGCGCGGTCGCGCGAACCTGCGGCGTGCGCGTGTGCATGCATGGGGGTTCATTGGGAACAGTCATCCTTTCGATTGTCCCCAAAAAAGTTTCCCGGCTTCGTCGGGGTTTTCGGGCTGCAGTCCGGAGAATCGCTTCAAAAAGTGCGAAAATATACGATTTCACACTTTCGTGCCCCCAAACCATCGGGGGCGCGCCCCCCGGGCACGCATTTTTCGTTTCCCAATCGGAAAGGAAATCCCTGGCGTGTGCATGCATGGGCCACAGAGTTAACCATGCCGGGAAGCGGAGTGGCAGCGCGTGCACACAGACCAGGCAAGATCAGCTGGCATGCATTGCACAGAGAGAACCCCTCCCACCTCAACCACCTGCGCCGCCATCGCCCCGATGCAGCGCCCCGCCAGCTCACACACATACACACAAATGAGGCAATTCAAAGGTTTCTCTCTTTCTCTCTCTCTTCCTTGCTCTCTCCGTCTCTTTCCCTTTCTCTGTCGCTTTCTCTCTCGCTCTCTCTTCCTCTCTTCGTCGTCTCTCTCTTTCTCTCTCTCTATTTTCCTCTCTTCCTCTCTTTCTCTCTCTTCCTCTCTCTCTTTCTAGCTCTCTTCGTCTTCTCTCTCTTTCTCTCTCTCTCTTCCTCTCTTTCTCCATCTCTTTCTCTTTCTCTCTCTCTTTCTCTCTTTCTCTCTCCCTCCCTCCCTCTCTCTCTCTCTCTCTCTCTCACCTCCAAAACCAGAGCTGCCACCTCCCCATGCAGCGCCCCGCCACCTCACACACACATACAGTGTACGCACACATACACACAAATGAGGCGATTTAAATGTTTCTATATCCCCGTCTCTCTTTGTCTCTCTCTCTGTCTCTCTCTCACCTCCAAAACCAGCGCCGCCACCTCCCCATGCAGCGCCGCTAACGACGACTGCGTTGCTGATGACGGTGCTGCGCTGCTGCCGGCGCGTGTCGAGCCTGCATGGCGGTGTGTGTGTGTGTGTGTCAGCTGCCGACGCTGGAGCTGCTCTGCTGCCAGTGCGTGTGGAGCCTGCATGGCGGTGTGTGTGTGTTTGTGTGTCAGCTGCCAACGACGGGGCTGTGCTGCTGCTGGGGCGTGTCGAGCCTGCATGGCGGTGTGTGTGTGTGTGTGTGTGTGTGTGTCAGCTGCCAACGACGGGGCTGCGCTGCTGCTGGGGCGTGTCGAGCCTGCATGGCGGTATGTGCGTGTGTGTGTGTGTGTGTGTGTCAGCTGCCGACGCTGGAGCTGCTCTGCTGCCAGTGCGTGTGGAGCCTGCATGGCGGTGTGTGTGTGTGTGTGTGTGTGTCAGCTGCCAACGACGGGGCTGCGCTGCTGCTGGGGCGTGTCGAGCCTGCATGGCGGTGTGTGTGTGTGTGTGTGTGTGTGTCAGCTGCCGATGCTGGAGCTGCGGTGCTGCCGGCGCGTGTTGAGCCTACATGGCGGTGTGTGTGTGTGTGTGTGTGTGTGTGTGTGTGCCAGCTGCCGACGCTGGAGCTGCGGTGCTGCCAGCACGTGTCGAGCCTGCATGGCGGTGTGTGTGTGTGTGTGTGTGTGTGTGTGTGTGTGTGTGTGTGTGCGTGCTAGCTGCCGACGACGGAGCTGCGGTGCTGCCTGCGTGCGTCGAGCATAAGTGGTGGCGGTACAGGTGCTGTTGTTGATGGCAGCAGGAGTAGTGGCAGCAGCAACAGCAGCTCTCCATGCCACGCACATGCACACACATACGCACACACACACACACACACACACAC
>VFSX01000074.1:556709-581975 GCA_016618255.1 Chlamydomonas sp. UWO 241
GCGCACACACACACACACACACACACTGCTGTCATGCTACAGGTCATGAACGTCAACGTGCAAGAGGCGATGAACCACCTACCGGACACGACCAACGGCAGTTGTTACACACACACACACACACACACACACGCACGCACGCACGCACACACTCACACACACATGTGCGCACACACACACACGCACACACTGCTGTCATGCTACAGGTCATGAATGTCAACGTGCAAGAGGCGATGAACCACCTCCAAGACATGGAGGACGAGGTGTGTCTGGCGGTTGGCGTGACCGAAGGGTTTCAATGGTTGTCAGTGTTTCTCAAGGGTTTATGAAGGCTTATGAATCCACCCTAAAGTAACCCCAAACGAATTTACGCCTTCGCCTGACCAGGGCGATGAAGCAACTACAGGGCATGGAGGGGGAGGGGGATCTAGGGTTTGGTGCTTCTTAAGGTTTTGTCAATTGCTCCTTTCAACCCCCTTTAGGGTTCGTTTCTAAAGGTTTTCTCAAGGGCTCCGATGAACCCCCTTAGGGTTCGTTTCTTAATGGTTTTCTCAAGGGCCACCAACCCCATATGAACCCCCTTTACGCCCCAACGTAAACCAGGCGATGAACGACCTACAGGACCAGGAGGGGGAGGGGGTTCTGGGGTTTGACGCTTCTTAAGGTTTCATGAAGGGCTCCTGTCTACCCCCTGCAGGGTTTGTTTCTTGAGGTTTTCTCACGGGCTCCTATCAACCCCCTCCAGAGTTCGTTTTTCAAGGTTTTCTTAAGGGCTATGGACCCCTCTTGCGCCCAAACAAAACCCAGGCGATAAACGACCTACAGGGCACGAAGGGGGGGGCTGGGGTTTGGCGCTTCTTAAGGTTTTGTCAAGGGCTCCTTTCAACCCCCTTTACAGGGTTCGTTTCTTAAGGTTTTTCTCAAGGGCTCCTATGAACCCCCTTTAGGGTTCGTTTTTTAATGCTTTTCTCAAGGGCTATGAGCCCCCTTAACGCCCAAACGTCACCCAGGCGATGAACCACCCACAAGACAAGGAGGGGGAGCGGGGCTGGCGCCAACAGTTACAGTTACATCGGCTTTCCAGCGAAGACTACCCTCTAGTCCTAGTGCCACCGCCTAAACCCAAGTCCAGTTCTGTCCCTTACCATTACTTGTGAGGGGCGGTAGCCACCAGCCGGCTGCCTGCCAACGTGTAGTCTCAGAGCAAAAAAGAGAGCTGAACACAACATTGTGCTTCCAACTGTCGTCAGCACCCACCAGTTATGCAGTGTTCTGGCGTGCTGGTGGCGTTGTGTGTGACAACTTGTGACGTAGAACCAGGCCCGCAGGGCCGCTTTGGCGGGATCAGGATGATCCATATATGGTGCGATAACGCACCAGTTATGCTTGCTGTGTTCTGGCATGCTGACAGCGTTGTGAGTTACAACTTGTGGCGTAGAACCAGGCCCGCAGAGCGGCAAATTCCACACTGTTCACACACACACGCACACACACACACACACACATATGCACATACGCACACGCGCGCACACACACGCACACACACACCATGCAGGAGGGGCGGCACGAGGGCTGCCGCATCACGGGCACAATGCTGGTGCGTGTGTGTGTGTGAGTGTGTGTGAGAGTGTGTGTGTGTGCGTTTGTGAGAGAGGACGGCACGGGAGCTGCCGCATCACGGGCACATTGCTGGTGGGTGTGGGTGTGAGTGTGTGTGAGTGTGTGTGTGTGTGTGTGTGTTGTGAGAGAGCTGGACGGCACGGGAGCTGCAGCATCACGGGCACATTGCTGGTGGGTGTGGGTGTGTGAGTGTGTGTGCGTGCGTGTGTGCGTGTGTGTTTGTGAGAGAGCGGGACGACACGAGGGCTGCCGCATCACGGGCACGATGCTGGTGTGTGTGTGAGAGTTTGTGTGTGTGTGTGTGTGTGAGTGTGCATGTGTGCGCGTGTGTGTGTGTGTGCGTGTGTGAGTGTGTGTGCGTGTGTGTGTGTTTTGTGTGTGTGAGAGAGAGAGAGAGAGAGAGTGGACGCCACGAGGGCTGACGCATCACAGGCACGATGCTGGTGGGTGGGTGTGTGAGGGTGTGTGTGTGTGTATTTGTGTGTGAGAGTGTGTGTGCGTGTGTGTTTTGTGAGAGAGAGAGAGAGAGACAGAGGGATGGCACGAGGGCTGCCGCATCACAGGCACAATGCTGGTGAGTGTGTGTGTGTGTGTGTATGTGTGTGTGTGTGTGTTTGTGATAGAGGACGGCACGAGGGCTGCCGCATCACGGGCACGATGCTGATGTGTGTGTGTGTGTGTTGGTGTGTGTGCGTGTCGTAAGAGAGGACACGTGTTTCAGAAATGTTTTGGCGTGATGTCGGTCTTGTGACGGAACAAAAAACGGAACCCGCAGGGCCGCTTAGGAACGATTGGGGTCGATCTTGTGACGCAAAAGTGTGAACATTGACGATTTCCACACTGTTCGCACAAAACGCGCCGGGCTCCGGCATGATGGGGACGTCCCGCCAAACGACCCATGCATCTGCGTCGCGCTTTTGTGCACAACTGGCACACACTCACTTCTTGTTTCACTCTTACGGCATTTTGCTCGGGGACTACACGATGGCAGGCAGCCGGCTGGTGGCTACCGCCCCTCGCAAGTAATTATTAGAGCCAGAACTGGACTTGGGTCTAGGCGGTAGTACCAGGACTAGAAGGTAGTCTTTTCTGGAAAGCTGCTGTTGCTGTTACTGGCACACACACTCTCACGCTCACATGTGTGCCTGCTTCGCATTCCTCTTCAGGTCAAACGCGTCGCGGGGCGGCTGCACCTTTCGGTGCACCAAAACATGATCTTCAAGATGATGCCGCAGCTGCTGGGCGCGCACCACTTACCAAAGGTGCGTTGAGGGTGTTTCGTGTGTGTGTGGTTTTGGTGGGGGGGGGGGGGGGGCAGTGTCGGTCCACCAAAACATTCACACACCCATGTTCCACGTTCGGCCCACACTTCCCCACCACCACAACCACCACCACCGCACACATGCACACACACAACATTTGCACACACACACACACACACACACACACACACACACACACGCTTGCGCCGCTTCTCAACATGAGCCGCCACGCGCACGAGCTCTCGTTCGGCCCACACTTCCCCACCACCACCACCGCACACAATCACACGCACACACCCATGTTCCCCGTTCGGCCCACACTTTCCCACCACAACCACAACCACAACCACCGCACACATTCACACACACAACATTCGCACACACACACACACACACACAAACTCTTGCGCAGCTTCTCAACATGAGCCACCACGTGCACGAGCTCTCCTTCGGCCCACACTTCCACGGCATGGTCAACCCTCTCGACGGGTTTGAACGAGCTGTCCCAGGGGAGGGAGACTTCCAGTCGTTCCAGTACTTTGTTAAGGTGGTGTGTGGATGTGTGGATGTGTGGATGTGTGGAATAGCGGATTTGACCGAGCTTTCCCTGGGGTTTTGACCGAGCTATCCCTGGGGTTTGACTGAGCTGTCCCTGGGGTTTGACCAAGCTGTCCCTGGGGTTTTACCGAGCTGTCCCCGGGGAGGGAGACTCCCAGTCATTCCAGTACTGTGTAAAGGTGGGGGTGTGGATGTGTGGTGTGGTGACCGAGACGCACTAGTACTCCCGCATGCCTGGGCATCGATCTGACCTGCAACCTGTTGTTTGTTCATCACCACACACCCTCGTCCCTCGCTTCTCGCCCCTCGCCCCACCCCCCACCCTTCTCACCTGCCCCAGCCTGACTCAACCCCTGTGTTACCCCACAGGTCGTCCCCACAGAGTACTACAGCCGCATCGGGCGTGTGATCGAGACTCACCAGTACTCGGTGTCGGAGTACGTGCAGAGCATACCCGCAGACGGGTCAAAGGTGAGAGGAGCGCTGGCTAATGCAGCCACGTGTGTGCGATGCACAGTGATTTTGTTTTTGTCATTGGGGGCCATTTGGGGTCATTTGGAGGTCATTTGGCCCCAAAACAATCAAGTCGAGGGTCCACTTTGGGAGCCATGGGGCGGGGCCAATAAGTGAGTGTGTGGCGCAGTGTGGGGCTTTGGAGGCACCCAGTGATTTCCTTTTCGGCTCTGCACAGCCATTTCGCTGTATTCCGGCTGAACTTTGACCTTGAACACAGCTTATCCCATTCAGTGGATTGGGAGTCTGACAAGCCTACCAGAGAGCTCGTCGAGAGCTTTCAAATGACCTATGTATGAGGGCAAATGGTCAACAGGAGGTCAACTGTCGACGCGGTCAAATCCGGCTGTGGAACAATTAATTAAAAATCCTGAAAAGAACATCAATGGAGGCACCTCCGCACTGGTCAACGCCAGGTCAGCGGTCAAGGCGGTCACCGGTGCGTTGGTCCGCGTGCCGGCTGGCCCCCCCAAAAACAAATAGAAAAGCTGGAAAAGAAATCACTGGCGATGCATGATAGATAGGAGCCGCGTAGGGTCGGGGCGTCAGGGTTGCGCCCTACCTACGGATCGAGGCTTTCGTTAGTTCGACTTCCTCCAGTGGTAAGGAGGAGGTGAGGAGAGGTGGAGAGGGTGCACACCAGTGGTTCCGTGAAGGATCTTGGAAAATTGATGGCTCAACCCGGGCCTCGCGCTCATTTCGCAACGCAACGCAACGCGCCAGCTTGAATCGGCCAATCTCAACCCAAAAGTGCACTTTGTTGCGGGTTGGCTAACGGAAACACTGGTGCACACCCTAGCAACCCTCACCCCCCCCCCACACACACACACACACCCCGCAGCCCCCCCTCCATCGACACCATACACCTTAGGTAGCATACCCTCAACCCCCTCCCGTAACCCACCCCCTCGCCCCACCCGCCCCCACCCCCTTCAGCCCCCTCCCATTGACATCATCGATCGACACCATCGACGAACTGCCGCCCATCGTCGTGTCCATGCGCCGGTCCACCTCTGCGCCGCTGGACACCTTGGGAAGCCAACCCTCAACCTCTCCCTCACCACACACACACACACACACACTGCAGCCTCCTTCCATCGACATCATCGATCGACACCATCGGCAAACTGCCGCCCATCGTCGTGTCCATGCGCCGGTCCACCTCTGCGCCGCTGGACACCTTGGGAAGCCAACCCTCAACCTCTCCTCACCACACACACACACACACACTGCAGCCTCCTTCCATCGACATCATCGATCGACACCATCGGCAAACTGCCGCCCATCGTCGTGTCCATGCGCCGGTCCACCTCTGCGCCGCTGGACACCTTGGGAAGCCAACCCTCAACCTCTCCCTCACCACACACACACACACACACACTGCAACCTCCTTCCATCGACATCTTCGATCGACACCATCGGCAAACTGCCGCCCATCGTCGTGTCCATGCGCCGGTCCACCTCCGCGCCTCTGGACACCTTGGCAAGCAAAACCTCACCACTTACACACACACCCACCCTGCCCCCACCCCATGCAGCCCCCCTCCATTGGCATCATGGTACGACGCGCCGCGCATCGTCGTGCCGATGCGCCGGTCCACCTCTGCGCCTCTGGACACCTTATGAAGCAAAACCTCACCACATGTGTGTACACACACCCACACACACACCCTGCAGCCCCCCTCCATCGACATCATATGCGACGTGCCTCCCATCGTCGTGCCCATGCGCCGGTCCACCTCTGCGCCTCTGGGCACCTAAGGAAGCAAAACTTCACCACTCACACACCAAGTCAGAATTGTGTTTTTGCCTTTGCGAGAGAGTCTTCCTTTGCGCTGCGTTTGTGGCCCCTTTTAGAGCATCTCCGCAGCATGGTTTTGAATCCCATTTCCCCACCCCCACCCCCTGCAGCCCCCTTCCATCGACATCATGTACGACGTGTCTCCCATCGTCGTCGTGATCAACGACGCCCCGCCCTCGATCCTCCACTTCCTCGTGCGCCTCTGCGCCGTGATTGGGGGCGTGTTTGCCGTCACGCGCATGGCCGACCGATGGGTGCACTGGGCGGTCGGCGGGCGGTCGGGCGGGGGAGGAAGATCGATGGGGTCGATGGGGGGGTCGCGGCTCGCTGTATGATGGCGGCGAGAGTGGATAGCGGGTGTCTATCATATTCAACGGAGGATAGATCGTTGGGTGAGTGGCGATTAAAAGTTTTGGGGAAGATCTGCGGTGCGGCTGGCGGTCGGTGTGCAGGTTGGCGCGCAACCTCGCTGTGTGATGATGATGGCGCAAGGCAGAGGTAGCCGTGGAGACAACCTCGCCGTGTGATGGTGTCGCGAGGCGGAGGTAGCTGGGTGTGCAGTGCTTCTTGGATAGATTCTGCAGATTCTGCCTGAGATGACGGGATTCTCACTTAGGTTCCCGTTCGGCACGCTAGTTCCGGAAAGGGTCCCTTTTGACCCCTAGAAGCTAACGGAAGCTGGTATGGACCCCCCCCCCTGTCAGCATCGCGTCAGCATGCGAGCAGCGCAGGGCGGAGCTGACGTGTGTGTGTGACAGAGAGAGTGTCAGTGTGTGTGAGAGTGTCAGTGGGTGGGTGGGTGGTTGTTGGGGGGGGGGGCGGGGGTCACATCAACTCGACGCCGAATGGGTCGTGACGCATCAGCCTTACCATTTTAGCAGCATCGTATGTGGGCTGCCTCTGTTTGCATGCCAGCTGAGTGAACGACAGCTGCAGGTCTTCCAAGAGCACGTGGGTACCCAGGTCGGAGTGGCAGTCTCGCAGGTCAAGCTGACAGGCCCTGGGATGGAACAGCACAGGTGCAGCCGCGCAGCTGAAGTGGTCTGGCTTGCGGCAGGGGAGGGCCTACCAGGTCTACCAGCCTGTCGGCGAGGGCGAGTAAGCAACAGGGGGGCGGTCATGACGGTATGCGCAGAGGAAGCGTGCTGTCTGAGTCGGTTGCTTGGGCTGTCTGCTTGGTGAGGATCCGGATGCGTACTTCAACTCACCACTCCGCTTAATGGAGAACTGGCTGGGGCAGCTAGCCTCGCCTTAAATGTAAATGACGTGATGCGAGGCCAGCTGCCTCTGGCTGCTTAAGTCTCGCAGCTCGGCACCTTGGCCGCTGCCTGTACCAGATACGCCCCTTGCCATTCCTAACACGCGGGGAGAGCCGCGCTCAGCAAGCGGCATCGCGTCACAAGAACACATTCACAAGCCCCAGGCGCATGCACCGTCGTCGGCGCGCAGTGCCAGGGCACCTGATTGGGATGCGCCAACCCAACAGAGCGTGAGCGCACCACCAGCGGATGTGCACACACCTACTCAAACGTGATGAGGGAGTTTCGAACTGGGATAGCACTGGGATTCGAACCAGCTTGCACATGATTCTCAACCCATAACCCGGCTTTGCGCATAATTACAAGCTCGTGAGCAGAGTGATCACTCATATTGCTGCATCAAGCACGACATTGTACGTGGCCCAACCTCCCCCAGCCCCCTTGTTGCGGGGGGAGGCACAGGAGGGCCCATCGAGGGGCGCATCCCTAATTAGGGTTTGAAAGGGCAGTCGAGAGTACCAGCCAAAGACCAGCCAAATAAAGGGGCCACAATGATTTAGATCTATTTAGTTAAAGGCCAGCTCAGGATTTCCATTTTCAAATGAACCTTGAATTAGTGGGCAAGCAAGCTTGTCCCCCCCCCCGGTTAGACGATCGACATACTCCCGTCGCACACATGACCGTTTTAAGCTCGCCATCTTAAATTGCACCCGTCACGTGTGAGACCCAACGTGGCCATTTCTCAGGTGCCACCAGCTTCAAAGATCTACGAAAATGACATTGTGCACTGCAGCTCCTCGGGGACGCAAACGTGGGTGGCCCCCTGCAAACTCGAAACGCGATTCGCTTCAAGTCAATCATTCCTCCCGGTCGTCAGCCATCTCCAAACTTATTTAAAATTACGTATGCCAAAGCACGAGACCAGAAAGTTGGTAATCCACCGCCAGAACCCAGGATACAGCAGCCCCGGGCTGGGTTTGTTACCACTATAGATCTGCGTAACCAAGCCTTTATTGCCCCCGAGGACGCTAAGGAAAATCGTCTGGAACAGTATTCGTATCTCCCCATTCCAACTTGGAGTCAACGCGTGCGAGTGTCGTGATACTTACTGACACCAAAGTGGTGTAGACAACCACCACACATGATTTCATCGGGGATCATATTGGTGCCCTTTGATCTGAAGGAGGAAGCACTCTGCTCAACGCGCGCGCAAATATCAGACCCGAACTCCCCGTCCGTAGACGGTGTCGAGCCGCCCGCCTGGCATCTGCCGAGGCTGCGGCGAGTGCCACAGCCAACGCCCACAAAGTCGCTCAAATCATAGAAAATCCTGTTTAGCTTGGTAAATGCCGGCATCGCCTTGGGAGTGGCTCTCTCGATCGAGAGGTTTCCGTCATGAATAAATCAGGGTGCAACAAGCATTCAGCCGAGCCGTGCCGTGCTTCCCCTCTAGCAACGCCAGATGACCCCCGGGGGCGCCATGCGACGCCAAGTGTGTGTCGATCGAGGTCATCGCCAGCTCTTCACGCCAACTTGAGCTTGGTGGCACGGCCGGCACGCGTCCGCGGAGAAACCTTCGAGGCGGCCCACCACATAGCGACGTGGACGGCAGTGAGGAGGACCGCGCGCAAACAAACTTCGACCAACGCCTGGCCTGCGCTCGTTGGGTTGCCACTGCCCGCGAGCGTGTACCAGCGCAACAGGCACGTGCCCGGCAGCTCAACGAGCAGCGAGATCGCGGCGCCCATGGCGGGTGATCGCGGTGGCTCGCACCATGCAAAGAAAAGGAGCATGGGAATGTCGCCGCCGTACTTGCAGTACGCAATCCACCTCCCAAGGTCGCTGGTCGATGGAATCATTGCGACGGCGAACACCGTAGTGAAGATGCGTTGAGCGGCACAAGCGTCAACAGTGCGCAACGAACGCGGCAAGAGCGCAAACAGCCGAGTGTTGGCCGGCATGACGGCGAGGGCATACGGTAGGCAGTGGAGAAACATGGCCACCGCAGCCGCTCTGGAACCATCCGTGCCGAACTGCGCCGCCTTCATCGAACAAGCTATACCAAACATCCAGCACCAAAACAGGAGGGGCTGGCGGTCGGAGCCAGATGTGGCCGCATCTGGCAGCGTGTCGATGGAGCTGCTGCTGCTCGGCGAAGACTCCGGCTCGGTATCGCCAACGTCCAGCTTCTGAAGCAAGCCGTCCAAAAGCACGCGCAGGGCCGGCAGGGCAGGGCGGCACGTGCTCTCCCACGCCATGAGGTCGCTCACAATCAGGTGCATCTCCGTTGCGTCGCTAAGCGTGAGCACGCGCGGACCGCAGAGGAGCACGCTGAGGTTGTGTGCCACGCCATGCATAGTGTCCGCTGGTAGGCGCGCGCGCAGTAGCTCTGCTACCACCACATGTGCTGATGCAGGCAGCAGGGGCACTGAGTGCGCATCGAGGAGGGTGTCTCCATCGACCAGCTGTGCGATGAACAAGCCGTGGGATGAGCGCGGCCCGAGGTCGACGTCGATGTCGATCAGGCCCGGGGGGTTGCCGCGTGCGCGTGCAGCTGCCTGGAGAGCCGTCACGCGAGCACGCACAAGCGGAGAGCGCGAGGCAGGTGTGCCTGACGGCACCCAGCTCACCACGAGCTCGGGGTCGTGTCCGAGAGCGCGCGCGAGCAAAGCCGTTCCAAACTGCGTGTGTGGAGGGATATGTGTAAGTGTGTGCGTGTGTGTGTGTGTGCGTGTGTGTGTATGTGTGTGTGGAGGGGACCGCATGGCCGGGAGCGCGCAATGAGTGCATGCATATATCAAACCAAATCATATGGGCGTGCACGGCTGGGCACGTCGTTCTACCTGCAGGTGCACGCGGCCGCTGCCGCTAGCCGGCAGCGCCAGGAGCGGCCACGTGGCAGACAGCAGCGGCACGCCTGGCAGGGGCACCGGGGGCGGCTGATCAGAGCGGGGCGCTTCCAGAAAGCGCCCGTCTGCAGCATTGAACGCCAGCTCCATCAGAGGCGCGCCGTCGCCGAGCTGCAGCACCGCGGTGTCCTCATCGAGCAGGCGCGCGCCCTCCTGCAACAGCCGCATCAGCACATCCG
This sequence comes from Chlamydomonas sp. UWO 241, assembly GCA_016618255.1. Lineage (NCBI taxonomy): Eukaryota > Viridiplantae > Chlorophyta > Chlorophyceae > Chlamydomonadales > Chlamydomonadaceae > Chlamydomonas > Chlamydomonas priscui. The sequence continues at coordinate 566,811 of VFSX01000074.1, forward strand.
ATACGCACATGGCCCGCAGCATCGCAGCCACCTCGTCACTGCTGGCACGTACACCGGTGCCGTTCCCAAACACTCGGCCGTGCACCACGACGCAGCCCGCGCCCACTGACAGCTGCATGACACGCAGGGAAACGGGCGCACCACGTTGCAGCGAGGCCTGCTCACTGAGCATGCGCGAAAACGGGCGCTCAGGGTGTCGCGCCACTCTGGCATGGCAGCAGCAGGGTGGTCGGCCAGGTGCAGCGACGGAAACTTGACGGTGAAGGCCACCGAGCGATTCAGCGTGCGTGAGTGGTACTTCGGCTGCTGCGCGCCATCGCATGTGGTGGGCGCCACAGGCACGGCTGCGCGCGCCATGGCCATTGTGTCATTTGCAGGGGCATGTAAGCCGGCGTTGGCCTGTGTGTCGGTGGGGGCGGAGGCTGACGAGGTCGGTTGATCCCCTGCTGTGGTGCTTGACTTGCCGCGCGCACGAGTGGGGACGGCCTTGGGTGTCAGTAGCAGCAGCAGCAGCGAGCTACACTCTGTCGCGGCAACCATGGCCATCTCGGTCTGCAGTGTCGCGTCAATAGGGAAACCAAAGGCTGCATGGGTCCCGAGCATGCCATTGAGGAGCAGGTGGCTCGCGACGCTGGCGCACGCCTGGTAGCACGACACTGCACGCCGGGACGGCCCGCTCTCGGTGCAGAGCAGGATGGTCGTGATCTGCGCACGTGATGCCCCATTCGTTGGCGTGGGGCCGGTAGCAATGTGAGCTGCTGTGCGAGGGGAGGGTGGGTGGGTGGGGTGGGCTAGTGACCACCAGCCCATCGGCACCAAGCGCCGCGGTCCGTCTCCCCCCATAGGCATGCCATTCCTAGCGCGTCCCATGCACGGCGAGCGCCCTATGCATGCGTGGCGTGGCTGGCGAGTCGCATGGCCAACGTGCCTCCTTGCACCCGCACAGAGGTGGCGACGCACCTTGAACACCGTGAAGAGGAGTAGAGCCGGCACCGCTTTGCGACCGGGAGACTTGAAGAAAAAGTTCATCGCAAGCTTTTCGGCGAGTGCGAACACGCCAGTGTCCAGCTTGGACCACGCGAGCTCTGCGGCAAAAGCTGCGGCAAGGACGACCACACTCCACGCAATCGGGACGAAGCAATGCGCCTCGAGCGAGTACCGGGGGGAGAGCACGGAGACCAGCGCGGCGCAGGTTGCGACGCACAGCGCAAGGGCGTCTGCCGTGTGAAATGTGTAGACGGCCCAGATCGACCAGCACAAGCTCGCGACGACGATCGAAGCGTCCACCAGCCTCAGCCAGCCTGGAATTCGAGTGCGCACCACCGCGGTCCGCATCTGGCTGCCTGTCTGCAGCGTGGCGGTGGAGTTGGACGTGAGAAGGAGTGGTGTGTGTGTGTGAGTGTGTGCCAGTGTGTGTGCGTGTGTGAGTGTGTGTGCGAGGCGCATGGCGCGCACATGCAGTGGGGCTTTGCATGGACGTTGCAAGCTGGCAAGCTGCACTGCACGCCATAAATGCAGTCATTCTCCCTCTCCGCGCGCATATGCAGGCCCTTCCGTTCTCGACTAGCCGGTGCGTGGTAGGGACACACAGTGTGTTGGGCAATGTTGACACGTTTTGGGGACGGTTACTGCTGCTGCTGCGATCAGGGGACATGCAGCGCCCGGGACACTCACGCCGACGGCCACGAGCGGCGTGTGCAGAAAATAGCTCACAAAGGGCAAGTTGCCCTCTCGCCAAAAGCTCTCGTCAAAGGCTCCCGCCAGCCAAGGCTTCGATGCCCGGCCTAGCGAGATCACGGATGGCCTCAATGCAGTCGATCTTTACCGTTCCTCACTGGCTGAGCCAGGCAGGGTGGGCTTTTGTGTGGCAGACACACATGCCGTGTTGCGGTGGGCGATTTGGGCGGCGATTTGGGCAGCGACTTCGTGACGGATGCCAGCGGATCTGGTTGAACATCTGCACACACACACACACACACACACAGTCGCACTCTCACACACGCGCTGAGAGTGTGAGCAGCAAACACAGGCTGTGTTTGCATCAATGGTGGTGGAAGAAATGAGAGGCCTAGTCCAGGTCTGCTTGTCTATATCGTGCTATCACCACCGCACCACCACCACCTGGTACTTAACGACTGGCTGGCACACTGTTTCGAATTCCAGTGCGCACCGGGCCAGGGCAGGGCCAGGTCAGGCCTGATGTTTGTCGTTGACACCCCTGGTCGACACAAGTTCATATTTTCGTCGTAATGTTTGACAAGAACGGGCAGAAATCGATGTTTTCTCTCTAGCAGCTGCTGACAACCTTTTACCAGGCGCAACACACAGCGGGTGTTCACGCGACGCGTGCCGTTGTGCTGCTCTCAGTGGGTGCTTTCCAGCGCACAACCCCGTGCCGTCTTACCAAGTTTTTTTTTTGGGGGGGGGAAATATGAAATCCAGACCCGTGCGGTATACGGCTTGCAGGAGGATCATTGGATCTGGGCGGAGTCCATGGCGAGGCAGTCGGGAGGCCGGTATTCGCGCATGCATTGGACGTTGAGTGCTGCCTGCTCTCAATTTGTCTTTGGTTTCAATCAGGGTAACAAAAGATTACATGGCCAGGCTCCTGCGTTGCGGCCCGTTCGGCTGCAACAGCGGACCGGTGCCACCACCACCTCAACACACACACACACACACACACACACACAATCGGCCAGCCAGCCAGCCAGCCCAACCCCAAGAGGCCACCCCTAGCGACAACGACCCGTGCATCTTCATCTTTCAAAAGATGTCGGGCCGGGGATCAATTATCGACAGCACCCATCAGCATCAATAACATGATGGACATCATCATCAGCAAGCTGCTGACACCCAGCCCTGAGCAGCCACCCAGCCCCGGGCATCAGCAGCAACAGCAGCAGCAGCAGCAGCAGCAGCAGCGTTGCTGGCAGAAGCAACAGCAGCAGCAGCCCCAGCAGGCAGGTCCCTGGCTAGGGCACCCCTCCCGCACGGGCACCTCGGTGGGTGAGCGTCCTAGCGAGCCGCGCGACCCAGCCCGCGCCTCGTCGCACGACTCGTACAAAGCTGCGACGTTGCGGCGCCTCTCTGTCGGCCTCTTGCGGACCTTCCTCGGACACTGTTGGTGGCGGGCCGAGGAGCTGCGGCAGTGATGGTGGGCCGAGGAGCTGCGGTGGGCGGACGACATGCGCGAGGCCCACGATGGCCTCATTGATGGTCTGCGGCAGGCGCGACTGCTCCATGGCCTCGCTGGTGAGGCGCGTCACAACGGTGCGGCAACGTGCCACGTTGGGGTCAAACATGTCTGCGCCGCACTCCAGCAGCAGGCGCACGCAGTTGTCGCGGTCCTTGTCTGGCTGCTCGCCAAATATCTGCTCTGACCGCGGGCCCTGGCACAGCGTCGTCATCACCGCGGTCATCTGTGCCCGCAGGGCGGCGCACTCCTGCTGCAGATCAGCAACGCGCTGCATCAGGAGCATCAGGGGCGCACACGATCGCTTGGAAGTGTCGAGCGTAGGTGCTCCCGCAGCAAACGCAGCCGCCAGCATGAGGGCGGTATCCCCGCGGGAATCTTCCCACAGCAGCATGGCTGCGGCGTCGGCAGACGGGTGGTCGAGGAGCACGCGCATGGCCTCCACGTGGCCGTTCCGAGCAGCCATCATCAGGGCAGTGGATCCATACGTGTTTGTGTGCTTCATCATGACGGGGTCGGCAGACGGGTGGTCCAGCAACAGGCGCATGGCTCCCACGTGGCCGCTGCAAGCCGCCAGCATGAGGGCGTTTGGTCCAATGCTGTTTCGGTGCATCACCATTGCCGAGGAGTTCGCAGCCGGGTGGTCGAGCAGCAGCAGCATCGCATCCACGTGGCCTCTCCAGGCAGCCAGCATCAGGGCGGTGTCCCCGTGGGAATCAGTGCGCATCAGCAGGTCTGCTGGGTTTGCAGACGGGTGGTCGACCAGCAGGCGCATCGCGTCCACATGGCCGTGCATCGCAGCCACGGTGAGGGCGGTCCGTCCACGGGAGTCTGGCGTCTCCAGCATGCTTGCTGCGTCGGCAAACGGGTGCTCGAGGAGCAGGCGCATAGCATCCACGTGGCCTCCAGCAGCAGCCATCACAAGGGGGGTCCTTCCATGCCCATCCGCGGCCACCAGCATGGCTCCTGCGTTGGCTGGCTTCCGGTCGAGCAGCAGGCGCATGGCCTCCGCATGGCCGTTCCGAGCAGCGATCATAAGGGCGGTGGACCCATACTCGTCGGTGGCCACTGCGATGTCTGGGTCTGCTGACGGGAGCAGCAAGCGCAAGGCAGCCACGTCGCCCGCGCCAGCGGCATCCCAGAGTGGCTGGGCTGGGTGGGTGGCGTTCATCATGGAGCCTGTGTGAAGAAGTGCAGGCATGTGTGCATGTTGGGTGCGAGGTATATGCATACATACGTGTGCGAGGTGCATGCGTGTGGGCGCTGCATACATGTGTGCTGCATGCGTGTGTGCCGCATGCGTGAGCGCTGCATGCGTGTGCGCTGCATGCGTTGCCTCATCGGGCGCACCACTGTGTGCTTCAGTGCTGCACAATCGTTAAGAGGGCGTACACACCCACGCCGCTCTTAAAGATAAGATTGAAAGCCTTCACACTTCTGGCCTCACACTGTCATGCGGTGCGCGCTGCACAGCATGTAAGGTAGCAAGAAGGGCCTCTGCACATGGGAGCCTACCCCGTGGCTCCACACCCCATGATGTTGGCGCCAATGGCGATTGCTGTGGCAGGCGCAGCGGCGGCGGGTGTAACTGTGAACGCGCTGCTCACTGTTGCTGAGCGGATTGAGCCAGAGCGATGGCGTGCGATTGGCGCTGTGGTGGCATGGCCTGCTACTGCGACACTGCGCGCGTTCAGGTGGGCGTGATGGGGGCGATGCTGCGTTCACCCCATGCATGCAGATGCATGCATGCAGATGGTGTGCCCATGCGAGCACACAGGCACAAACAGGTGGCATGTACGCACGCACGCGCCTACCCCTCCCCTGCGTAGGCGTCGGCGGGACCGCGCTCGGCGCCGGCGCACTGCAGCCGCCCTCCACGAGCTGCGCCATGATAGGGAGTACCTGCTGGGGCTGCTGCCGCCGCACGCATCGCACCAGGTGTGAATTTGTGCGTGTGGGTGTGCGTGCATCCACCCACCCACCCTCCCTCCGCGTTGGCTGTGCACGTCCTCCTCCCCCATCACACCTACGATGCCCTCCTCAACCCCCTCAACCCCGAACACATACACACACACATACACACACACGTAGTGGGGTGGTACACACACACACACAGCTACATGGCATTCCAGCTAAGACAACACTAGTCCTAGTGCCACCGCCCTGTGAAGGACGATAGCCACCAGCCGGTAACCTGCCGTCTAGACTACCGCTCCCGCCGGCTAGTTTAGACCCAAACAAGTCCCTGAGGGACATGTCTGGCAAGGAGCGTATAGGAAAGGACCGTCCTCCTCCTGGCCTTTGAGGCCAACCACGCCGGCTGTGCCGACTGGCGGCGCTGAAGCAGAAAAGTCCCCGCCTGGCATGGTGCATGGTTGTCCAACTCCATGCATGGGGCTCTGCCTGCGCCCCATGCGTCATGCATGGCCAGGTCCCACCCTCCAGGGGGGCCTGGGCAAACAGAGTCGTCATGGCAGGCTGCCTGAAGACCAATGCCGACGCCAGTCACCGGCAGACGAGTGCCCCCGAGGGTGAGCGCGGTGACAAACGCTGCGATGGTGAAGCGGATAAACTCTGTTGTTGCCTCGGCGGTCACCACCGCTGAAGCCCTGATGGTAGCTCGCCCCCACGAGCAGCCATCTTGACCGATGTCCAGCATGCATTGACGGGCGCCAGCTCCTCCGCTCGTCGATCAACTCGTCGAGATCGGTGCCGCATGGCGTCCTGCATGGGAGGAGGATAAGGGCCGTCTCCCAGCACGGGTCGCGGCAGCGCCGCGGCTACTCGCCAAGCCATGGCAGCGCCGGGCAAGCCGCTCCTGTAGTTTCCACCGAGGGACAGTCTAGCAGGAGCCAGGCCAGTCGTATTTTATCCCGCTCGTCAGCGGCACGGAGATCCTAGTCACCAGCAGCGCCGCATTGCTGGGTCCAGGGCTTGGCGACGAGAACGCGCCTCCGTTAATCGACACACATACACAAACAAACACACGCACACACACACACACACACAAGCACACACACAGGTCCTGCGCCACCTCGACCCCGTGTCCCTCGGCAACCTCCGCTGCGTCTCACACACTCACACACACACACACACACACACACGCACACACACGCACACACACACATGCACACGCACACACACACACGCACACACACGCACACACACACACACACACACACTCACACACACACACACGCACACAGGTCCTGCGCCACCTCGACCCCGTGTCCCTCGGCAACCTCCGCTGCGTGTCGCGCCAGGCCTACCTTCTCGTCTCCTCCTCCCTCTCACGTGTCGTCATGGGGCTGCCAGAGCTTGTGCAGTACAGCCACGTGCCACTGGAGGCTGTGTACCCGAATCTGGAGGTGTGTGGACGGATCAGTGGGACGGATCAGTGGGACGGATCAGTGGGATGGATTAGTGGCATGGAGCAGTGGGACGGAGCAACGGCACGGATCAGTGGGACGAAGCAATGGGACGGATCAGTGGGACGGATCAGTGGTACGGAGCAATGGGGCTGCCACCCCACGTCCGGTCTCCCGAACGTCGACCACCACCCCCCTGTACGGCCCTGGTGTGTGTGTGACAGAGGCGCCCACATCCAGTGGGGGCAGCTGTCGCGCAGCTGCACGCCTCGTCAGCACCGCCCAACAACCACCCCACAACCACCTTACAACCACCCCCCACACGCACGCATCTAGGTCCTGGACCTGCGCCTGCCCCTGGACATGGGAGCAGCTGCCGCGCAGCTGGACGCCTCGTCAGCACCGCCATCATTCCTCATGGACGCTGCGGTTGCGGCTGGTGGCGGCGGCGGCGGCGCTTCAGGAGCAGGGTGGGTTGATTTGTGACACACGCACACACACATACATGCACATACACATGCACATGCACATGCACGTGCACATGCACGTGCACATGCACATGCACATGCACGTGCACGTGCACGTGCACGTGCACTCTGATCATGCATGCGCAGCACATCGAATCATGCCACAATAAGCGTCCACACATGCACACACACACACACACACACACACATACACACACACACACACTCAGCACACTCACACTCAGCACACATACACACACAGACAGGTGTGCACAACACGCACACAGGCACACACATGGACGCACAACACACGCACGCTCATACTGTGTGTCGAATAATCAAATCACGCCGCCACGTGCGTCCACGCCGCTCTCCCAACGGCTGTGCGCGCTCTGTGCCAACACCCCCATCCATCCATCCACACACACATACACACACACACACACACACACACACACATACATACATACACAAACACTTAGACACACACACACACACACAGGCAAACACACACACACACACACACACGCACACAGGAAAACACACACACACACAGGCAAACACACACACACACACGCGCACACACACACACACACGCACACACACACACACACAAACACACACACACACACACATAGACACACATGATGTGCGCTCTCTGTGCCAACGCCTTCACACTCACACACGCACACCTAAACCTTTAAATGTAACCCCTGATGTGCGACCTCTGCATGCATGCGCAGAGCATCGAAACACGTGGCCACGAACGTCCATGCGGCGCTGGCGACGGCTGTGCAGCGCGGCCTGCTGTCAGGTGTGTGTGTGTGTGTGTGTGTGTGTGATTGCCTGCCTGCCTGTGTGCCTGCCTGCCTGCCTGTCTGCCTGCCCGTATGGCTGCCACCCTGCCTGCCTGCCTGCCTGCCTGCCTGCCTGCCTGCCGCCCGCCGCCCGCGCCGCCGCCCGCCTGCCTGCTGCTGGCTGGCTGTTGCGGGACACCTCCTCATTCCCCTCCCCCCCCCCCCCCCCCCACCCCCTCCCCAACGCCCCCTCCCTACACACACACAGGCATGACCTCCCTGACTCGCGTCGACTTGTCTGCGTGCGGGGCATCGCTGGATGGTGAGGCTCTGGCAGGCCTGCTGTCCGCTGTGCCCCGCACAAAGCGTGCTGGCCTAAGCCTCACGGAGGGCCCGTACTGGCAATCGGGCGCCACCGCGGGGGGCACCACAGATGGCGATACGAACAGGGGCAGAGGAGGAGGAGGGGGAGCAGCAGGGGGAGGCGCTGCGTCGTCAGGGGACCTCCGCCCGCTGCACGTGCTGCTGCCGAGCTGGTGCGTGCAGCGGCAGCGGCGCGGCAACGGCGCGCGGCACGGCGGCGGCCACGGAGGAGGTGGTGAAACTGGTACGTTCTTGTAAGGAGTTATGTAGGTTTTAGATTAGACTGTTTCAAGGTCAAAGGTTGAGGGATAAGAGTCGAGGGGTTGAAATTTGAGGCGTGGAGCGCTGCTGCCGAGCTGATGTGTGCAACAGCAGCGGCGCGACGGCGGCGCGCGGCACGGCGGCGGCGCGCGGCACGGCGGCGGCGGCGGCGGCGGTATAATGGTACGTTCTTGTTAAAGGTGATACGTTAATCTGTTTGAAGGTCGAGGGTTGAGGGATGAGGGTCGAGGGGTTCAAATTTGAGGCGTGGAGCGCTGCTGCCGAGCTGGTGTGTGAAACGGCGCGGCGGCGGCACGCGTCAGGGCGGCTGCGGTGGCGTTGGCGGCCAAGGCACGTTGTTCAAGGTTGTAGGTTTAAGCGTAAAGCAGGTGAAGGTTCAAAGGTTGAAGCGCTGTTGCCAAGTTGGTGTGTTCAGCGGCAGCGGCTCGGCGCGCGGCAGGGCGGCGGTGGCGGTGGCGGTGGTGAAACAGGTACGTTCTTGTTATAGGTGATAGTTTCAATTGTTTCAAGGTCGAGGGTTGAGGGATGAGGGTCGAGGGGTAGAATTCAAGGCGTGGAGCGCTGCTGCCGAGCTGGTGTGTGCAGCGGCAGCGGCGCGGCGGCGGCGCGCGGCAGGGCGGTGACGCCGGCGGAGGTGGTGAAACCGGTACGTTCTTGTTATAGGTTCTAGGCTCAACTGTTTCAAGGTCGAGGGTTGAGGGATGAGGGTCGAGGGTTGAAATTTTAGGTATGGAGCGCTGCTGTCGAGCTAGTGTGTGCAGCGGCAGTGGCGCGGTGGCGACGCTGGCGGCGATGGTACGCCCTTGTTCTAGGTTACAGGGTGTTAGAGTTTCACGCTTTTGGGGTGAGGTTTGAGTGTTGAGAGTTGCAGTGCTGCTGCCGAGCTGTTGTGTGCAGCGGCAGCGGCGCAGTGGCGGCGCGCGGCACGGCGGTGGCGGTGGTGGCGGAGAAGCAGGTTTTTCCTTGTTCCATGTTTCATGTTTTAAGGTTTTAGAGGTGGGGGTTCAGGTGTCAGGGTTCAGTTGTCAGTATTTAAGTGCTGCTGCCGAGCTGGTGCGAAGGGCGGGCGGCATGGCGGCGAGGCGGGTAAACCCTTGTTCTAGGTTACAGGGTTTTAGGGTTTCACGCTTTCAGGGTGAGGTTTGAGTGTTGAGAGTTGTAGTGCTGCTGCCGAGCTGGTTTGTGCAGCAGCAGCGGCGCAGGGCGGCGCGCGGCACGGCGGCGGCGGTGGCGGTCGGGGGACGCTGTTCAGCGTTGTAGGTTTAGGGGTTGATGGTGGAGGTTCTTGCGTCTATAAGGGTGAATGTTCAAGGGCTCAAGTGCTGCTGCCAAGTTGGTGCGTTCACGATGATTTTCTTGTCATGCTTTTTTATTTATTCATTCTTCCACAGCCACATTTTGCTTTGACCGCGTTGACCGTTGTCCTCCTGTTGACCGTTTGTCCTCATATATGGGTCACTTGAAAGCTCTAGACGAGTTCTGTCTGGCGGGCTCGGCAGACTTCCAATCCACTGCATATGTTGAGCTGTGTCCAAGGTCAAAGTACAGCCAAAATGCAGTCAAATGGCTGTCGAGAGCCAAAAAGGAAATCACTGTGCGTTCAGCAGCAGCGACGCGGGACGGGCGCGCGGCACGACGGCAGCAGGGAAGCGAGTACCTGATATGCCCTTGTTCTAGGTTTTAGGCTTCATGGTTGTAAAATTGTGTTCAGGGTTTAGGGTGTGGGCTTTAGGGGTTCAAGTGCTGCTGCCAATTTGGTGCGTTCAGCAGCAGCGACGCGGGGCGGGCGCGCGGCACAGCGGCGGCGGGGAAGCGGGTACGCCCTTGTTTCGGCTTTCAGTGTAAAGGGTTAAGGGTCGAGGATTGAGAATTAAGGTTTCAGGGTTGAGGGTTGAGGGTTGAGGGACACAGACACACACACACACATGCACACATGCACACATGCACACACACACACACACACACACGCACGCACACACAACACACACGCACGCACACAACACACACGCACGAACGCACGCACGCACACACACACACACACACACAGGTGCGGCACCGTCAACTTCTGATGGCGTTGGTGCCAGTGCTATGAACACACGCCGCGGCGGTGGCGGCGGAGGCGGCGGAGGCAGCGGCGGTGCGTGTGTGGGGGTGGGGTGTTGCATGTGTGTGCTCACGCGTGTGTGTGTGTGTGTGTGTGTGTGTGTGTGGTTGGGTGTTGCATGTGCGTGCGTGCGCCCGCGTGTGTGTGTGTGCGTGTGTGCGTGTGTGTGTGTGTGTGTGTGTGCGTGTGTGTGTGCAGAAGCATACATGATGGTGAAGTCAGCGGTGTGATCACTGCACGCAGCGGTGGCGGCGGCGGATCGCTTTTGTCTGTGAACATGTGTGCATGGTAGGCTGGCGCGCTGCGTGGCCTTGCGGTCTCTCTTAGTAGAGCTCCCCTATATCTAGACTCTCCCCTAGACTCTCCCCTAGACTCTTCCCTAGTAGAGCTCTAGACTCTCCCCAAGACACTCCCCTAGACTCTCCCCTAGACTCTCCCTAGACTCTCCCCAAGACACTCCCCTAGACTCTCCCCTAGACTCTCCTTTAGGGCTCTAGACTCCCCCCTAGACTCTCCCCTAGTAGAGCTACCCTAGATCTAGACGTGTAGTCTAGGCCTCAACTCACGACCCGGAGTCCTCCAGGCGCGTACCTGTAAAACCTGAACGTGTGTGCATGCATGCATGTGGACGCGTTGGCCGCAGCCACCGCCGCTGTCGCCTGGGTGGTCGGGTTTACAGGGTTTACGTCGGACGCCTTTGATGGCGTACGAGTGCCACTCACTCTCAACCTCTGTCTCACTCAAACGCACACACGAGCGTACACACACTCACTCACTCACACACACACACACACACACGCACACACACACACACAGGCAGCGGTGGCGGCGGGGGCCAGCGCATGCGTTGGCATCTGGTGCGGATGCACCCCATCTGTTGTCCACACACGCACACGCACGCACACACATACACACACACACTATCTCACGCACACAGGCGGCAGGGGCCAGCGCGCATGGTCTTCTGTATCGGACGCCTCCCACCTGTCCTCCACACACACACACACACACACGCGCACACCACTCTCACACACACACACACAGGTGGTGGGGGCCAACGCGCATGGTCTTCTGTCGCGGACGCCTCCCACCTGTCCCCCCCCCTGCGTGCGCTGTGCCGCGCCCTCCCTCAAGCAGCTGGCGTTGGACGGCTCTCAATGACAGGTGTGTGTGTGTGCGTCTATGTGTGTGTGTGCGTGTGTGTGTGTGTGTGTGTGTGCGCGCGCTCTCCCCCAATCAGCTGGTGTGGGCCGGCTCTCAATGACAGCTGTGTGAGAGAGAGAGTGTGTGTGGGTGGGTGTGTGGGTGTGTGGGTGGGTGGGTGCTTGTGTGTGGGTGTGTGGGTGTGGGTGTGGGTGTATGCGGGTGTGTGTGGGTGTGTGGGTGTGTGGGTGTGCTTGTCCATCCCCACCCACTTCTTCGGATTTTGCATGACCTCTGACACACACCCGCACCCTCATCGAATATAGTGCGCCTTCAAAGGTGTCCGACAGACTGTAAAATCGATCCTACACGCGCGCGCCCCCCCTTGCCTGGCCCTCACACATGCACGCATACACACACACACACACACACACACACACACACACACACACACACACACACACTGAACATGCACGCGCGCCACCGAGCGCGTATGGGGATGTGCACGGCCGAGGCCGAGGCCAGCGCACACCCCATGCGCGCGAGGCGGCGGCGTGCATGTTATGTATACGCATTGCAGGGTACTAACAACCTCGGCCCCCAGGAGGCCCCACGCCCGTGCGTTGGGGTTCCTTACGACCATGCACACTGCTACAAACCAATACCTGTGGAGATATACTGCATAAATTTGGGGTCCCGAGGACCCTCACACCTGCCTCACACCTGCACCATGCACAACAAAATTTTGGAGCATTCTGTCCATTCCGCCACTTTCCTTCACGTCATTACGACCATCTTGGTGCTTGCGCTGTTCGTGACAGCAGCCATGGTGGGCGGCAGCGCATGCTTGCCCGCCTGGCATCCGGTGGTGCTATGGTGCTATGATGCTGCAGGCACCTTGCTACAGGCACCTTCCACCTAGGCGCCAAGACCACGCCAGCCCGCGCCACGCGACGGCAGGCCTACGCATCGGCCTGTACTACCCATCCAGCGCGATGGCATCAGCCGCGGCGGCGATGGCGACGAAATCACGGGCACCTGCCAACAGGTAGCACCAGGTACGCGCTTGCCCCTGCTTGTGCCTGCCTCAGCCTGCCTCAGCCTGAGCACTGCGTGTCTGTGCCTGCCTCCATGCCTGCTAGTTAGGCTGCACTGTGCCCCATCGCAGGGACTGCTCTGATACGTCTCTGCTGCATGTGCAGGCGGCACGCAGGCGACGCGATCATGCGGCGCATCTCCTCACCTTGCCCCTGCTGCCTGGGCCTGCTGTATACCTGCTCTGATGTGTCTCTGGTCTGTGCGCAGGCGTCATGATCATCTCCCATGTGGTGCGGCCTCACCTCAAGACGCAGAAGCCCCAAGACCCACAAGGCACAAGACCCGAGACCCAGGACCCAAGACCGGAGGCCTGCCCACCGTCCGCGCCAGCAGCTGTAAATAGCACAATTTCATCGCTAGCTTTTGGTGCCCACTAGTAGTGAGTACTGCCCCGTGCGCAGGCTGGGGGCCTGGCCCGTGAGCAGACCTCTGGCCTACCCCAGGGGTTGCCGCAGCGCACCCGGATACCAATATGTCAACAGGTCAGAACGATCTTGGCTCATGACTGGGTCATGAGCCAGCCAGGCCTCTGGCCTGCCCCATCTGCAGGCCGGGGGCCTGCCCAGGGATCGCCGCCGCACACCCGGCTACCATGTGTATATGTATGAACATAAATGCACACACACACACACACACAGGCCCCGGGCTGATAGTGCGCGGCGATGTGGAGCTGCGGGGCATGTGTGCACTGGGGACATGCCTCACGCAACTGCACATCTTGGACGCATACCCCTACAGGTGCGTGTGTGTGTGTGTGTGTGTGCGTGTGTGGCAAGATGGGGGACTCTCTGGGTGCTCGCGACCGTGCCATGCACATGCACACGCAGCAGAAGCAGAAGCAGCAACATCTCACAAGAGCAACAACAACACACACTCAGGGGCTCTCTCCAGTGGGATGCACTCGCTGATCTCACTGGGCTTGAGACGCTCGCAGCTGCACACACACACACACACACACGTGCACACACACATACATGCTCACGCGCGCGCGCACACACACACACACATGCACATGCACACACACACATACACACGCAGGGGCTCCCTCCAGTGGGATGCACTCGCTGGGCTGACTGGGCTTGAGACGCTTGCAGCTGCACCGGCAACAAAGCTGGCACTCACAAAGGTGTGTGTGTGTGTGTTTTGTGTGTGCGTGTGCGCACGCGTGCATGTGTGTGTGTGTGTGTATGTGTGCACGTGTGCTAAAATTTGTGGATGTGTGGATGTATGTGTGGATGTGCACCTTGTCGGCCGCGCACACACGCACACACCCTCCCTCCCTTCCTCCCTCCCTCCCTCCCTCCCTCCCTCCCCTCTTCTCTCTCCTTCGCTTCCCTTCCTCCCTTCCTCCCTTCCTCCCTTCCGCCCTTCCTCCCTTCCTCCCTTCCTCCCTTCCTCCCTTCCTCCCTTCCTCCCTTCCTCCCTTCCTCCCTTACTCCCTTCCTCCCTTCCTCCCTTCCTCCCTTCCTCCCTTCCTCCCTTCCTCCCTTCCTCCCTTCCTCCCTTCCCCCCTTCCTCCCTTCCTCCCTTCCTCCCTTCCTCCCTTCCTCCCTTCCTCCCTTCCTCCCTTCCTCCCTTCCTCCCTTCCTCACTTCCTCCCTTCCTCCCTTCCTCCCTTCCTCCCTTCCTCCCTTCCTCCCTTCCTCCCTTCCTCCCTTCCTCCCTTCCTCCCCTTCCTCCCTTCCTCCCTTCCCCCCTTCCTCCCTTCCTCCCTTCCTCCCTTCCTCCCTTCCTCCCTTCCTCCCTTCCTCCCTTCCTCCCTTCCTCCCTTCCTCCCTTCCTCCCTTCCTCCCTTCCTCCACTCCTCCCTTCCTCCCTCTCCTCCCTTTCCTCCCTTCCTCCCTCCTCCTTCTTCCCTTTCCTCCCTTCCTCCCTTCCTCCCTTCCTCCCTTCCTCCCTTCCTCCCCTTCTCCCTTCCTCCCTTCCTCCCTAATCCTCCCTATCCTCCCTCCCTCCCTCCCTCCCTCCCTCCTTCCCCCCCTCCTTCCTCCCTTCCTCCCTCCCTCCCTCCCTCCCTCCCTCCCTTCCCTCCCTCCCTCCGCTCCCTCCCTCCCTCCCTCCCATCCTCCCTCCTCCCTCCCTCCCTTCCCTCCCTCCCAACCTCCTCCCTCCCTCCCCTCCTCCCTCCCTCCTCCCTTCCTCCTCCCTCCAACTTCCTCCTCCTCCCTTCCTCCACTTCCTCCCTTCCTCCTTCCTACCCTTCCTTCCCTTCCTCCCTTCCTCCCTTCCTCCCGTTCCTCCCTCCCTCCCTCCTCCCTCCCTCTCTTCCCATCCCTCCCTCCCTCCCTCCCTCCCTCCCTCCCTCTCCCTCGCCTCACCTCCCTCCCCCCGCCCTCCCTCCCTCCCTCCC
>VFSX01000673.1:0-22500 GCA_016618255.1 Chlamydomonas sp. UWO 241
TGCTGGCTCAACCCGGGCCTCATTTCGTCGATCTCAACCCGACGGAGGCGAATTTTGCCGGGAAAAATGTGAAAATGCCAATTTTCACACTTTTTCGGGTCGGAATTCGTGCAATCTCAACCCGACGCACCAGCCCGACTCGGCCTATCTCAACCCGAAAGTGCACTTTGTCGGGTTGCGGGGTGGCTAACGGAAACACTGGTGTGTGTGTGTGTGTGTGCGGGTGGATGGCCTGGCAGCGCGTGCACACATGCCAGGGAGGGTGTGCGTGCGTGTGGCGGGTGGGTGGGTGCGTCAGTGTGTGTGCGAGTGAACGAGTGTGTGTGGTGAAGTAAGCGCACGCGCACAGGACCTCTCAGCCGCCCCACGACTGCACACATCACACCAGTGGTTCCGCTTAGGATCTTGGGGAAACGATGGCTCAACCCGGGCCTCACGGCTCAGTCCCCATTCTCAACCCGCCCGAGGTGATTTCTTGCGAAGAGGGGTGTGGAAATGTCGATTTCCGCACTCTTCGGTCAAAATTCGCGCAATTTCAACCCGCGGCGCCGGCCCCAATCTGCCAATCTCAACCCGCTGTTGCAGGTTTGCGGGTCGCGGGTTGACGTACAAAAATGCTGCATCACACCCCACACTCCACACCTGGTTGATGACCACGTTGTGCGTGTCGATCTCGTACTTTGCGAGCTCCTGTGACGTGATGTGCAAAGCATGCATGCATGCGAGGGGTGAGCGTTTGCGAGGCACGGGCAGGGGAAAAGAGGCGCAGAACAGGGTTGCGAGGCGCGCGGGGGTGAGAGGGGTGTGCAGGTGCGGACGCTGCGGTTCATGGTCATGCTTGGAATGCCGAGTGATTGAAACGGTGCGCGGCGTGGATGAACGGGTCTGTGAGGCACGGGCAGGGTGAGAGGCGCAGAAGAGGGTTTGTGAGGCGCGCGGGGGTGAAAGGGGTCGCGAGGCGCGGACGCTGCAGTTCATGGTCCATGCTTGGAACTGCTGGGGCAACTGCCGAGTAGCTGCCGAGCACTTGCGACTGTAACTGCCTTGCAACTGCCGAGTAGTAACTGCCAAGTAGCTGCAACTGCAAGTGTGGGTGCGGGCTCCCTTGCACCAGGCGCCTTGTCTCGTTGAGCGACGAGAACTCTTGTAACCGTCGATTAACTGCCGAGTAAGTGCCTTTCAACTGCCTAGTAGCTGCCATGTGACTGCTGAGTAACTGCCAAGTAACTGCCTTGTAACTGCCGAGTAATTGCCACTGCAAGTGTGGGCGCCTGCTCACCTGCACGAGGCGCTCAGTCTCGTAGAGGGACAGGAACTCGGGGATGCACACGCACACAAACGTCGTCATGTTGGGGTCTTTGAACTGCGCGTTGATCTTCTTCACGATCTCCAGCATGCCCTCCACCTTGCCGAGCATCTGCTCGGTCACGTCGCCGCCGCCGGCGCCGCCCAGCATGCTGCTCATCTGGCCCATCATGCCACCCATCGCGTTCTGCATGCAGCAGCAGCAGCAGCAGCAGCAGCAGCAGCAGAAGCAGGCGGCACACACAGGTCAGACCACATCAGAGCCGCCCAGCATGCTGCTCATCTGGCCCATCATGCCGCCCATTGCGTTCTGCGTGCAGCAGCAGCAGCAGAAGCAGCAGCAGCAGAAGCAGCAGCAGCAGAAGCAGGCGGCACACACAGGTCAAGACCACATCAGAGCCGCCCAGCATGCTGCTCATCTGGCCCATCATGCTGCCCATTGCGTTCTGCGTGCAGCAGCAGCAGCAGCAGAAGCAGCAGAAGCAGGCGGCACACACAGGTCAGATCACACCAGAGCCGCCCATGCATGCTGGTCACCTGGACAAACACGCACCCACGCAGATGCTGCGTGTCCAGCAACAACACACTGGTAAGGGTCGGAAATATAACACCCCAGCCAGAGTTATGGGGAGACATGGCTTCATCAATAGCCAAGCCGGGACGGCCTCGTCAACTCGACCCCCCTCCTAAGTGTGCAAACGCCCCGCATACCTACGCCGCACCTTCAGGCTCATCAGCTTGCTCAGTCCCTTTTCCAGGATGTTTGGGAAGTTCAAGAGTCGCAGAGTGTGTCCGGTCGGAGCTGCGGTGGGGAGGCGGAGAGGCGGGGAGGCAGGCAGAATGGGGCGGGTGGGTGGGTAGCAGTGAGCATGGCAATGGGGTGCGGTCTGGGCTGGGCGGGGGGTGAGGGGGGGGGCAGGCAGGTGGGTGAGGGGGGGGTGCTCGGCAGAGGCGGCGCAACGCGCCTGTGCCAACTGCCCTCCCACCATCAACAAAAGCACCAGCACCAACACAGCGTTAGCACCAGCATCAGCATCAGCACCAGCACCAGCACCAGCACCTGCACCTGCACCAGCACCTGCAACAGAAACAACAGCAGCAGCGCACGGTGCGCTGCGCACCTGTGTATGGCATCTGGCAGGCCCACCACCCCGCCTCTGCCGAGAGCCCATGTACCTGCCCCCCTCCCCCCCCCCCCTGCCCAGCCCAGACCGCACCCATTGCCACGTTCACTACCACCCACCCGCCCTGGCAGTGTGACTGTCTCCCTGCCTCCCCACCACAGGTCCGACCAGCCACACGCAGCGAGCGCACCTGTGTCAAACACAATCGCCGAGTAGTCGAGGCTCTGCACCTGCTTCATGACCTCTGCAAACGACATCGCCTCGTCAATTCCAGGGATTGAGCCGGCGAGCTCAGACAGGAAGCCGTCCTGCGCCCAGTCGAGGCCCTCGGTGTCGCCGGTCTCGGGGTTGGGGTCGACCTCCTGTGGTGCGAGTGGGGGAGTGGGGTGGAAGGGTGTGTGTGCGCTTGGGCAGCTTCGCTGCTGCTGTGCTGCGCAAGCGCAGGCTTGACGTGTTGGCATGCAAGCATGGACAAGTGCCGCATGTGTGTCGGCGTCGCGGAGGCAAGCAGTGTGGCACAGCACAGTGTGTGCGGCAGCCATGCGTGCCATGCATGCATGATCGCCATGCGGCACACCCATGCATGCATGCATGCGTGCATGCATGCCCACACGCGTTCCCTCCCTGCTCCCTGCTTCCTGCTCCGCTGCTGCTGGCGTAGCTGCTGCTGCGTACCATTGCGTACAGGTTGGAGAAACCCTCCACCAGCGACGGCGTCTTTGTGAACTTCTGCCTGAAGGCGTCTGACAGATTGTGCGCAGGATCCGTAGAGATGATGAGCACAGAGTCACGCACCGCCGCCAGCTGCACCGCGAGGCTGGACGAGCATGTCGTCTTGCCCACGCCACCCTTGCCACCCACGAAAATCCACTTCAGATCAGTCTGCTCTAGGACGTTCCGCAGCGTCGGTTCAGGGATGGCCTCCATGGCGCTCTCTACCTGTTGTTCGCATCACAAACACAACCATCATGATTTCACATTTGTGTGGGAAATTGGGTGTGTGTGCTTGGAACACTCCACCGTGGGCACTCTTGATGTGTGCATCATCGCACACATATCTGAAACGTGACATTCACGCACGCACACTGCACATGATGATGCTTGAGCCAGAAATCGTCGACTACGCATCAGCGCCCCCCGCCCGCCTAGACGCTGCACCTATCGAGCGACTGCCGCCGACGTGCACACCTTCGACGCCGCACTGGTAGTAAAGGCGGGGCGCTCGTCGTGCACGCCACCTGCACGCCACCCAGCAAATAGCTCTTGCGCAGCGGCGGGCGGTGGGCGCGACAGGCCGTGCTAGCAGCAGCATCGTGCATCAACATGCAAAAGCGAGCGTTCGCGCTTGGTGAGCGAAGAGGGGGTGCTACCTACCTCGCATGTGTGTGAGTGAGAAGCAGCTGCTGCAGGCTGTGGCGCAACAGGTCGCAACAGGTCGCTGTGCTGTGTGTGCGCGCTGTGATGCTGCATGTGTGTGTGCATCTGAAGGGCTTAGTGTGCTACCTGCACACACAGACACAGACGCAAGGCGCGCACACAGACGCACCGCGCCTGCTCTGACGGCACGGCTCCGCACACGCGACCGCAGACACGTTTGCCGTGCCGCGCTTCGTCGTGACATCTGGCGAGTGGCCGTGCAGCCCTGGCGTGCTGCCGTTCTCAATCTCGACCGCGGTCCCCGGCCCGCTCCCGGCAGCACACTCGTATTGGGATCCCTTCCTGCAGTCATCCGACTGCGGCGCTGCCGCCACCGACCCGGCAGCCAAGAGGGCAGCGCTCGGCTCCGCCACGGCGACGCTGCCCTCGCCCATGTGCTGGATGTCCTCCCCGGTGTCGACGCTCTCCTTGAGGTCACCGATGAGCTGCTCGCTCAGCATCAGCCCCACATCGGTGCTCGCGGCGTCGCCGAGCTACGCAGTGGCGCCTGGGTGCAACACTCCGCTGATGACGTGCGAGCCGTCACTGTCGCTGTCACCATCGCTGCAGCTGAGCAGCCAGTTGCATGCGTGCGCCACCGCGCCGCCCAGGCCAGAGTGCCCGTGGGCTGACCACACAACTGGCAGGGAGAGCGGGCATTCACGGGCAGCATACGGCGTGCGGTCGGTCATTGGGCGCCGCGCCCGCATGGAGGATGCCTTCACAATGTATCCTGCGCTGGTGGTGCTGCCGCCTGGTGAGGGCGACCGCCTGGTGTGCTGCGCGCCCGACGACACAGCGGCAGCAGGAGCAGCAGCAGCCTCGGGTAGCAACTACCCCACCACAGCATGTGCCATGGACACCGACGCGTGCGCGTGCGAGGACACAGCTCCCGGCCCCTCTGGTACCCCCGGCTGCAGCAGTGCCGAACAGCGGTCGCGCGTTGAAGAGGGGCTTGCAACAGGCTTCAGGTCAGGGAGCACTCAGCCGCAGGGCGGAGAGGCCGCAGCGACGCCTGACATGCTCGACTACTATGCAGTTTTTGATGGGCACGGGGGGGACGGCGTGGCGCGGCTGGCAGCAGCGCATCTTCATGTGGTGCTGGCGGCAGACATCGGGAGGCAGCTGTGCGGAGGAGCAACAAGGGCAGGCGGAAGCTGTGGGAACTGCGGAGAAGGAGGCAGCGGAGGAGGGCATGGGAGCAGCAGCAGCGAAGCAGCAGCGGCAGCAGCAGCAGCAGCTGCAGTGGACAACAGCAACAGCATGGCAGCAGCAGCCAGCGTCGGCATGGACGCCGCGGCCCGTGGTGGCGGGGCTAGCGGCAACATGAGCGTGGCGATGGCGCTGCGGCGCGCGTTCCAGGAGACGGACTCGCTCGTGTGCGCAGCAGACGCGGGCGCTGGAAGGTGGGTGGACCCCGACACATGTGCAGCACTCGTACAGCACTCGTGCACCACTGTAATATATAGTGTTTGCGTGCACGCTCCTCCTTGACTACGCCACCACTCTTACCACCCACACATGGCCGCCGTTGTCTGTATTTCAGCGACACACACACACACACACACGCACGCACACACAAGCACACACACACACACACGCAAAACGCACACGTGTAGCACGGCCGTCACCGCCGTCATCTGTCGATCCACGCTGTGGGTTGCGAGCGTCGGTGACTCCCGTGCGGTGCTGTGTCGCGGCGGCGCGGCAGTGGCTCTCACAGAGGACCACAAGCCCGAGCGGGAGGATGAGGCGGTGTGTGTGTGCGTGCGTGTGTGGGGGGGGGATGCGTGTGTGTGTGTGTGTGTGTGTGTGTGTGTGTGTGTTTCTGTGCATATGAGTGTGTGTGTGCATGTGGTACCCCCTCAATAACCCTCCAAAACAAAATGCAGGCGCACGTGGAGGCCGCTCAAACGATGACCTCAGAACCCAAACCCGCAACCCGTATCCCCTAAACCTCAATCCTCATCCCCTAAACTCTGAACCCTCAACCTTTACCCGAACACTCAACACCTTAACAATAATATATGTTATACGCCCACAAAGTGGCGTCGTGGGAGAGTGGGCGGAGGTCGACCGAAATTGTGACCCCAGCTGGTGTGGGGGAGTGCTAACCCCCTTACCTTAACCCTCAAACCCCAAACCCTCAAAACCCCACAGGCGCGCGTGCAGGCCGCGGGCGGGCGCATCCTCTTCAACAGGGGCGCGCGCGTTGGCGGCGTGCTCGCGATGACGCGCGCACTCGGGGACCACCACCTGAGGTGTGTGTGACTGCAGCTGGGGGGGGGGTCTCCAGTCTGCTGCTGCTGCTGCTGCTGCTCCTCCTCCTAGTGCTCCCGCTCCCGCTGCTGCTGCTGCTGCTGCCGCTTTGGGGAGGGGGGGGAGGGGGGGCTCTTCAGCTCAGCCGGCAGGGGTTGCAGATGGATGCATCTGATCCACGCTTGTGATGGTGCACGCGCTCGGGGACCACCCGAGGTGTGTGTGACTGCAGCTGTGTGTGTGGGAGGGGGGGTCTCCAGTCTGCTGCTGCTCCTGCTGCTCCCGCTCCTGCTGCTCCCGCTCCTGCTGCTGCTGCTGCTAGTGCTCCCTCTCCTGCTGCTGCTGCTGCTGCTTTGGGGAGGGGGGAGATGGGGGGCTCTTCAGCTCAGCCGGCAGGGGGTGCAGATGAATGCAGCAGATCCATGCTCGTGATGGCGCACGCGCTTGGGGGACCACCTCAAGTGGGCCAGCGCAGGGCCCTCGTGCTGCCAAAACACCCCACACCCACACCCCGACACACGCCCGGCATGCCCCACACGCATCCCTGACACACGCACCCCACACACCCCAGGTGTGTGTGACTGCTGCCTGGCCCAGTGTGGGGGGGGGCTGTATTTCCAGCTGGGGTGCGGGTGCTGCTGGAGGGAGGAGCGGAGTTGACTGGCAGCCACCACCTGGGTCTTCAAGTGGCTACTGGAGTGCAATCACGGCACACACGTGTGAGGGCAACCATTGATAATGGTGCCCCCCCTCCTGCCTACCTGCATAGGTGCAGCGGCGTGGTTGCAGAGCCGGATGTGTCGGTCACTGCGCGTGATCGAGTGCATGATGAGTTCCTGTTGCTTGCATCAGACGGGCTGTGGGACGTGATGAGCAACCAGGTGCGTGTGCGTGTGTGTGTGTGTGTGTGTGCGTGTGTGTGTGTGTGCGTGTGTGTGTGTGTGTGCATGTGTGTTTGTCATCTGTGTGTGTGTGTGTGCGTGTGTGTGTGTGTGTTTGTGTGTGTGTGTGTGTGTGCGTGTGATTCTGGGGTTTCCTTGGGTTCAGTCATCCTTTCGTGTTTTTTCCCGAAGAGGCTGTCCCAGTTTCGTCGGGATTTTGGGTGCCGCCCAAAGAATTGCTTCGAAAAGTGCGAAACTCGTCGGTTTCACACTTCTCCCCGGGAAAATTGCCTCCGCACGTCAGTTTTCCCGAACGCACTCTCCCCAGAACCATCGGGGGTGCGCCCTATTTTCGTTTCCCGATCGGGATTTTTTCCCGGTCGGGTGTGATTGGGTGTCTGGCTTGGAACAGGGTTTGAACACATGGTTTGGGTCTCACGGTTGGGAACACACCAACGGACGAGTGCCTGCTGCTCGTGCCTGATGGGGCTGTGGGACGTGATACACAATCAGGTGTGTGTGTGTGTGTGTATGTCTGCTGTATGTGTATGTCAGGGGTAAGTCATCCTTTCGTTTTTTCTCAAAGAGGGTTCCCCGATTTTGTCGGGATTTCCTAGGGAGCGCGCCCTCCGGACATGCTTATTTTCGTGTCCCGGGGAAGGAAACCCCTGGTGTGTGTGTGTCTGTCAGAGTGTGGTTTTGAGTGGGGTTTGAACACGATGTCACGGTTGGGACTGCATCAGAGGACGAGTTCTCACTGCTCGTGTGTCTGATTGGGTGCCCATCCCCCACCAATGGTGTCCTTAAGGAAACAGAGAATGTTGTGTTTGCTCCCGCAATGAGACGATTTCTGCGGACAAGTGTGATAACGATTTTCACACTTTTCGGAGCGAAATTCCCGATTCGCCCCCTCAGTTTCCCCCAAATTTTCCGGTTTACCTCCGCAGCGGGGGCGCTTAGGGCATCACTGCCCCACACCTCCTCACACACACACACGCATACACCTCCACACACACACACCAGTGATTTTCCTTCAGTATTTCAATTATTTGCTGATAGCCATATGACTTGAAATCTGGCTGTGTGCTGCCGAAAAGGAAATTCCCGGCACAACACACTCACCAACACACACACACACACACACAAACACACACACACACACACACACACACACACACTCACACACACACACGCACAGGAGGCCGTCAACCTCGCGAGCCGCTGCCTTGAGCGCGCGGCTGCTCGCGGCGCCAAACGCAGCGCAGCGTGCCGGGTTGCGTCCACCGTGCTGTCCCGTGCAGCGCTCGAGAGGGGCAGCAGGGACAACGTCACCGTCGCGGTGGTGGACCTTGTGGGGCGCTGAGGAGCTGCGCAGTGATCGGTTCTCGCGGGTGCTGCCACGGCATCTGTGACTGGCCTGGCTCGGCCTGGCGCATCATCCTAGTCAGTCGTTGGGGCGTTGGTTGTGACAGGCCAGCGTCGATGACTTTTGGGGCGTCGGCTGTGACAGGCAGCTAGGCGGCCAGTCCCATTTGCTGGTAATCCAGCAGAGGCTAGTGCAGCCACAATTCGTCAATGGCAAACTCGTGTCTGGCCAAATTCTCTGGGATTTCATGGAGACGGCAGGTTACCTACCAGCAGCAGCTTGGGGAACAATTACATTTTGCGCTTTCTGATAGATGACATCGTAGGCCTGGTGGCAGTGGCCCACTACTATTGGGCGCCCTGCGTGTAGGTGGCTCGGAGGTAGCTAGGCAACAGCACCAAGGGTACGCGCACTCTGTGCAGCGCGTAGCCATGAGTTGATGTTGCTATGCTGGCGAGGTTGCGAGGGTGACACTGGCGAACTGCGAGACACAAGTGTGTGCACGGCAACGCAACAACAATAACTCCCGGTACTCGCTTGCTCCTCCGCCGGGTCACCGAGAACCTGTCAACGGAGGACCCCGCGTCGGGTGCCGGACGGGGTGGGACGGCCACGGGGCCTGGTGGCCCATCCCCGGCGGGACGGCCCATCCGGGACCTCCGGACGCACCATCTCCCATGGACATGCGTGCGGATCCGTCCGCCCATCCGGAGGGCGTGCCCCGGCCATCCCGTGTCCCGGCCGACCCCGTGCACGTCGCGGAGAAACCCTAAACCCTTGGATTCGAGTGGGAAAGGAAAAGAGACGCATGGATCGCGCGATCGCAAAACCGACATACTTGAGAATCCACGCATCCTCTAAAATCTATGGGAATCCCAAAAACCTGAAGTTGGCTGAATTTCATAGAGAGTCTGATCTTGGACTGAATGTGAAAACCGACAAACTTGAAAATCCACGCATCCTCTAAAATCTGTGGAAATCCTAAAAAACTGAAGTTGGCTGAATTTCATAGAGAGTCTGATTTTGGACTGAATGTGAAAACCGACAAACTTGAAAATCCACGCATCCTCTAAAATCTGTGGAAATCCCAAAAAACTGAAGATGGCTGAATTTCATAGAGAGTCTGATTTTGGACTGAATGTGAAAACCGACATACTTGAGAATCCACGCATCCTCTAAAATCTATGGGAATCCCAAAAACCTGAAGTTGGCTGAATTTCATAGAGAGTCTGATTTTGGACTGAATGTGAAAACCGACATACTTGAGAATCCACGCATCCTCTAAAATCTATGGGAATCCCAAAAACCTGAAGTTGGCTGAGTTTCATAGAGAGTCTGATTTTGGACCGAATGTGAAAACCGACATACTTGAGAATCCACGCATCCTCTAAAATCTATGGGAATCCCAAAAACCTGAAGTTGGCTGAGTTTCATAGAGAGTCTGATTTTGGACTGAATGTGAAAACCGACATACTTGAGAATCCACGCATCCTCTAAAATCTGTGGAAATCCCAAAAAACTGAAGTTGGCTGAGTTTCATAGAGAGTCTGATTTGGGACTGAATGTGAAAACCGACATACTTGAGAATCCACGCATCCTCTAAAATCTGTGGAAATCCCAAAAAACTGAAGATGGCTGAATTTTATAGAGAGTCTGATTTTGGACTGAATGTGAAAACCGACATACTTGAGAATCCACGCATCCTCTAAAATCTATGGGAATCCCAAAAACCTGAAGTTGGCTGAATTTCATAGAGAGTCTGATTTTGGACTGAATGTGAAAACCGACATACTTGAGAATCCACGCATCCTCTAAAATCTATGGGAATCCCAAAAACCTGAAGTTGGCTGAATTTCATAGAGAGTCTGATTTTGGACTGAATGTGAAAACCGACATACTTGAGAATCCACGCATCCTCTAAAATCTATGGAAATCCCAAAAACCTGAAGTTGGCTGAATTTCATAGAGAGTCTGATTTTGGACTGAATGTGAAAACCGACATACTTGAGAATCCACGCATCCTCTAAAATCTATGGGAATCCCAAAAACCTGAAGTTGGCTGAATTTCATAGAGAGTCTGATTTTGGACTGAATGTGAAAACCGACATACTTGAGAATCCACGCATCCTCTAAAATCTGTGGAAATCCTAAAAACCAGAAGTTGGCTGAATTTCATAGAGAGTCTGATTTTGGACTGAATGTGAAAACCGACATACTTGAGAATCCACGCATCCTCTAAAATCTGTGGAAATCCCAAAAACTGAAGTGGCTGAATTTCATAGAGAGTCTGATTTTGGACTGAATGTGAAACCGACATACTTGAGAATCCACGCATCCTCTAAAATCTGTGAAATCCTAAAAACCAGAAGTTGGCTGAATTTCATAGAGAGTCTGATTTTGGACTGAATGTGAAAACCGACATACTTGAGAATCCACGCATCCTCTAAAATCTGTGGAAATCCTAAAAACTGAAGTTGGCTGAATTTCATAGAGAGTCTGATTTTGGACTGAATGTGAAAACCGACATACTTGAGAATCCACGCATCCTCTAAAATCTGTGAAAATCCTAAAAAACCAGAAAATTTCCTGAAGTTGGCTGAATTTCATATAGAGTCTGATTTTGGACTGAATGTGAAAACCGACATACTTGAGAATCCACGCATCCTCTAAAATCTGTGGAAATCCTAAAAACCAGAAGTTGGCTGAATTTCATAGAGAGTCTGATTTTGGACTGAATGTGAAAACCGACATACTTGAGAATCCACGCATCCTCTAAAATCTGTGAAAATCCTAAAAACCAGAAGTTGGCTGAATTTCATAGAGAGTCTGATTTTGGACTGAATGTGAAAACCGACATACTTGAGAATCCACGCATCCTCTAAAATCTATGGGAATCCCAAAAACCTGAAGTTGGCTGAATTTCATAGAGAGTCTGATTTTGGACTGAATGTGAAAACCGACATACTTGAGAATCCACGCATCCTCTAAAATCTGTGGAAATCCTAAAAACCAGAAGTTGGCTGAATTTCATATAGAGTCTGATTTTGGACTGAATGTGAAAACCGACATACTTGAGAATCCTCGCATCCTCTAAAATCTATGGAAATCCTCCTAAAAACCTGAAGTTGACTGAATTTCATATAGAGTCTGATTTTGGACTGAATGTGAAAACCGACATACTTGAGAATCCACGCATCCTCTAAAATCTATGGGAATCCCAAAAACCTGAAGTTGGCTGAATTTCATAGAGAGTCTGATTTTGGACTGAATGTGAAAACCGACATACTTGAGAATCCACGCATCCTCTAAAATCTGTGGAAATCCTAAAAACCAGAAGTTGGCTGAATTTCATATAGAGTCTGATTTTGGACTGAATGTGAAAACCGACATACTTGAGAATCCACGCATCCTCTAAAATCTGTGGAAATCCTAAAAACCAGAAGTTGGCTGAATTTCATATAGAGTCTGATTTTGGACTGAATGTGAAAACCGACATACTTGAGAATCCACGCATCCTCTAAAATCTGTGGAAATCCTAATAAACTGAAGATGGCTGAATTTCATAGAGAGTCTGATTTTGGACTGAATGTGAAAACCGACATACTTGAGAATCCACGCATCTGAAATCTGTGAAAATCTTAAAGTTCCTCAAGTTGGCTGAATTTCATATAGAGACTGATTTTGGACTGCGCTGCCTAGAATGTGCCGGAGCTGCCTAGAAGGTGCCGGAGCTGCCTAGAAGGTGCCGGAGCTGCCTAGAAGGTGCCGGAGCTGCATAGAAGGTGCCGGAGCTGCATAGAAGGTGCCGGAGCTGCCTAGAAGGTGCCGGAGCTGCCTAGAAGGTGCCGGAGCTGCCTAGAAGGTGCCGGAGCTGCCTAGAAGGTGCCGGAGCTGCCTAGAAGGTGCCGGAGCTGCCTAGAAGGTGGGCCTTAACCCTGTCGATCCGGTGGCGGTTCTTCAAGGGGAACGAGCCCACCTCGCGCGAAATGTCGCGCGCCTACCGCACGGGCAACCTCGACATGATCGTCGACAACAACTACGCGAGCGGGCTCAACTTTGAGAACACGACCGACCGACGTGATCATGATGCACAAGTTCGACACTGTGTTTGTCGACCCAGCGCCCGCTGGACCTCCGCTGCGGGCGGGCGAACACGGCGAACGCGGTGCGGCCGCAGCAGAACGCGGTGCGGCCGCAGCAGAACGCGGTGCGGCCGCAGCAGAACGCGGTGCGGCCGCAGCAGAACGCGGTGCGGCCGCAGCAGAACGCGGTGCGGCCGCAGCAGAACGTCGACCCGCTAGAACACCGACAACACACCGGACTTCACGATCGACGGCGACTGCGACTTCCGGGAGGCGATCGTCGTCACGTCGCCCTCACCTCAACATCCACAGAGCGCGTCCCCCCCACCAGTGCACGCCGCCGTAGCGACACGTAGCGACCGGTGCACGCCGCCGGCGCGACACGTAGCGACCGGTGCACGCCGCCGGCGCGACACGTAGCGACACGTAGCGACCGGTGCACGCCGCCGGTGCGACACGTAGCGACCGGTGCACGCCGCCGGTGCGACACGTAGCGACCGGTGCACGCCGCCGGTGCGACACGTAGCGACCGGTGCACGCCGCCGGTGCGACACGTAGCGACCGGTGCACGCCGCCGGTGCGACACGTAGCGACCGGTGCACGCCGCCGGTGCGACACGTAGCGACCGGTGCACGCCGCCGGTGCGACACGTAGCGGCTGCGCGACCACGGGGCGTCCCACACGCATTCCACCATTTTCTGCCATATAAAAGGGAGGGCTGTGTCCCGCGGACACACACACACTGGCAGTCCGAACCGTCCGCATCATTGACGACGGCCTGTTATCCCTCATCGCCGCGTCGTCCCACCTCGCCCCCCGCCGCCCGCGCCCGTTTTCGGGTCGCCAGCCAAGTTCGCGCCCGCGAGCGGCAGCGGCAGCGGAAGCGGCAACGGCAGCGGCAGCGCCCCCTCGGCGCCGACGCATTCTTTTGGAGCGGCTCGGCTGCTGCTCGCCTGGCCGCGCTCCCCCTCTGCGCCGATGGCGCCGCCAGAGCGCCCGCCTCGCCCGGGCGGCGTCCCGGCCTCCTCACTCCTGTGGGTCGACAAGCACAAGCCGCGCGACTCGCAGGAGCTGGCGGGCAACAACGCCCTCGTGGCGACGCTGCGTGCGTGGCTGAACCAGTGGCACGACATCCACATTCGCAAGCAGGCGCCGAAGGGCTACCCGGGGTCTGGCTCGGGCAAGCCCAAGGACCTGCACAAGAAGGCCATCCTGCTCAGCGGACCGCCGGGGATCGGCAAGACGAGCGCGGCGCACATCATCGCGCGCGAGTGCGGCTTTGCAGTTGTCGAGACGAACGCGTCCGACACGCGCAACAAGTGCGACACCAAGATCAAGGACGGCATCCACGGCAAGGGCGCCAACATGATCAAGGAGATGGTCGGCAACGAGACCATCTTCTCGTCTCTGGCCAAGGCGTCCCCCCAGCCCCGGCCCCAGCAGCAGGGCACAAACGTGCACAAGCAGATCCTGGTCATGGACGAAGTCGACGGCATGTCTGGCGGGGACAGGGGCGGCGTGCAGGACCTCGTGGACACGATCAAGCGCTCCAAGATCCCGATTGTGTGCATCTGTAACGACAAGTGGAACCAGAAGCTCAAGTCGCTGCGCAACCACTGCCTGGAGATGGACTTCCGCCGACCGACGCCGCAGCAGATCGGGAAGCGCATGCAGGAGATCTGCGCACAGGAGGGGCTGCGCGTGGACGAGGCGACGATGCACGCGCTGGTGGAGGGCGCGAACGGCGACCTGCGCCTGATCCTGGGGCAGCTGCAGATGGTGCGCCTGTCGCGCACCACCCTGTCGTACGACGATGTGAAGAACGGGGCGCAGCGCGTGGCCAAGGATGCGGACCGCTCTCCGTTTGAGTGCGCGGCACAGCTCTTCCAGCCCGCGTCTCAGCACCTGTCCATGAACGACCGCCTCGACATGGTCTTTGCAGACGCCGATCTTGTGCCGCTGCTGGTTCAGGAGAACTACATCAACCACGCGCCGATGATCGCGGGCAACGACGAGCAGCGCATGCGCGCGCTCGCCAAGTCCTCCGAGGCAATCTCGGCAGGCGACAAGATCAGCACAGCGCTGCGGAAGACCAACAACTGGTCGTTGGGTCCGGCGGCGTACATCCAGATGGCGGTGGTCCCCGCCACGTACATGCGCGGCCGCCGCGAGATCTTCAACCCCGGCGAGATGAACTTCCCCCGCTTCACTGCGTGGCTCGGAAACTTCTCGACGTCGAACAAGCAGCGACGGCTGCTGGGGGAGATCACCACCACGATGGGTGCATCTGGACACAAGCCGAGCCACCGCTCCGTAGTGCGCACAGAGTACCTTCCGGCGCTGCGCCACCTGCTGTCGCTGCCGCTGGCACGCGCGGAGGCGGCTGCTTCGCCAGCGGAGGAGATCCAGGTGGCGCTCAAGCTGATGGACGAGTGCGGGGTGTCGCGCGAGCAGTTCGACTACGTGATGGACGTGACGAAGTTCAAGACGAAGCAGGCGTGGGGAGAAGACCCGATGAAGAACGTGACCACCAAGACCAAGTCTGCGTTTACACGCACGTTCAACCAGGCAGACCACGCAGCGCGATGCTCACTGCAGCTGGAGGCGCCGAAGAAGGGGCGCTCCAAGAAGAAGCTCGAGATCGGGGAGGAGGATGAGGATGACCTGGAGGAGGGCGAGGACGTCAAGGGATCGGAGGATGAGGATGAGGAGGACGGCGTCGGCTTTGACGACGGAAGCGCAGAGGCGATGAAGAAGGGTGTCACGCTGTTGGTCAAGGATGACGGCAAGAAGAAGCCCAAGGCTGCACCAAAGGCCAAGGCTGCACCAAAGGACAAGGCTGCACCAAAGGACAAGGCTGCACCAAAGGACAAGGCTGCACCAAAGGCCAAGGCTGCACCAAAGGACAAGGCTGCACCAAAGGACAAGGCTGCACCAAAGGACAAGAAGTAAGCGCGCGCGTGCTGCCCTGTCACATTCCAAACGCCCGAGGCGGCGCTTCAGGCGCCACCTATTTGTTGCTGGTGGCAGCGGCAAAAGAGGCAACGATCAATCGGTCCAATTAACCGCCTACTCCATTACCCGCTGGGGGGTCATCATGTAACGTATCCTGGCTACCGCGACGTCGTCGTACCGGTACCGACGCATGGTGCGACCAATGCGGCAGCGTCACCTCCCCGCCCGCTTCTCCACCGCCGCCGTGTGATTTGTGAAGCCGCGACGGCAAGTCGCGACAGCGACGGCAAGTCGCGACGGCAAGTCGCGACGGAAGCCGCGACAGCGACGGCAAGCCGCGACGGAAGCCGCGACAGCGACGGCAAGCCGCGACGGCAAGCCGCGACAGCGACGGCAAGCCGCGACGGCAAGCCGCGACGGCAAGCCGCGACGGCAAGCCGCGACAGCGACGGCAAGCCGCGACGGAAGCCGCGACAGCGACGGCAAGCCGCGACGGAAGCCGCGACAGAAGCCGCGACGGCAAGCCGCGACAGCGACGGCAAGCCGCGACGGAAGCCGCGACAGCGACGGCAAGCCGCGACGGAAGCCGCGACAGAAGCCGCGACAGCGACGGCAAGCCGCGACAGAAGCCGCGACGGCAAGCCACGACGGCAGCCGCGACAGCGACGGCAAGCCGCGACAGCAGTGACAGCAGATCGATCTGGACAGAACAGACCGGGCAGGGAGCCGGCAGGCAAGCTGGGTGACGAAAGGGGAGACTCGTCGACATGTGTAATCCTCTCAGTGTGTTACAGCCGATTCACACCCCAACCGCGTCGCGCCAAGAAAATGGATTATTCGAACGCCCACTGGTTCTCGCGGCGAACCATCTCCTCCTCCTCGGGAGTGAAGTCGTTCTTGATGTTGAACGTCGCGCGGATCTCATCGGGCGTCTTGCCATTGATCATATTCGCCACGGACTGAACTTCGGACTCCCCTCCACCCGGACCGCGAGGGGGGGGACCGCGGAGACGCCCGACCTGACCCATCTGTGGTCCCGCCGCGACGTCCCTCCGGCGGCATTGTGGCAGCTGCGCATGCTGGCGCGCGTGCGCACGTCGAGGTCCTGAAAGGCCTTTTACCAACTCTGCTCATGGGTGCCCTGTGGATCTGCACAGAGTTGCTTCCAGGCCTGAAGTTTGCCAGCCTACTGGTGGCGCTCACCAAGGCTGGCAACACCAGTATTAACGCGAAGTACAACAATCGGTCGTACTTTACGGCGTGCGTACTCACCCTCTCCTCAGTCCTCCTGAGCCGGCAGCTCGTACAAATTCGAGCTGCCCCCTGTTTTACGCTTATGGTTGATGGCAGTACCGACTGCAGTACCGAGGATCACCTACTAATCTATGTTGTGTACTGTGCCGAGCTCCTTGAGCCAACAGTAGAGTACCTATGTACTGTGAAGCTGTCTCAAGCCGGTGCAGACTCTATCCACGATGTTCTTATTAAGGTGATGGAGGTGCTGGAACTGGACAGCAGCCACATGGTCGGCTTCTGCACCGACGGCGCAAACGTGTTCACTGGCTGGCGCAATGGCGTTATGACAAAGCTTAGGCGGATGAACCCCTACCTACTGTGTGCACTTGTTATGGTGGATGTTACCACCAGAACTAAGACCACCCTTACCACAGCATGCAAAGCACTTGACACTATTACTTCCCACGTGCACCACCTGTTTTGCAAGAGCGCCAAGAGGATCAGCGAGTGGGAGTTATTTGCCAAAAAGAACTACCCCAATCTGACCCGCTTGAAGTTTCCGAATTTTACTACAACGCGTTGGTGGTCTCGCAAGGAAGCCACGCTGGTTCTGCGCCTCAACCTCCACGCTTTGATTGAATACCTGACCCTTAGGAAGGACTGCCCCGATGAGGTGTCGACGCGCTCAAAGACGTGGGAAAAGGCTAGGCTCGTTCTGTCGAAGCTCTTGAGTTATAAGCAGGCAGTCTTTTTGTTTCTACAGATCGATTTGCTGAGCCCTGTCGATAAGCTTTCCAAGGCGTTGCAGAGCAACAGCATTAAGCCCCTCGACCTGAAAAAACGTTTGACCGCCACCATTGCCCAGCTTGACGTTTTTAAGAACCTAACCTTTTTTTCTGCTGAGACCTGCCCAACTGCCAAGGGTCTAGTTGATAACGTCGATGATGACGGGGTGTGGACCCCGCCCACCACCTCAGGCGCCCCACCACCTGCGAAGGTCAAAGTTTTTCAAGGGCAAGTTCAAGATGACCACCGCATACAAGTTTGCAGCAGATTTTGCTGACACGGCCATTGAGAGCCTGAAGGAGAGGTTTTTCGACGACGACCCCTCCCTTGATATTCTGGCTTGCTTCACCATCTTTGACCCAGTTCAGTACATTGGTATGGGGCACGCAGAGCTAGATGACTTCGGCAACGATTCCTTTCAGCAGCTTAAGGACCACTTCTGGTCCGGGGATGGGCTGCCCAACTCTCCCTTCTCTGCGCGCGGCGAGTCATTCATGGCCACGCTCGACACTGAGTTCATGCATGTCAAGACCGTCATCAAGGACAGGCTGGCGCTCACCCCCTCGGCAACTATGCTCAACCTGTGGCGCGTCATTGCGCGCAGCTCCGACTCTCTCATGGTGCCCAACATCATCCTACTCATGAACGTGTACTACGTGATGGCTCTGCACACCGCCGAGGTCGAGCGTGGCTTCAGCATCCACCGCATCCTCAAGAACCGCCTCCGCAGCCGCCTCATGATCCTCATGGTGGACTCCCTGCTCCGCATCTGGCACCTTGCCCAGTCGTTCACCGGCCCGAGGGAGTCAGAGAACAACAGCCTGATCAACGAGGCTGCAGAGAAGCTGTCCGGTGCCTCCCTGCAGTCTCAGGGAGTCAACCCCCCCAGCCTCTTGAAGAGGCTGGTCGAGGAGGTGAGCCGCGTGCAGGTTTCGTTCCTTGATCGCGATCTGGACGAGGCTGCAAGGCTGCTGGAGAAGGAGGGGCTGGAGGACGTCGACCTGGCGGTCGCGTTTGATGTTGAGGGGAACATTGTTGAGGAGGAGGACGCTGGTGAGCCTGATGAGCTCGAGTCTGACGAAGACGACTTCACCCTCATCGACCTTGAGAAGCGCTAAAGCCTTTGCGCTGTCTACTGTTTTCCCTGTTGTCGCCTCCTGGCCCCACAGGGCACCCTCAGGGCCTAATTTATTTATTTATTTTGATTCGGAATAATTCTAAATTTGATTGATCATAGTGGTGATTTTCGCGTTGACGCACATGCAGCTAGTGGGGATGTGAGTGAGAGAGTGGAAGGGGCACTATCGTGTCTGACGTAGGTAATCTCTAAGAGAGAACGGCATGAACTGCAAAGCCACGAAGCTGTCTCTGACTCTGAGGAAGTTGTGTGAGAGACCGTATCACGGCAACAGAAGACTACGGACAGCGGGAGTCCGGGGGCGCAGCCCCAGGGAAAAAATGGCAAGCCGATGAGTCCATGAGGCCCTCTCCTGGAAAGCCGATGAGTCCATGAGGCCCTCTCCTGGAAAACCGATGAGTGGCATGCCCCCGAATACACCCCTGGTGTGTGTGTGTGTTCTGTGTGTTTCTATGCCAGCACGTGCCGCAGTCGCTCCGCGTTCGACACCTCGATGCCGAATTCCATCTCAACCTTTGAGGAAAGTGTGTGTGTGTGTGTGTGTGTGTGTATTTCTGTGCGTTTCTGAGCGTTCCTGTGAACAGAGAGCATGTGCCGCAGGCGCTCCGCGTTCGAGACCTCGATGTGGAAGTCCATCTCAACCTTTGGGGGAAGTGTGTGTGTGTGTGTATTTCTGTGCTTTTCTGAGCGTTCCATGATCAGAGAGCATGTCCAGGCGCTCCCGTTGTGTTATGCAAACAACAACGACAGAGAGCATGTGCCGCAGGCGCTCCGCGTTCGAGACCTCGATGTGGAAGTCCATCTCAACCTGGCGGTGTGCGTGTGTGTGTGTGTGAGGGGGGTGAGTGTCTGTGTGTTCTTTTTACGCTTCTGCGCAAGTCTGTGTGTTTCTGGGTGAGCCATGAGGCGGTTTGCATTCACGACGTCGATGCGGAAGTCCATTTCGACCGTCTTGTGATTGTTATTTTGTTTCTTAGTTGCTTCCCCCATCCCCCACCAACCTCCAGCTTCGCCTTCAGCGCATTGAACAGCCACACACACGGCGCGGGAGGCGGGGTGGCGGCCGCTGGCGGCAGATTGGCTGCGCCAGGCGACGCGCTTTTGGGATAAGGCGCGGGGGCGGCCTGACGGTGACCTGCTTAAAGATGCAATGCGGGAGAGCTGGGGGCTGGCCGAAGCGGGGGGGACGTGCTGGGCGGCACGCTTGCAGGTGTGCCTCGGAACTGTG
Organism: Chlamydomonas sp. UWO 241; assembly: GCA_016618255.1. Taxonomy (NCBI): domain Eukaryota; kingdom Viridiplantae; phylum Chlorophyta; class Chlorophyceae; order Chlamydomonadales; family Chlamydomonadaceae; genus Chlamydomonas; species Chlamydomonas priscui. Next base: position 19,777 of record VFSX01000673.1, read on the forward strand.
GGGCACACCCTGGCGTGGGACCAGGAGGGACCGGTACGCATCACCAACCTGCTGGACGTGGCGACCGCGGCGTGGCTGGCCGCCGCGACAAGCACACCGGCGCTGCCGAGCGGCACTACCGTGCGTGATGTACCTGAGGAGTGGTCGCGCGGCTTTAAGATGCTGACCTACATGCGGTGGATGGCGGGTAGCGACAGCGAGCCACCGGCCCTGTTGAGCTCAGGGCTGAACAGTGCTGCCCGGATCACGGCTCTAGCTAGGTTCAGGATGGGGCTCCATGAGCTGCAGATAGAGCGGGGGCGCTACGCCGTGGCGGGACAGAGGCAGCGACGCAGCCAGCGGGCGTGCTGCCTATGCGGTGGGCTAGAGGATGAGGCACACATGGTATTTGAGTGCCCTGCCTATGAAGAGGCACGGGTGCAGGCCCACAGCCTGTTTCGGTCCATCCCTCGCCCCGAGGAGGCCGATTTAGATGAGCGGATGCGGGAGTTTATGAATCCTCGGCCAGGCCAGGAGAACCCCAGGTTTTGGCACGAGCTGGCTGACTTCCTTGTCGCCTGTTTTGAGACACGTACCGCGTGCACAGCAATCATGATGGCAGATGGCATGCTAGGGGTCTAATTTTGACAGCTGCCAGCCTCTTTCCTAGGGTCTAATGCGCCAGCAAAGGCGTCCGACGGACTGTAAAATCGACCACTAACGCACACACACATGCACACACACACACTCACACAGACACACGCACACACACACAGGCACAGACATGCACACACACACACACCTCCAGCTTGGCCTTGAGCGCATTGAACAGTCCCACACGCACACACACACACACACACACACATGCACATACACACATACACATACACACACCTCCAGCTTGGCCTTCAGCGCATTGAACAGTCACATGCACACAAAAATACGCACAACACATGCACGCACGCACACGCACACACACACACACACACACACCTCCAGCTTGGCCTTCAGTGCATTGAACAGCCACACATCCACACACACACACACATCCACACACACACACACGCACACACACACACACACACACACACCTCCAGCTTGGCCTTCAGCGCATTGAACAGTCACATGCACACAAAAATACGCACAACACATGCACGCACGCACACGCACACACACACACACACACACACACACACCTCCAGCTTGGCCTTCAGTGCATTGAACAGCCACACATCCACACACACACACATCCACACACACACACACGCACACACACACACACACACACCTCCAGCTTGGCCTTCAATGCATTGAACAGCCACACGAGAGAGCTCCGTGGGAACACCCTCGCGGCAAGCACGGCGAGCGTGCGCAGAGTCAGCAGATCAGCGGCAACTGATTCTGCCAGGCCTGCATGTGTGTGTGTGTGTGTGTGTGCGTGCGTGTGTAAGAGGAGAGTGCACTCGTGCGTGTGGCCCGATTTAACAGTCTGTTGGACGCCTTTGGTGGCGTATTAGACTTGTGCTTGCGCACTAAATCCCTGACGCATGTGGATAACACCTGCGCTAGTCCACTGAGTGGACGCACATTGACTGTGAATGTAGGCATGCACGTGTGTGCGTGTGCGCAAGTGTGAAACATCTGCCTTGGTGACGGCAGTGTGCGTGTGACACCCCACCCCACACCCTACACCCCACACCTGGGTACTGCAGCTTCACGGCAACTTCCTCCCCGCTTGCCAGGTGTGCGCGGTGCACCTGCACATGGGAGGGTGTCGTGTGGGTGTGTGAGAGCGTGTGTGTATGTGTGTATGTGTGTGTGTGTGTGCGTTTGCATGTGTATGTGAGAGAGACCGTGTGTGCGTGTGTATGTATGTATGTATGTATGTATGTATGTATGTATGTATGTATGTATGTATGTATGTATGTATGTATGTATGTATGTATGTATGTATGTATGTATGTATGTATGTATGTATGTATGTATGTATGTATGTATGTATGTATGTATGTATGTATGTATGTATGCATGTATGTATGTATGCATGTATGTATGTATGTATGTATGTATGCATGTATGTATGTATGTATGTATGTATGTATGTATGTATGTATGTATGTATGTATGTATGTATGTATGTATGTATGTATGTATGTATGTATGTATGTATGTATGTATGTATGTATGTATGTATGTATGTATGTATGTATGTATGTATGTATGTATGTATGTATGTATGTATGTATGTATGCATGTATGTATGTATGTATGTATGTATGTATGTATGTATGTATGTATGTATGTATGTATGTAGTATTGTAATGTATGCATGTATGTATGTATGTATGTATGTATTAGTATGTATGTATGTATGTATGTTGTATGTATGATGTATGTATGTATGTATGTATGTATGTATGTGCATGTATGTATGTATTGCATGTATGTAGAGTGGTATGTATGTATGATGTATGTATGTATGTATGTATGTATGTATGTATGTAATGTATGTATGTAATGTATGTATGTATGTATGGTATGTATGTATGAGCCATGTATGTAATGTATGTATGTTATGTATGTATGTATGTATGTATGTATGTATGTATGTATGTATGTATGTATGTATGTATGTATGTATGTATGTATGTATGTATGTATGTATGTATGTATGTATGTATGTATGTATGTATGTATGTATGTATGTATTTATGTATGTATGTATGTATGTATGTATGTATGTAT
>VFSX01000673.1:25000-63794 GCA_016618255.1 Chlamydomonas sp. UWO 241
ATGTATGTATGTATGTATGTATGTATGTATGTATGTATGTATGCATGTATGCATGTATGCATATATGCATGTATGTATGTATGTATGTATGTATGTATGTATGTATGTATGTATGTATGTATGTATGTATGCATGTATGCATGTATGTATGTATGTATGTATGTATGTATGTATGTATGTATGTATGTATGTATGTATGTATGTATGTATGTATGTATGTATATATGTATGTATGTATGTATGTATGTATGTATGTATGTATGTATGTATGTATGTATGTATGTATGTATGTATGTATGTATGTATGTATGTATGTATGTATGTATGTATGTATGCATGTATGTATGTATGTATGTATGTATGTATGTATGTATGTATGTATGTATGTATGTATGTATGTATGTATGTATGTATGTATGTATGTATGTATGTATGTATGTATGTATGTATGTATGTATGTATGTATGTGTATGTATGTATGTATGTATGTATGTGTGTGTGTGTGTGTGTGCGTTTGCATGTGTGTGTATTTGTGTGTGCGTTTACATGTGTGTGTATGTGTATGTGTGTGTGCTTGCATGTGTGTGTGTGTGTGTGGCCTTGAGGTGTGTCAAGCGATGGATGGGCACACTAACGGCTACAACCTTGAAAGAGTAGCCAGCCTGCCCAGTTGGGTGCTCGGTGCCACGCCTCGCCAAGCCACTCTAAGCCACGCGTGCCAAGCACGGGCATGTACGCCTTAAGAGGCGGCCCTGCCTACCATCATCATGAAACCCACCGCAGGTGGTCACTGATCAAGTTCCAAAGTTCCAAGTTTTGTTCTGTGTGACAAGCACAGGAGAGAGCTGCCAGAGAAAAGCGTGGAACGCCATTTGTCTAAGAGGAAAGTACCTCAGGGATAACTACGAGGACAGCTCTCGCCATCATCAAAAGCAACACCAGATCGGCCCCCACCTGCGCCAAGCTTGCTGCAGCCGCGGCCGTTCGTTCAAACTCCAGAAACGGGGCGCCGCTGCCGGGCGGCCCCACTAGCGACGCGGTGGTGAGCTGCCGCTGCTGCTGCTGCTGCTGCCGCCCTTGCTGCTGCCCCTGCTGCTGCCCTTGCTGCTCCCCCTGCTGCTGCCCCTTGTGCTGCAGCCCCTGCTGCTGCCCCTGCTGCTTCTGCTGCCCCTGCTGCTGCCTCTGCTGCTGCCCCTTCTGCCGCTCCCCCTCTACAGCTGTTGCTGAGCTGAGCTCTGAAACGAGGACTTGGGCGATCTGGCGGAACGGGCGCGGGCGGGCCCTGTCCTCAAGCTGCGTCTGTGTGTGTGTGTGTGTGTGCACATCTGCAATTAGGCAGAATGGACATGGTCATGCCCTGTGCTCATGCTGTGTGTGTGTGGGTGTGTGTGGGTGTGCATGCATGCGCGCGTGTGTGTGTGTGTGTGTGTGTGTGTGTGCGCACGAGCACAAGATTATTTCACAAAACCAAGTAGTAATCGCGTCGGAACGGGCGGGCCTTGTCCTCAAGCTATTCACGGGGAGTTTTGTTGGTGTGTGTGGAAGGCGGAGGGGCGTGAGATATTCAGAGAGGGAAGGGGGGCGTGGGCAAGAGATGGGTGTTTCATGACGCTGCTCGACCACCCGTCTGCCAACCCAGCTGCCATAATAATGCACACCACGAAGTCGAGGAGCATCACCCTGACGCTGGCGGCTAAGCACGGCCGCGTGGATGCCATGCGCGTGAGTTGTAGCATCCACAGCTCTCCTCTTTGCTCTAGGACTACGCGTTGGCAGGCAGCCGGCTGTCGGCTACCGCCCCTCACAACTGATTGTTAGGGTCAGCACTGGGCTTGGGTCTAGGCAGTGGTACTAGGAGGCGGTGGTGCTAGGACTAGAAGGTAGTCTTTGCTGGAAAGCCGGTGCAACTGTTACTGTATCCATGCTAGGAGTGGTTGTCCTGTAGACCTCCAGCTCCAGCGGGATCAATCGAAGCAGTCTTACCTGCCAAAATGTTCAGCCCAAGGCGAGAAAGAGAGAGAGAGAGAGAGAGAGAGAGGGAGAGGGGGAGGGAGAGAGAGAGATGAAGAGGGAAGGAGGGAGGAGGGAGAGAGAGAGGAGGAATATAGAGTGCTTGTGAGCGTGTTGCTGTTGTGTGTGTGTGTACCATGAGTGAGCTTTCACATGACTCCCCCCTCCCCCACGCACACACTGCGCAAGCAAGGTACTGTAATCCCGAGGCACTGTACCAAATGTGACCGCAAAACCCTGAACCCCGCAAACCTCAACCCAAAACCCCAAACCCTCGACCCACGTGCAAGGGCTGCACGGTACCCATGAGGCACCGCACCAAACGTGAATGAAAGAATCCAAGCCCTAAGCCTGCCCTAAGCCTAAGCCGTAAACCCCAAGCCTTAAACCCTAAACCTTCAATCCCGCAATCCCGCAATCCCGCACCCCCCCCTGAACTCTCAAACCTTAATCCCACAACCAGTAACCCTCAACCACGCGCACCCACTCTGCAAGGCTGCACGGTACTTGCGACGCGCCGCACCAAACATGAATGCAAAAGCCCAAGCCCTAAGCCGTTAACCCTTAACCCTCAACCCTAAACTCTCAGCCCGAATCCTTAAGCCCTACCCCCCAAACCCCGAACCCCACGCGCACCCGCTCTGCAAGGTCTGCACAGTACTCGCGAGGCACCGCACCAAACATGAATGCAAAAGCCCAAGCCCAAAGCTGTTAACCCTTAACCCTAAACCCTAAACCCTTTAGGGTATAACTAAACCCTCCGCTCTAAACCCCTAATCCACAACCCCCAAACCCCACGCGCACCCACTCTGCAAGGGCTGCACGGTACTCGTGACGCACTGCACCAAACGTGAAGGCAAAAGCCCAAGCCCTTATCCCAATGCCCTTATCCGTAAACCCTAAGCCCTCAACCCTTTACTCTTAGCCCTAAACCCCTAACCCCCAAGCCCCAAACCCGCGCGCACCCGCTCTGCAAGGGCTGCACGGTACTCGCGCGGCACTGCACCAAACGTGACCGCAAACTGCCCGAACTTAACGTAGATCCCGCCGTTGAGACTCGCGACCTCTGCAAGCCTGTGCGCGTGCGCCTGTGGCATGCACGAGTGGGAAGGCGGGTGTGGTGTGGGGGCGCTATGATGTAGGGGTGCTACGGTGTGCACGCCATGCTACCGTACTGATCAGAGGATTTGGTCAAACTCAGTTTAGTACATTTTGCAATTCCCCGTTTTGAATCCGTCAACACACACACGTTTGGTAAGTCCTGGCACGTCATGCTAGCGACAGCGCCTGCGGCCATCGCGCGGGCGCGTGGGTGGGAAGACGGGCGGGTGTGAGCTGGCATGCGTGGTGCCGTACAGCTGTATACCGGTGTGGGAGTTTTACAGTGTGCACACCATGCTGGCCGCCACAGCCAGCCTGCGTGTGTGCGCCATGCGCATGTTTTGTGGGCGCATGGGTGGGAAGACGGGCGGTTGTGAGCTGGCATGCGCGGTGCCGTAAATCCACACAGCTGTTCTCTACCGGTGTGGAGGTACTACGGTGTACACGCCATTCTAGCGACTGCCGGCAGTTTGCGGGACTGCGCCTGCGGCCATCGCACGGGCGCATGGGTGGGAAGACGAGCGGGTGTGTGAGTTGGCATGTGCGGTGCCGTAAATGCACACAGCTGTACTATACGATGCCTGTAGGTGCGTCACACACTACTGTAAAAACCACTATCATCATCCAGGTGTGCTCTCAAGCCATATTAGCGACTGACGGCATGTTACGGGGCTGCGCCTGTGACACACGTTTTGCGGGCGCGTGGGTGGAACGATGTGTGGGTGCGAGCAAGAGTGCGGTGCAGTCATGCTGCAGGATGTCGCAACCTGCCGGGCGCCTGTAATGGCGTGTGCGGGTGCTGGGCTGTGCGGTGCTGGGTGCGGGTGTGTGTGCTGCGGTGCGCCACGCGTGCCTGCCAGTGGTTCCGCTACAGATCTTGGGAAAATGATGGTTTCACCCCGGACGTCACGCTCACTTCCCCTATCTCACCCGCCGTTGGCACAAATGTAGGTTTTCGCAATTTTTGGGTTGAAATTCGCGCAATCCCACCCGCAAATGCATTTTAGCAGGGTGCGATGTGGCTTACGGAAATACTGGTGCCCGCACACATGCGCCCCCCAGCCTGTGTGCAGCTCTGAGATCGTGTGCAGCTCGTCCTCAAAGGCGTCGCACTCGCTCTGTCCGTAGGTGCAGCTCCGGGCACTTACGGAAATACTGGTGCCCGCACACATAGCCACCCCATCCCACCCTATCCCACCACACACACACACACACACACACACACACACACCGTACCGTACCGTGTGCAGCTCTGAGAGCTCGTCCTCAAGGCGTCACACTCGTCCTCGGCCATACCCGCATATGCAGCTCCGTCCCACCACACACACACACACACACACACACCACAACCACACAGCCACCGCATCCCACCACACGCACCGCACACACACACACACACACACACACCGTACCGTGTGAAGCTCTGAGAGCTCGTCCTCAAAGGCGCCGCACTCGCCCTCGGCCACATTTGGAAAGCGGGCGGCGAGTGACTTGTAAGCGAGGCCTGCAAACAGAAAGAGGCACAGCACATTTCTGCTTTAGCCGTTCAACCAAGGCTCACCAAGACGGAAAAGGACGAGGCAAAGAGGCGAAGAGGCAAACAGACAGAGGCACAGCACATTCCTGCTTCAGCTGTTCTACCAATGCGCACACCTACTTCAACAAGCGTTTGCTGCCGCTGCGGTAGGGGACCTGGGGGTGCGCCCACGCTCTGTGCAGAGTGGGGGTTCCCTACCCCCAACAGCAGTCGCATCAAGGTGCTTGGGCCAGTCTTAAACGCCTTTCGAGGCGTCCCTGACTGTAACATCCATCATCATCACCAAGGCTCACCGAATCGCAGTAGGGCGAGGCGAAGAAACAAACAGGCAAAATGGCAGCAGATTTTGACTCCTATGTTAATTGGCCTCTCGCCCCACAGGAACTCTAGTTATCTGCTCATCTGCTACCTAAAGACTTACGATTAAACAGAAGACTTTGTGCACATGGCTCAGAGCTCACATAGGGCCGTGCGCGCGTGCGTGCAAGCACACGCACGCACACACATGCGCACACACACACACACACACACACACACACACACACACACGCACACACACACACGCATGCCCGCGCGGTGAAGCTAGTATGCGACGCCATCAGAGGTGTCCAACGGACCGTAAGCTCAATCATCACCAAGCTCATTGAGATACACACCTGCGTGGATCGCCCACATAAACATGCGAGCTGTCCTCGGCAGCGACTCCGCCAGCGCCACCACCGATCTGCCACCGGTGGCCCCGCGCGCGAGGCAGCACGTGCACGCGTGCGCGACTCCCGCGAGCCGCAGCAGCAGCAGCGTTGGCGGTGCGCACATCACTGCTAGTGCCAAGCCCGCCAGTAGTGGCTGCAGCGGCGGCATCAGCACCGCCGACACCAGCATCAGCATCAGCGCGGCTGCGTACAAAGCGCGGGCCATCCAGGCTGCTGGCGTTCCGAGAGTCGCCGATGCCATGCTCGCTGGTGCTGCGTACCTCGTCGCAGCTGCTCCTGCTGCACCGCCGACCATCCGCTGCTGCCCTCTGACCGACCACTCCTGCACTCTCCCACCTGCAAACATGCAGGCACAGCGCACACAGGCTAACCAAGGTGCACAGGCATGCATTGCTCGTGGGAGCTGCAGCCAAAGATCTTCCATGCTGGATGTCGCATGCATGCATGCGACCCCCCACCCGCACCCCCCCACTGTCGTTAACGTGCTGCGATGCATCGTAACATGCAGTGCAGCGATCGGGTGGGGTTCACCAATCACCGGAAGCTGACGTCACATACTACCGTGCTCCCTTGTTCCCTCACCGTGCTGCATGTGCACATGGTGCCAGCCTCACCTCTCGCCCGTCGGGCGCAAGGGCCCGATGCACGGAGTTGTTGAAGTCTGGTTTCTCCACCAGTCCCTCCTGCTCGTGTTTGTTGCTCTCCCCTAGCCGATGTGTTGGGTACTAGTTTTAAGCCTTTCAAGACCTGCAATCTCGATTTTGCGTTATCACGGTCACACCAAACCCCAAACCCTGTCTGACACGTCTAACGCTCACCACGCGCCCACCTCGCGCCTACATCGTTTGCCGTGAGCTCTTCACCCGTGGCAATACCCGTGGCAAGTGCCCTAGCCATAACCCATACGAGAAGCAGCAACATGCATGCATACATGCAGCACGTCACCAGTTACGATACCAGAGGCCGGGGATGCGAGGCCAACATGCATGAAGCCTGCTATGCAAGGGCCTGCCTGCCATGCCCCGTGCGTGCACACCCATGCGAGGCAACATGCGCCTGCCTGCGCTCTCGAGACTCATCGACATGCATGTCCCCTCGTGCACACGCAGTCCCCTCGTGCACACGCAGCCACGCCGCACACGATGCCTCCAGCCATCCGCCGGGACTTTAAATTCCTGGTGCATAATCTAGGGGCGGACAGTCGACCTTCAGAGCGGTGGCAGGCGCTAGCGACATAGCTGCAGCTGTGCCGCGCGTGGGATGATGAAGACGCGGAAGGGAGGAGAGCCGCCGTCGCTGCTGCTGGCCACCATGGTGCCATCGCTCCCCTGGTGCAGCTGCTGGGGCCTGGCATGTCATCTGACGTGCATGCGATGGCAGCAGAAACACTGGGCTACCTCGCCCGGAATCCTCAGAGGAACATTGCGATCGCTGCTGCCGGCGCCATCCCTGCACTGGTCCGGCTGCTGGGGCCTCTCTCAGCTGGCAGCAATCCGGACTGGAGAGACAGCGTGGACCTTTCAACGGTGCTCGCACTGATGGTCCTCACAGAGAATGAAGACAATGCGGTCGCCATCGCCGCTGCCGGCGCCATCCCGCTGCTGGTGTAGGGCCCGGCTCTGCTACTAGCATACAGGAGTATGCAGCAGGCACGCTGGCAAACCTTGCTAACAACGCTGATATTACCGCAATGTGCTGAGGGCGCGGCCGCCATCGCTGCTGCCGGTGCCACATCCCTGCGCTGCTTCAGCTGATGCGGCCTGGCTCCGACCCCACAACAAAACGCTTTGCTGCACGAGCACTAGGCGCGTACAGCAACGCAGACATCCGTGCTGCCATGGCCGCTTCTGCTGGCGCTGCTAACGCTCAGTGAGGTGGAGGGTGTGTGAGAGGCTGTTGTGGTGTTGGTTGGAAGGGGGGTAAGGCGTGAGGGGTTTGTGTGGAGGTTAAGGGTAAGTGCGGGTGTGTGTTGGTAGAGAGAGTGTGGGGGGGGGGGCAGCTGAAAGTGACCTGAAGAGCCCCTCAAATGAAACGCGCACGTCGGTTCCCAGCACTGCTTAGTAGTAATGCACATTGACAGCACGTTGTTATCAACTGAGCAACATCACCAATGCTAGAGAGGCCTCACTTCCTAGGAAGGGACCTGGTGTGGAGGAAGAAGCTTTGTAAACTGGTCCATCACTTAAGGCAGTGTGTGTGGGCCGCTGCTGTTTCCGAGCTGCTCCCCCCCCCCGAGCCGCCCACGCGCACCGCGCCCAGGCGTGGGCCTCTGCCACCAGGCCTGCCTTGTCCTCTATCAGAAAGTTCTGCTTGGCTGCCTGCCACAGTCGACGGCCTCAAACCGACGGTGGCCGGTGGTGGCAGCACTCGAGAGCGCCGGTCGCGCAGTCTTCTGCGACCCACAAGGTCCAGCTCCCTAACATTCCCGCTACCCCTGTCGAGTGCTGCGACTAATCGTTGTGCATATTGTGTGCCCACGTTTGCGCTGACTGGTGGTGAAGTGAAGACCGTCTCTGCTTTTAAGTATCTAGGGAGTTGGATAACCCAGAGTGGTGGTGTGGAAAAGGAGATCGGTGTGCGTGTCGGTCGCGCGCTGGGCGTGTTTGCGTCTTTTGATAAGATTTGGGCCAGCAAGAAGATGCAAGTGCAGTCTAAGATGCGGGTTTACAACACTTTCGTGCTGCCCCACTTTCTGTACGGCTGCGAAACATGGGCCCCTACTAAAACACAACTGACTCGATTGGAGGTTGCCCACTCTAACTGCCTTCGTCGCATTCTGGGTGTGCGCCTGGTCGACCGGCACAGATTAACTTATATTCGGCAGGCGTGCGACACTGAGCCAATTGAGAGCCTTGTGGCAAAGCGATCAATGCAGTGGCTAGGCCATGTGATGCGCATGCCGGCTTCTCGTCTTCCTCGTACGACTTTTGACTGCACAATGGATGTGGCTCGGCAGCAAGGCCGGCCTCCAGCCTCCTCCCGACACTATTTTCTTAAGCTACTGATTCAGCAGCTAGGCGAAACTAGTGGCACTCGTTCTGATTGGAAGACTTTTTCGGACACGGCGTTTGAGCGTGCTCAGGATAGGGTCGGGTGGAGAGCCGTGGTGTACGGTCCGGCTGCCCCTCAGGCGCCGGCCCCTCCACCACGGCGGTCAAGTAGATTGGCAAGCGCCACTTGACCCCCTATCCCCTAGAAGCAGTTAGGACCTATTTTGGAGGCGTCGCACAATAGCTCTCCTTTTTGCTCTGGGACTACACGTTGGCAGGCAGCCGGCTGGTGGCTACCGCCCCTCACAAGTAATTGTTAGGGCCAGAACTGGACTTGGGTCTAGGCGGTGGTACTAGGACTAGAGGTAGTCTTTGCTGGAAAGCCGATGTAACTGTAACTGTAACTGTATTGTGTGCCTTGCAGGAAGGGGAGGGGGGATACGTTCAATTGCGGGCAATTCATGGGGGGGGGGGGAGGTGGCAAAGCAATTTTTTTGTAAGAAGTGGGCTGCGATTCGGATGGGATTACCAGATGGCCAGTTATTCTCGGCCATCGCTAACATCTTTACGATCCTCTCGCCACCAGGGTTGCACTCCAAGCGTGCCACGCCTGGCTCGGGCTGAAGAGCAGGCATCACTGATTTTGTGTTCGGCGCTACACAGCCACTTGGCTGCATTCTGGCTGTACGTTGCCCTGATTAAATACAGCTCAACCCAGTGGGCATGGATATGGATAGTCAGGAATGCGGCTGTGAAAAAAAATCAGTGTGGAAAAGGTGTGGCAAGGGGGAAATATAATTCCTAAATCTAATTCCTCCTCCTGAAAGCTGTGATGGTAGGTGCGCAGACGGAGGCAGAGGCAGCCAAGGCGGCGGCGGCGGCGGCAGCGGTGCCGAGGTCGAGGGCGTCGCGTCCGTCGTGCGCGCGCCACCCCTCGCGCGCGCACAGCCACGTGGCCGACAGCCACGCGGCGCCTGTGACGCCAAAGAGACCGCTCGTGCACGGTGCGTTTGGCGGGTGCTGCCGAATGGTGTGCATGCTGGTTTTGAATCTGCCGTGCCGCCTCCCAAACGTGCCCACGTGCCCCTCCCTAATCCCCAAGTGCCCCTCCCTTATCTCCTTGACCCCCCCCCCCCGGCCCCTCCTTCCCCTCTGCGTGTGCCTTGCCCACACATACCCCGAGAGCCCCGAGTACGCAGCGCTCGACAATGATGGCAAGCTGTATGCGCTGAAGAATGCGCTGGCTGCGTATGAAGCAGTGACGGCTGAGATGATGATGATGAGATGATGATGTTTGATGATGTTGATGATGATGTTTGGTTACAATCCACTTCTGGCGGTCACACGTACGGTTCCAAAGCTCCAGTGGGACTTAGAGAAACAAGGCTCAAGGCCCACAAAAGGTCAAGCTACAAGTAGCCCACGGTAACGCCATCCACACTTGGTGGCGGGCGCCAAGCAAGCAGCACCACTGTGCAGGCTGCACACCCAGCCCCTCAAATGGCCAGAGGGCGGACCCAAGGTATAAAACCATGAAGGGACCAAAAAGCCCTCCCCCAGACCACCGGAAGCGGGGCTAGTAGCACACCCGCCGCAGCACTCTACTCAGCGACCACACCGCACCCGCCACCGCACGCGTGTGGCGCCACCTCCCCTTCAAAAACACCCCCAGAGGGAATGCCATCTAGCAAGCAGGTGCAGGCACCCGCTCGCCGTCAACGTCGAGGCGCGCGCGGTGGAACTGCGCCCGCTTCCCCGCAACCTTGGCGGCGAGGAAAGCGGGCCACAGCGCCTGGTCGGACACCATGGACCCCCGCCCGGATCCCCCCCCGGACGCCCCATGGCCTCCCCATGCGGCGTCCCGGACCGCCCGCCCGGATCCCCCCCCGCCCGGAGGATCCCCATGCGGATGGGCGCCGCCATCATGATCCCCATGCGGAGGTCCCATGGCCGCGGGACCCATCCCCATGGTGGGATCCGGATCTGGATGCCGGCATCCCGCCGGATATGGTCCCGGATATCCGCATCCCGGCATACCGTCGGCGGTCCACGCATGCCGGCACCGGTCCGGGACATGGATCCGGTCCGCATCCATCCCGGGACGGCCGTGAGGGTTGGCACGTGCACGGCACCCACCGCCATCCCCCCGGCGTCCGTCATCCCCGGGACGCATCCCGGGATGGTCGGGGACCCGGGGAGACGCATGGGGGAGCCCGTGCGGTCCGCGACACGGAACGGCGGACTGCATCCTTCCCGGCCTCCAGCGTCTCGGGTGCCCCTCGATGTGCGCCCCCCCCAGCAGGTGCGTCAGCGCGCTCGTGCTGCCCACGCGTGCTGCTCTCACCGTGGCCAGATCGCGCGAGCCGTGGACGAGGATCATGTGCTCACCCGCAGAATCCCTCCAGCAGAAGCAAGACCTCGATGTGCCCGCGTCTAGACGCCTCCACCAGTGCCTCGCCCCCGCGGCAGTCGGCGCGCGGAGCGCGCTCGTGCCAGGTTAGCAGCAGGCGCACGACCTCGATGTGCCCGCCCCCGGCCGTAGCGGCAACCACCAGCGCCTGGCCTCGTGCCAGCCCAGCAGCAGGCGCACGACCTCGACGTGCCCGCGCTCGGCGGCCCACAGCAGCGCCTGGCCCCCGCGGCAACTGGCGCGCGGGGCAGCCTCGTGCCAGCCCAGCAGCAGGCGCACGACCTCGATGTGCCCGCCCCCGGCGGCTTGCACCAGCGCCGCGCCATCGTGACAGTCGGCGCGCGGGGCGGCCGATGGCCAGCCCAACAGCAGGCGCACGACCTCGACGTGCCCGTACCCGGCGGCCGACAACAGCGACTCGCCATCGTGACAGTCGGCGCGCGGGGCGGCCGATGGCCAGCTCAACAGCAGGCGCACGACCTCGACGTGCCCGTGCCAAGCGGTCCACACCATAGCCCAGCCATGCTGGCAGTCGGCGCGCGGCGTTCTCGTGCCAGCCCAGCAGGCGCACGACGTCGACGTGCCCGCGCTCAGCGGCCCGTACCAGCGCCTCGCCATCCATGCAGTCGGCTGGATTCCACAGATTTCAGAGGATGCGTGGATTCTCATCGGTTTTCACATTCAGTCCAAAATCAGACTCTCTATGCCAACTTCAGGTTTTTAGGATTTCCACAGATTTCAGAGGATGCGTGGATTCTCATCGGTTTTCACATTCAGTCCAAAATCAGACTCTCTATAAAATTCAGTCAACTTCAGGATTCCAGGATTCCACAGATTTCAGAGGATGCGTGGATTCTCATCGGTTTTCACATTCAGTCCAAAATCAGACTCTCTATAAAATTCAGCCAACTTCAGGTTTTTAGAATTTCCACAGATTTCAGAGGATGCTTGGATTCTCAAGTATGTCGGTTTTCACATTCAGTCCAAAATCAGACTCTCTATAAAATTCAGTCAACTTCAGGATTCCAGGATTCCACAGATTTCAGAGGATGCGTGGATTCTCATCGGTTTTCACATTCAAGTATGTCGGTTTTCACATTCAGTCCTTCAGTCAACTTCAGGATTCCAGGATTCCACAGATTTCAGAGGATGCGTGGATTCTCATCGGTTTTCACATTCAGTCCAAAATCAGACTCTCTATAAAATTCAGCCAACTTCAGGGTTTTAGGATTTCCACTTCAGGATTCCAATGCGTGGATTCTCATCGGTTTTCACATTCAGTCCAAAATCAGACTCTCTATAAAATTCAGCCAACTTCAGGATTCCAGGATTCCACAGATTTCAGAGGATGCGTGGATTCTCATCGGTTTTCACATTCAGTCCAAAATCAGACTCTCTATAAAATTCAGTCAACTTCAGGATTCCAGGATTCCACAGATTTCAGAGGATGCGTGGATTCTCATCGGTTTTCACATTCAGTCCAAAATCAGACTCTCTATAAAATTCAGCCAACTTCAGGGTTTTAGGATTTCCACAGATTTCAGAGGATGCTTGGATTCTCAAGTATGTCGGTTTTCACATTCAGTCCAAAATCAGACTCTCTATAAAATTCAGCCAACTTCAGGATTCCAGGATACCACAGATTTTGCGTGGATTCTCAAGTATGTCGGTTTTCACATTCAGTCCAAAGTCAGACTCTCTATAAAATTCAGTCAACTTCAGGATTCCAGGATTTCCACAGATTTCAGAGGATGCTTGGATTCTCAAGTATGTCGGTTTTCACATTCAGTCCAAAATCAGACTCTCTATAAAATTCAGTCAACTTCAGGATTCCAGGATTCCACAGATTTCAGAGGATGCGTGGATTCTCATCGGTTTTCACATTCAGTCCAAAATCAGACTCTCTATAAAATTCAGCCAACTTCAGGATTCCAGGATTCCACAGATTTCAGAGGATGCGTGGATTCTCATCGGAGGATGCGTGGATTCTCATCGGTTTTCACATTCAGTCCAAAATCATAAAATTCAGCCAACTTCAGGATTCCAGGATTCCACAGATTTCAGAGGATGCGTGGATTCTCAAGTATGTCGGTTTTCACATTCAGTCCAAAGTCAGACTCTCTATAAAATTCAGTCAACTTCAGGATTCCAGGATTCCACAGATTTCAGAGGATGCGTGGATTCTCAAGTATGTCGGTTTTCACATTCAGTCCAAAATCAGACTCTCAAAAAAAAATCAGCCAACTTCAGGATTCCAGGATTTTCACAGATTTCAGAGGATGCGTGGATTCTCATCGTTTTTCACATTCGGTCCACATATTTCAGAGGATGCGTGGATTCTCATCGGTTTTCACATTCGGTCCACATATTTCAGAGGATGCGTGGATTCTCATCGGTTTTCACATTCGGTCCACATATTTCAGAGGATGCGTGGATTCTCATCGGTTTGATGCGTGGATTCTCATCGATTTCAGAGGATGCGTGGATTCTCATCGTTTTTCACATTCGGTCCACATATTTCAGAGGATGCGTGGATTCTCATCGGTTTTCACATTCGGTCCAAAATCAGACTCTCTATAAAAATCTCAACTTCAGTCAACTTCAGGATTCCACAGATTTCAGAGGATGCGTGGTTTCTCAAGTATGGGGTGTGGGCGTAGCAACCCTTACGCGGTGGTCGCGACGGAGGCCGTACGCGGTGCGCGCGACGGAGGCCATACGTGTTGCCGCCGATTGCAGCCGCACGCAAGGCGTTCGATGGCGAACGTGGTTACACTTTTATACACCGACTACACACAGCCTCGTGCCAGCCCAGCAGCAGGCGCACGACCTCGATGTGCCCGAATGTAGCGGCCAGCACCAGCGCCTGCCCCCCCCCATGCAGTCGGCGCGCGGGGCAGCCTCGTGCCTGCAAAGACCTTGTTGCTGTAGATGTAGATCGCGACGGCGGCCTCGGACTCGGAGACTTCGGGCTCGTAGTCGGAGGAATCGGACGGATCGGAGGACCACGTGTCTGTCATCGCGATACACCATTGTTCGTCCTAAACGGAATTTGGTCGCGCCGTTTAGACCGGTTCGCCGTTTAGACCGGTTCGCTCGGCATGTATCCCCGCAGAAGCCGCACTATTTTTTCGTGGCGCACCGCATTCGCCAGCGCCCGCCCAACGTAGCAGACGGTGCGAGGCGCGTGCCGAGGCCACTCGAGCAGCAGGCGCACGACGGCCTCGTGGCCGCCGCCTGCCGCAGATACCAGCGCCTCCCCATTCAAGCAGTCGGCTCGAGGCGCGTGCTGCGGCCACTCGAGCAGCAGGCGCACGATTTTTTCGCGGCCGTTAAGTGCCGCCTCAAGCAGCGCCCCCCCATTCCGGCAGTCGGCGACTGGCGCGTGCTGCGGCCACTCGAGCAGCAGGCGCACGATTTTCTCGTGGCCTCTACCTGCCGCATCCACAAGCGCATACCCATTCAAGCAGTCGGCGCGCGGCGCGTGCTGCGGCCACTCGAGCAGCAGGCGCACGATTTTCTCGTGGCCGTCTGTAATCGCATGAAAGACCGCCATATCATCCCGGCAGTTGGCGACTGGCGCGTGCTCCGGCCACTCGAGAAGCAGCCGCACCATGGCCTCCTGGCCGCCGATAACAGCATACATGAGCGCGATCCCATCTCGGCAGTCGGCGACTGGCGCGTGCTGCGGCCACTCGAGCAGCAGCCGCACGATTTTCTCGTGGCCGCCAAATGCCGCCTCCGCCAGCGCTTCCCCATTCCGGCAGTCGGCGACTGGCGCGTGCGTCGGCCACGCGAGCAGCAGGCGCACGACGGCCTCGTGGCCGTGAAGTGCCGCCATCACCAGCGCCTGCCCATCCTGGCAGTCGGCGACTGGCGCGTGCTGCGGTCTCTGCAACAGGTGACGCACCAGTCCCTCGCTCCCCATCCGGGCCGCACCCACGAGAGCGGCCTCGGCTGGCGACTCGCTTGTCGTCGATCGCTCTGGCGTGCCACGAACCGTCTCCAGCAGGGCGGCCATGTTGACATGGTTCCCTGTCAGGGTCGCGCGCCAGCCGCGGCACACCGACAGCGCCGAGCAGAGCACCTTGTCCTTGCCCTCGCCCGTCGTCCACGAGCCAGCCCGCGCGAGCACGTCTCCCAACAGCTCGGGAGGGAGCTCGGCCAGGAGCGCCATGTCACATGTCACGGTATCCACACCACCCGTACCTTTATACCAAGAGCTGCTCGTGGTGCACGGCGCGCGACCGGACGCGGCGGACGCGTGCGGGCTCACGCCGCTGGACGTGGCGCTGTTCTTCGGGGAGCCGGTATCGATTGCGTGGCTGCGCGGGATAGACGCGTTATCGGACGCCGTAGACGGCTCGTGTAAAAAATGTTGGTTGGAGGCAAAGATGGCGCAACGACGCAAGCTCCAGCTGCAAAAGTTTGACATGTCGAGCATCGCGTCAGACAAGGTGGTCGTCCTCCTCGGGAAGCGCGAGTCGGTCCTCGTCAAGGACCTGATCTAAGAAACCTGGGCGTCTCGGGGCACCCATCTGTGACCCCGCGGAGCCCGCATGGGGACCGGGGCACCTGTCGGGAGGGGGGGTCCCCGACGGCGTCAGGACCTAGTCGTCGCCCTGGCGGTTGGGGCGGAAGCGTGCGACATTCGCGGCAGTCTTCTGGTTACACGGTCTGGTGGGCTGTTTTGATACGGAATGGCCTACGCCCGTGAGTGTGCTACCAATCTACCAATCTACCAATCTACCAATCTACCAATCTACCAATCTACCAATCTACCAATCGTTTATGGTGCTATACCATGTTGCTTTTTTTCTTTCTGTATTTTGTTTTGGTGGTATAGCACATCTGATCGTTGGTAGATTGGTAGACAGGTAGATATCACATTATCACATTATCACATTATCACATACAAAAAATGAAGATGTTTTTGTTTCAGCTTTCAAAAATGAAACACCGGAAAGTCGCCTACTCCTTATTCATGTGTGATAATGTGATAATGTGATAATGTGACGATGTGACAATGTGTGTAGATAGTCCTTGAACTCGACTGTCGCATTCGTAGCAAAAAATGCCTTGACGAGCTTAACGTCGAGCGACTTGAGGTCTCCCAGCCAAACCGTGTCGCTGTCCCCCGTGGCCAGTCCCCCGTGGCCTCCACGGGGGGGTCAGGGTTCAGGTGCTGCGCAACACACACGCGACCAGTCCCCCGTGGCCTCCACGCGCTTCTCCAGCCAGTCCGCGATCGGGTTGGAGGCCCCCGCGATGTCGCAATGCAGCTCCGATACCTTCTTGGCAGCTCCGGTACCTTCTAGGCAGCTCCGGCACCTTCTGGGCAGCTCCGGCACCTACACTGTAAACTGTCCCTCCTTTCAAGCATCAGCCCCCTGGGCGACGCCCCCCGCTCCAGACGAGCCCGACAAGCCCGACGAGCCCGACAGGGGTCGCATTCATCCCGCTGGCACATCCGAAAGATGCGCTCGTCGTGCTGGCGCTGCTGATGGTCGTGAAACTCTGTACATAGCTCTGCTCGGTCTTGTTTAATTCAGTCCAACATTACACAGTCTAGAACTTCAGCATTTCAGAGCTTGCGCTTTTTAGTACCACCGTGAAAACGCTTCGCTTCATAACCCTTACCACATTGCCATCTTCCATTTCTAATTTGACCTGTACGACGTCCAGAGCGACTTCCTATTTGTCGCTAGGGTCCCCCGTGACCTCCACGTGCTTCTCCAGTCAGTTCGCGATCGGGTTGGCGGCACCCGTGATGTCGTTCTTCCAGTCGAGCATGGACGCTGGCAGCGTGGCGAACATGACCTGGCGGTTGGGGAGGAAGCGCTCGACCAGCACGTCGGCAAGGGATGACATCCACGACGCGAATCGCACCGTGATGTCGTCGCGCAGGGCGAACTCGTGCTCCGCCCCCGGGGTCAGACTGTGCACAAACTTGGAGCGGAACGGCACGACGATCATACGCCTGATGAAGACCGCGTCGCCGCCGTCGAACTTCGGGCAGTCGCCCTCGTTGAAGACGAGCACGAGGCCCGCCTGCCACACGAACATGTCGCCGCTACCAAAGGAGCGCCCCGTGATGGCGACGCCCTCGCCTCCGAAGACTCGCTTCAGCTTACCCTCGTCCAGCTGCATCGCGGGGTTGAGCTCCTCGCCGACGAGCAGGCGGATGCCTCGGATGTACTCGAGGCCCGCGTCGTGCGAGTCGCGCGAGAAGGAGGACTGGCGCGCAAACTTGGTGCCGCTAAAGCTACAGTACTCTCCAAAGAACGCCGCCATGAGCCGCAGGAAGGTCGACTTTCCGTTGTTTCCGGAGGACTTGTCGGTGAGGACGAGGAACTTCTTCTCGCGGCGCCGTCCCGACATGAGCGACGCAAAGAACCTGAGCACGACCTCGCGCTCCTGTTCGACGGGCAGCACCTCTGCGAGGTACTCCTCGACCTCTGCGCGTTTGTCGCCCGCCTGCTCCGGGCAGTAGTCCCACTTTGCGTGGCGCATGACGTAGTCCTGCATCTCGAGCGGTCTGTAGACCATCTGCCCAGAGGCCGTGTCGAACACCGCGAACAGGTCGAGGTTGGTGTCGATGCGGTCGAGCAGCTGCTCGTCCACCACCTCTCGCGCGACGACCTGGAGCACGCTCCTGCCTCCCCGGTTGCCCTCGATGAACTTGATGTCGTCGCGCGTGACGCCGTCGATGCACCCGAACGCCGCCCTGAGTTTGTTCTCCATTTCGACATTGCTGCAGCGGCACCACCTGTTGTTTTCTGGGTCGCAGTAGTACATGTGGTGAGAACCGTCGCCGGGACCCAGTGTACTCAACCATCAAAGATGGCGTGCGAACCCTGACTCAGAAGTCGGGGAAATTATGGCACGGCAGGATTTTAGCCTAACGGCTCATTGCGCAAAGCAATGCAATTAAAACAGCCAAGATGACGCTTCGCGTATGCGGCCGCTGCGAAAGGCGCGTGCGCGCCTTTCTTGCTGCGTCTTGCGCGGCCTTGGGCGGCATGAGGCACGAGTTGCGGACATCCTCCTTGACCTGGTCGATGTCAGTACGCTTGCCCTGAACGCGGCCAACGTCGCGACCGGCACGCGCGCGCGGTCACACCACCACCGTGGTTCACACCATCCGCACAACGCCTGAGAGTGTCTTACCACACGAGTCCCCCTCCAGCGTCTTTCTCCCTCGCGTGGCTCAGTCCCATCACGTTGTGCAGGGTTCGAGGTGCATTCGAACCCAGTGCAGTGACAGGGACAGTACCATCGGGCAAAGGTCGCCATGGGGGGGGCAGCCTCGATCGATGCCTCCAGGCACGCGACGGCACTCCAGGCCTCGAGCCTTAGGAAGGACACCAATCCTGCGGATACCGAGGGCGCGGAAGTCGAGCTCGAGGCCCAGCTGCAAGATATCCTCCAAAACATCAACAGCTTCAGTGGTGACCCTGCTTCCATCGAGCAGCAGTGTAGCAAGTTCAACACGGTGCGCGCGCGCGAGAGATGCGTGCGCAACAGCGTGCGCAACAGCGTGCGCGCACCCTCCCTCCTCGCAGAGTACCCTTCATGCACGTGCACGTGCCTTGCTACTTTCTAACACCCACTTTTCCTACCACCGCCCCAGTTCATCAACCGGTACCCCGGTGTTGTGGATGGAGGCGCGCTCGTCGCGCAGGGCGTCATCGGCAGCCTGCCCTTCGGTGGGCTCATCGGTGCGCTCATCGGCATCGTCTCTCAGCAGGTCAAGGGCGCTGCCAAGGTCGCTGGGGGCGCTGCTGACCTGGGGCAATTCAGCGTCACGGTCGAAGCGCAGCTCGTGCAGTTCACCAACTTCAAGAGCACCAAGGAAGCGCTGAAAACGGTGTGCCACACCTCCTCCGCTTTCCGCGCATACCCTGCCGCACTCTGGGTATTTCTCACGCGCCCCCACGCGCCCCCACGCGCCCCCACGCGCCCCCACGCGCCCCCACGCAGGACACACCGGGGGTGCACAAGGCACTCCAAAGGCTGTTCGACGTGTTCCGCGACGTCGCCAAGCACCTCGCGCTGGCCGCTGAGCTCCTGAGGGGACTGCGGTACGTGTGCGCGGGTGTGGAACAGCGGGGAGGGCAGGCACCCTGTGGTCGGCTCCGCCACAGTAACCACACTGACCACAGCAACCACACTAACCAATGCGCCTCGTATGCCTTGTGCGCTCGCAGGAAGCGCGGTTCCTTGGCCAAGTTCCTGTCCGTGGATGGCGTGGCGCACAGGCTGGAGGAGATCCGCGGCGGCATGAAGGAGGCCACATGTGCGCTGCATAGTGCCACCCTGCAGTTGCTTGACGAAATGGGCAGCATCCTGCATGTGCGCGCCGCAAATGTGTGGTCACCCATCAGTGTTTGGTGGTTCAAGCACTTCGGCGTGCAGGCCTCGAAGGCGCCCGTGTCCAAGTTCATCGCCCAAGTGGAGGCGGAAGTGGACAGGATCATGCGCCCGGCCTTCATGAACGAGCTGGACAAGATGCTCAAGGGTCGGTTCCCCGGGCTGCCACCCGGGCGCTTCAGCAAGCACTCTTGCCTTGACCCGCTGCTCACCAGGATGCTCGGCGCCACCGTCCAGTACCCCGCGGACGTCGCGAAGCTGCAGAAGGAGGCCGTCGGGGTTGTGGACCGCCTGCAGGACGTGGAGATGCCGTCGGACTGGGCGACGCTCCTGCACGTCTTGTGCGAGGGCGAGAAGCGCAAGGGGGGTGGCGGCGGCGATGGCGGCGGCGGCGTTCCGGCGGCGGCGGCGTTCCAGCAGGATTCGGCGACGGGCCTGACCGCCGTCGCCAAGGACCTTGCGGCCCGCTACCGCCAGCTGGCGAGCACCGAAGAAGTGATACGGTCATACCGTCAGCACGAGCTGCTCGAGCAGTACGTGGACGGCACTCGCCAGTGGCTCCTGGATGACGTGCGCGAGTGGGTCGGGGCGGTCCTGCTGCCTGCCTCCACTGGCCCCAAGTCGCACATGTTCTTACTGCTGGCCGGCCCGGGCATGGGCAAGAGCGTGTTCAGCGCCGTCCTGGCGCAGCGGCTGCCGAAGATGGCGCCCGGCGCCAAGGTGGTGCGCCACTTCTTCAAGGTGGGCGAGGCGCGGTCCCAGGGCAAGGCCATGGTTCTGAGCCTGGCCTACCAGCTGGCGGAGCAGGTCGAGGGCATGGCGGACCAGCTCGAACGTGCCCTGGCTGAGTTCCCCAAGGACGCGGACCTCGTGAAAACGTTTGAAGCGTTCCTCCTCAAGCCGCTGGAGGAGCTGGGCGGCAAGCTGCCGCCGATCGTGGCGCTCGTGGACGCGCTGGACGAGGCGACTGACGGCTCAGGCGACTGGCGCGGGGTCATGGACCTGCTGCAGGTCCACTTTGCCCGGCTGCCCTCAAACGTCAAGGTGGTGCTGACCAGCCGGCTGAAGGCGGACGACAACAGCGACATAGAGGGCGCCTTCGATGTCACTCGACGTCAGGACAGTGCGTGTCGGCGTCTGCCTGTCGCGTGTGCAGGTACGTGGGGGGGAGGGGTACACACACCCACGCACGCACGCGCACACACCGAGCCACTTACTGTGTGCAGATGGAGGGGCCAGCCGACCGCGCTGTTTTTTTCCCTATCCCATGCATACCCCCCACCCCCCACCCATGCAGCCGCCCACCGTGCGCGAGCGGACAGGGGCACCAGCGTCGGCGACACTAAGGGCGCCTTGGAAGTCTCGAAGCGGGACTTCCCCTCGTGGAAGGTGTGCCAGATACAGCTGGACGGCGATCACAACAAGGTCGACGTTCGCAAGATCCTGCTGTGCCGCCTGCGGCCCCACGTGAGGCCTGAGGACCTGGACGACGCGGTGGAGCTGACCGCTGCCAAGGCCAATAACGAGCCCATCTACACCAAGTTCGCCGTGCAGTATGCTGCGAGCACCGGCAATGACAAGTGGACGCGAGAACAGGTAGGCGTAGCGTCAGGACGCAAATGTGATTTTTCACATCCGTATCCACATATATATATATATATGTTCATACGCTTACACGTCCCGGCACAACCCTACGAACAGGTGGCAGTGCTGTTCCCCGACGGGGGACTGGACGGCGCCTACAAGCTCGAGCTGTGGCGAGCGCTCCAGGGCCTCGACGACGATGCCTACACGTTCGACCTGCTCCAGGAGCGGCTACTGCCGGCGCTGGTCGCTGCGAGCGAGCTGCTCACGCTTGAGCAGCTCGCTTATGTGTGCGATGAGCCCCTGGACGCTGTCAAGGCGTTGGTGGACCGCATGCCCGGGCTGTTCCCGCGCGCCGCAGCACCGGGCGAGAGGCAAGAGACGCGATGGGCTATCGACGACGGCGGGAAGCGGGGTGACGCAATGACCGCTGCTAGCTGCATCGTGCGCCCGTTCCACAAGAGCGTCCTGGACTTTCTGAAGAGCGGGAGCGCCGGCGTCCGCCACGGCCGCACGCTGCGCGTCGACACCGCCGAGGGACACCTCCTGCTGGCGGCAGCCTGCTCCAGAGCCATCTGTGCGGGGGTTCGCGACGGCAGTGATCGCCTCGTGCCGACGCCCATCAACGGCTCGCGCCGCGGCTGTGGTGGTGGCGACGTCGGGAGCGGCAGTGCCGCGAGCTCGGTGCGACCCGGCACCTCAGGCCGCCCCAGCAGTCGTCCAAAGCAGCCGATGCAGCCGTACGCGGTCCTTTTCATGATCCCGCAGCTGTGCAAGGTCTTTCAGAAATCCAGCACCGTATCCCAGAAGAAGCAGGCCTCCGGCCTGCTGGATGGCGCCCTGAAGAACTGGGAGTTCCTAAGCAAGACGGTGGACAAGGGCTCGGTGCTCGACGCCATGCTGGCACTGGAGGGCATCGAGTCGAAGACCACGAAGGAGGACGGCTCGCTGTCTCCGTACACCATGGACGCGCTGAATTGGATGCGGCGGTGCAGCAGCACCATGGTACCGGGCAACATGGAGGTCGTCTCACACGACATGTGCCCCGCGGCAAGCGACAAGTACCAGGAGGCCAGCAAGCGACGTCCCGACCTGGTGCCCTCCACAGCCGTGCTCGGCTCCGACCCGAAGACGTACGACACGCTCGAGATCCGCCGTCTGGTGAGTGCGTGCGTGGCACACACATGCTTCTGCCCCCAAACACGATGAAGAACACACACACACACACACATCGGCTCCGACCCGAAGACGTACGACACGCTCGAGATCCGCCGTCTGGTGAGTGCGTGCGTGGCACACACATGCTTCTGCCCCCAAACACGATGAAGAACACGTTGACACACACACACACACACACACACACACACACCACACACCTCACTGTCGCAGACACGCCGACTCCGTCACCACCCTGGCGTTCAGTCCAGACGGCAAGACGCTGGCCACGGGGAGCGAGGACAAACCGCGCGTCTGTGGGACGTGGCGACGGGCAAGGAGCGCGCGGTGCTCACGGGCCACTCCACCGTCACCACCCTGGCGTTCAGTCCAGACGGCAAGACGCTGGCCACGGGGAGCGACGACCCACCGCGCGTCTGTGGGACGTGGCGACGGGCAAGGAGCGCGCGGTGCTCACGGGCCACTCCACTCCCGTGACGTCAACACCCTGGCGTTCAGTCCAGACGGCAAGACGCTGGCCACGGGGAGAAACGACGACACCGCGCGTCTGTGGGACGTGGCGACGGGCAAGGAGCGCGCGGTGCTCACGGGCCACTCCGAGTCCGTCAGGACCCTGGCGTTCAGTCCAGACGGCAAGACGCTGGCCACGGGGAGCGACGACGAGACCGCGCGTCTGTGGGACGTGGCGACGGGCAAGGAGCGCGCGGTGCTCACGGGCCACTCCCGTGGCGTCACCGCCCTGGCGTTCAGTCCAGACGGCAAGACGCTGGCCACGGGGAGCTACGACAAAACCGCGCGTCTGTGGGACGTGGCGACGGGCAAGGAGCGCGCGGTGCTCACGGGCCACTCCTATCACGTCACCACCCTGGCGTTCAGTCCAGACGGCAAGACGCTGGCCACGGGGAGCGACGACCAAACCGCGCGTCTGTGGGACGTGGCGACGGGGAAGGAGCGCGCGGTGCTCACGGGCCACTCCAGATTGGTCGGAAACGTCAGAACCCTGGCGTTCAGTCCAGACGGCAAGACGCTGGCCACGGGGAACGAGGACAAAACCGCGCGTCTGTGGGACGTGGCGACGGGCAAGGAGCGCGCGGTGCTCACGGGCCACTCCTGGTCCGTCAACACCCTGGCGTTCAGTCCAGACGGCAAGACGCTGGCCACGGGGAGCAACGACACCACCGCGCGTCTGTGGGACGTGGCGACGGGCAAGGAGCGCGCGGTGCTCACGGGCCACTCCGAGTGCGTCGACACCCTGGCGTTCAGTCCAGACGGCAAGACGCTGGCCACGGGGAGCTGGGACAACACCGCGCGTCTGTGGGACGTGGCGACGGGCAAGGAGCGCGCGGTGCTCACTGTCCACTCCTTGTTCGTCACCACCCTGGCGTTCAGTCCAGACGGCAAGACGCTGGCCACGGGGAGCCGGGACGAAACCGCGCGTCTGTGGGACGTGGCGACGGGCAAGGAGCGCGCGGTGCTCACGGGCCACTCCGAGCCCGTCCACACCCTGGCGTTCAGTCCAGACGGCAAGACGCTGGCCACGGTGAGCGAGGACACCACCGCGCGTCTGTGGGACGTGGCGACTGGCAAGGAGCGCGCGGTTCTCACGGGCCACTCCAAATGGATCCGCACCCTGGCGTTCAGTCCAGACGGCAAGACGCTGGCCACGGGGAGCAGCGAAAAAACCGCGCGTCTGTGGGACGTGGCGACGAGCAAGGAGCGCGCGGTGCTCACGGGCCACTCCGATTCCGTCAAAACCCTGGCGTTCAGTCCAGACGGCAAGACGCTGGCCACGGGGAGCCGGGACGACACCGCGCGTCTGTGGGACGTGGCGACGGGCAAGGAGCGCGCGGTGCTCACGGGCCACTCCTGTTCCGTCAACACCCTGGCGTTCAGTCCAGACGGCAAGACGCTGGCCACGGTGAGCGAGGACACCACCGCGCGTCTGTGGGACGTGGCGACTGGCAAGGAGCGCGCGGTTCTCACGGGCCACTCCGCTTGGATCCGCACCCTGGCGTTCAGTCCAGACGGCAAGACGCTGGCCACGGGGAGCCGGGACACCACCGCGCGTCTGTGGGACGTGGCGACGGGCAAGGAGCGCGCGGTGCTCACGGGCCACTCCAGTTGGGTCACCACCCTGGCGTTCAGTCCAGACGGCAAGACGCTGGCCACGGGGAGCGACGACAAAACCGCGCGTCTGTGGGAAGTGGCGACGGGCAAGGAGCGCGCCACTCACACGGGCCACTCCGCGCTGCGCTGATAGCTGTGCAGCGCTGATAGCTGTGCAGCGCTGATAGCTTCGCGTATGCGGCCGCTGCGAAAGGCGCGTTCGCGCCTTTCTTGCTGCGTCTTACGCGGCCTTGGGCGGCATGAGGAAGGAGTTACGGACATCCTCCTTGACCTGGTCAATGTCAGTACGCCTGAACGCGGCCAACGTCGCGACCGGCACGCGCGCGCGGTCGCGCGGACCGGCAGCTCCAAGGCAGCTCCTAGGCAGCCCCGGCACCTTCTAGGCAGCTCCGGCACCTTCTAGGCAGCTCCGGTACCTTCTAGGCAGCCCCGGCACGTTCTAGGCAGCCCCGGCACCTTCTAGGCAGCTCTGGCACCTTCTAGGCAGCTCTGGCACCTTCTAGGCAGCTCTGGCACCTTCTAGGCAGCTCCAGCACCTTTCGACCGTAGCGTTTGTCGGCCACTCGAGCAGCAGGCGCACGATGGCCTCGTTGCCGCAAGTAGCCGCACGATGGCCGCCTGGCCGCCTGTAAGCGCAAGCAACATCGCCTCCCCACCCTGGCAGTCGGCGGCTGGCGCGTGCGTCGGCCACTCGAGCAGCAGGCGCACCATGGCCGCCTGGCCGCCTCTAACCGCATGCAACAGCGCCACGCCGCCCCCGCAGTCGGCACGGGGCGCGTGAGTCGGCCACTCGAGCAGCAGGCGCACGATAGCCTCGTGGCCGCCTCTAACCGCATTCACCAGCGCCACGCCGCCCCCGCAGTCGGCACGGGGCGCGTGCGTCGGTCTCTGCAGCAGGTGGCGCACCAGCCCCTCGCTCCCCAGCCGAACTGCACCCACCAGCGCGGCCTCGCATGGTGACTCGACTTAAAGGGCTGGAAGTTGCCACACGTAGAGATGGGTGTAGTCATGTACCGCGGGTCGCTGCTGCTGACGCTCTCCAGCTACGGCTTCCTGGTCCTGGGGGGTCGGACGCTGTGTCTCGGGGCGACGCCGGCGTCGCTGCGAGACGGCGCCGCCATGCTCGCCGTGGGGTGCACCTCGTCGGCGTACCACACACCCGACCTGTTCTGGGAGGTGCTGCGCCTCCTCGTGGGGCTCCCTCGCTGGGCCACCCGAGCGCCGGAGCGCCGCGCGGTGCTGCTGAAGCTGGACACGATGCTCGTGCACGCCTGTGGCGGCTACCTGGCGCTCGTGCACCTCGACAGAGCCGCCGTGGTGGCGTCCGCGGTCTGCGCCCTGCTGCTCGGCTCGTTGAAGCCGCGCGCCCTATCGCTCGAGGGGCTCTCGCCGCCCTCCGCGTGCCCCTCCGCGTGCTCCTCCGCGTGCGCCTCCGCGTGCTCCTCCGCGCACGTTTCGGAGCTGCTCTGGACCTGCTACGTCGGCTGCGGCCAGCAGGGAGCGGCGGCGTACCACCTCCTCTGCGTGCACGCACCCGCGCTGTACGGCGTTTGGCTGATCTCGCTCCTGCACGCCCCGCGAGCCTGACACCCGACTTAACAAGCAAAGTACATCACCTTCTAGGCAGCTCCGGCACCTTCTAGGCAGCTCCGGCACCTTCTAGGCAGCTCCGGCACCTTCTAGGCAGCTCCGGTACCTTCTAGGCAGCTCCGGTACCTTCTAGGCAGCTCCGCACGTCTAAACTGCCCCCTCTTGCAAGCATCAGCCCCCCGGGCGACGCCCCGCGCCCCGACGAGCCCGACGGGCGCCTTCTTCGCCCCAATGTGATTGTCACATTGTCACATTGTCCTTGAACTCGACTGTCGCATTTGTCGCAAAAAATGCCTTGACGAGCTTGGCGTTGAGCACTTTGGCGTCGGTGAGGTCTCCCAGCCAAACCGTGTCGCTAGGGTCCCCGGTGACATCCACGTGCTTCTCCAGCCAGTCCGCGATCGCGATCGGGGATCGCGATCGGGCGATCCCCGTGATGTCGTTCTTCCAGTCGAGCATGGACGCTGGCAGCGTGGCGAACATGCCCTGGCGGTTGGGGAGGAAGCGCGCGACCAGCACGTCGGCCAGGGATGACATCCACGACGCGAATCGCACCGTGATGTCGTCGCGCAGGGTTCGACGACTCCCGTACTGGCACATCCGAAAGATGCGCTCCCGACAACGAAAACGTCGACCAGCTGGGGAAGCGTGTAACAGAGATTTGCTACGTCGAGGGTGAGAACCGTCGCCGGGACCCAGTGTACTCAACCAGCAAAGATGGCAGGATTACGGCTCATTGCGCAAAGCAATGCAATTAAAACAGCCAAGATGACGCTTCGCGTATGCGGCCGCTGCGAAAGGCGCGTGCGCGCCTTTCTTGCTGCGGCTTGCGCGGCCTTGGGCGGCATGAGGCACGAGTTACGGACTTCCTCCTTGACTTGGTCGATGTCAGTGCGCTTGCCCTGAACGCGGCCAACGTCGCGACCGGCACGCGCGCGCGGTCACACCACCACCGTGGTTCACACCATCCGCACAACGCCTGAGAGTGTCTTACCACACGAGCCCCCCTCCAGAGTCTCTCTCCCTCGCGTGGCTCAGTCCCATCACGTTGTGCAGGGTTCGAGATGCATTCGAACCCAGTGCAGTGACAGGGACAGTACCATCGGGGCAAAGGTCGCCATGGGGGGGGCAGCCTCGATCGATGCCTCCAGGCACGCGACGGCACTCCAGGCCTCGAGCCTTAGGAAGGACACCAATCCTGCGGATGCCGAGGGCGCGGAAGTCGAGCTCGAGGCCCAGCTGCAAGATATCCTCCAAAACATCAACAGTGGTGACCCTGCTTCCATCGAGCAGCAGTGTAGCAAGTTCAACACGGTGCGCGCGCGAGAGAGATGCGTGCGCAACAGCGTGCGCGCACCCTCCCTCCTCGCAGACGACCCTCCATGCACGTGCCTTGCTACTTTCTAACACCCACTTTTCCTACCACCGCCCCAGTTCATCAACCGGTACCCCGGTGTTGTGGATGGAGGCGCGCTCGTCGCGCAGGGCGTCATCGGCAGCCTGCCCTTCGGTGGGCTCATCGGTGCGCTCATCGGCATCGTCTCTCAGCAGGTCAAGGGCGCTGCCAAGGTCGATGGGGACGCTGCTGTCCTGTGGAAATTCAGCGTCACGGTCCAAGCGCAGCTCGTGCAGTTCACCAGCTTCAAGAGCGTCAAGGAAGCGCTGAAAACGGTGTGCTACATCTCCTCCGCTTTCCGCGCATACCCCGCCGCCGCACTCTGGGTCTTTCTCACGCGCCCCCACGCGCCCCCACGCAGGACACACCGGGGGTGCACAAGGTACTCCAACGGCTGTTCAACGTGTTCCGCGACGTCGCCAAGCACCTCGCGCTGGCCGCCGAGCTCCTGAGGGGACTGCGGTACGTGTGCGCGGGTTTGGAACAGCGGGGAGGGCAGGCAGCCTGTGGTCGGCTCCGCCACAGTAACCAATGCGCCTCGTATGCCTTGTGCGCCCGCAGGAAGCGCGGTTCCTTGGCCAAGTTCCTGTCCGTGGATGGCGTGGCGCACAGGCTGGAGGAGATCCGCGGCGGCATGGACCAGGCCGAATTGGAGCTGCACAGTGCCTTCCTGCAGTTGTTTGACGAACTCGTGGGCAGCATCCTGCATGGGCGCGCCGCAAATGTGTGGGCAGACATCAGTCGTTGGTGGTTCAAGAACTTCGGCGTGCAGGCCTCGGAGGCGCCCGTGTCCGAGTTCATCGCCCAAGTGGAGGCGGAAGTGGACAGGATCATGCGCCCGCCGCCCGGCGAGCGGCGCCCGGCCTTCATGAACGAGCTGGACAAGATGCTCAAGGGTCGGTTATCCGGGCTGCCAGCCGGGCGCTTCAGCAAGCACTCTTGCCTTGACCCGCTGCTCACCAGGATGCTCGGCGCCACCGTCCAGTACCCAGCGGACGTCGTGAAGCTGCAGAAGGAGGCCGTCGGGGTTGTGGACCGCCTGCAGGACGTCGTGGCGATGACGATGCCGTCGGACTGGGCGACGCTCCTGCACGTCTTGTGCGAGGGCGAGACGCGCAAGGGGGCGGCGGCGTTCCAGCAGGATTCGGAGACGGGCCTGACCGCCGTCGCCAAGGACCTTGCGGCCCGCTACCGCCAGCTGGCGAGCACCGAAGAAGTGATACGGTCATACCGCCAGCACGAGCTGCTCGAGCAGTACGTGGACGGCACTCGCCAGTGGCTCCTGGATGACGTGCGCGAGTGGGTCAGGGCGGTCCTGCTGCCTTCATCCACTGGCCCCAAGTCGCACATGTTCTTACTGCTGGCCGGCCCGGGCATGGGCAAGAGCGTGTTCAGCGCCGTCCTGGCGCAGCGGCTGCCGAAGATGGCGCCCGGCGCCAAGGTGGTGCGCCACTTCTTCAAGGTGGGCGAGGCGCGGTCCCAGGGCAAGGCCATGGTTCTGAGCCTGGCCTACCAGCTGGCGGAGCAGGTCGAGGGCATGGCGGACCAGCTCAAACGTGCCCTGGGTGAGTCCCCCAAGGACGCGGACCTCGTGAAAACGTTTGAAGCGTTCCTCCGCAAGCCGCTGGAGGAGCTGGGCCGGCGTCTGGGCGGCAAGCTGCCGCCGATCGTGGCGCTCGTGGACGCGCTGGACGAGGCGACTGACGGCTCAGGCGACTGGCGCGGGGTCATGGACCTGCTGCAGGTCCACTTTGCCCGGCTGCCCCCAAACGTCAAGGTGGTGCTGACCAGCCGGCTGAAGGCGGACGACGACAGCGACATAGAGGGCGCCTTCGATGTCACTCGACGTCAGGACAGTGCGTGTCGGCGTCTGCCTGTCGCGTGTGCAGGTACGTGAGGGGGGAGGGGTACACACACCCACGCACGCACGCGCACACACCGAGCCACTTACTGTGTGCAGATGGAGGGGCCAGCCGACCGCGCTGTTTTTTTCCCTATCCCATGCATACCCCCCACCCCCGACCCATGCAGCCGCCCACCGTGCGCGAGCGGACAGGGGCACCAGCGTCGGCGACACTAAGGGCGCCTTGGAAGTCTCGAAGCGGGACTTCCCCTCGTGGAAGGTGCGCCAGATACAGCTGGACGGCGATCACAACAAGGTCGACGTTCGCAAGATCCTGCTGTGCCGCCTGCGGCCCCACGTGAGGCCTGAGGACCTGGACGACGCGGTGGAGCTGACCGCTGCCAAGGCCAATAACGAGCCCATCTACACCAAGTTCGCCGTGCAGTATGCTGCGAGCACCGGCAATGACAAGTGGACGCGAGAACAGGTAGGCGTAGCGTCAGGACGCAAATGGGATTTTTCACCTGATTTTTCACCACATATATATATGTTCATACGCTTACACGTCCCGACACAACCCTACGAACAGGTGGCAGTGCTGTTCCCCGACGGGGGACTGGACGGCGCCTACAAGCTCGAGCTGTGGCGAGCGCTCCAGGGCCTCGACGACGATGCCTACACGTTCGACCTGCTCCAGGAGCGGCTACTGCCGGCGCTTCCCGGCCTCCACCTTCGCGATCCCCATCTGCCCGGGGACCCGTGCGTCCCGCCCCGACCACCCGGGATGCCCCACCCCGTGCCCCGTGGCCGGCGACCTGGGGACCGGCCCCCGGGTTGGCCATCCGGGTCTACTGCGATGGTGCGCCCATCCGCGGATGCCGTCCGATCCGCCATATGCCATCCGGACCCGGATCCACATGCCGGCGGATCACATCCAAGGTCCCGGATATGGGGATCTGGATGCCGCATGGGCGGATGGGGACGGTCCGACCATCCCACCGGATATCATGGAGATGCCGGCATCCCCATGGGGGCCCATGCGGACCTCCCCCATGGGACCCCCATGGCCCCATCCCATCCGGACCATCCCCCCCCGGGATGGGGATGCCATGGCGCCCGGAGGATCCTCCATGGACCGCCCCCATGCGGCGTCCCGGGGGGGACCCATCCCCCGCATCCCGCATGCGGACCGCATGCATGACCGCGATGGGGATGGGCGGGGATCACGGCATGCGGCCGGGTGCGGGGCCCGGTCGGGTCGACCCCGACCGGGACCCCGGCCGCGGGCCCGCGGCCCGGTCGGGTCCCGGTCGGGCCGCGGGCCGGGTGCGGATGGGCCGCATGCGATGGGGATGCGGGGATGGGTCCCGGGGGGGACCGCATGCGGCGTCGGGGATGCGTCCCTCCGGATCCCCCCCATGGCCTCCCCGGAGGATCCTCCATGGCGATCCCGCATCCCGGGCGAGGAAAGCGGGCCACAGCGCCTGGTCGGACACAGGAACGGCGACCCGTGCGGTCCACCCCCGGTGCGGGATGGGCACCCGACGGCGTCCCCGGGGAGCGCCATCCCGGCCATCACCGGCGTCCCGGGATGCATGGGGATGGGCCGTCCCGCCATCCGGAACGGCGGACGGCATGGTGGACCACCATCCATTGGATCGGCGGACCACCATCGGTCATGCGCCGGCATGTGGATCCGCCCAGCCATCATGGTGCCGGCATGATCCGCCGATCTGGATGCCGGATGGGCGGATGGTCGGGCGGCATGTCGGGATCGGGGACCGTCCCCATCCGGCATCATGGTCGGATCATCGCGGCCGGCATGACCATGGTCATGGCATATGCCATCCCCATGGTGGGATCCGCCGCATGGGACCATGGGATCCCCATCCGGATGGGCCGCCATGGGGATGGGGAGGTCCCATGGGGATGGGTCCGGGGGCCGCGGATATCATGGATCTCCGACCATCTCCCGGCATGATCCGGTATATCGGGTATGCCGGGATATGGTCGCCGTCCGGGATGGATGCGGTCATGGATGCGTCCCCACAACCGGAGGTCACGGCCGGGGTGGGTGGCGGGGTGCCGGCGGGATGGGTGACGGGGATCTCCGGGATGGGGACCATGCGTCTCCCGTTCGCGGCCTCGCCACCGTCCTTCTTCACCTTGGCGTCCACAGCATCCTTGTGCTCGTCACACTTGGAGTGCTTGGTGAGGTCGTTGAGGGAGTACACCCTGGCATTGCCAGCAGCGTACGACTTGTTGCTGTTGGCGCCGTAGATCTCGCGGCAGACGGAGCAGCCGACGAGCACGGCGCCGTTGGTGGCGAGTTGACGGCGGTGGCGATGAAGATGAAGGGGAACGTCTTGATCCACGAGTTCTGCGCCTCGGAAGATGGCGGCTTCTTCTTGACGCTGGAGGCGATGGGGGTGGCGTCGATCGTGGGGCCATCAGCCGCGGGGGTGGCCGTGGGGGTTGCCGGAGGGACGTCCTCGTGAGGCGGGTGCTCGGGGGCCTGGGCGGGCGCGGCCGGGGCAGCGGCGGCGTGCTTGGCCTTCTTGAGCTGCTTCGCCTCTGCAGTGGTAGTGAGGGGGATGGGGCGGGCTTTAGAAAGAGGCGGGGCAGGGGGGGCTTTGGAAAGAGGCGCAGTAGGGCAGGGCAGGGCAGGGCTGGACCCAGGCTTGAGGCGGGCTGGGTGGAGGCTGGCTTGAGGTAGTCTGGGTGGGGGCTAGAGGCTGGGTGAGGGAGGCTGCAGGAGGAGGGAGGGCGTGGAGGGGGGGAGGGGCATTTCGATTTTGAATCCCCCCATGCACCATGCGCGCACCCCCCATGCCCATGTGACACTCACGTGACGCAGCCTTCAGGTTGCTGGCCTTCATGAGGTCAAACGCGTTGCGCTTCTTGGGCTCCTCGGCCGGCGGGGGCACGAGCTCGACGTCGTCGTCGACCAGCATGGGGGACGCGGGGTTGTCGTCGGGCGCACGCACGGGCGGTGGCCCGTCGGGCAGAACAGGAGAGGCCATGAGCCGATCCAGTAGCTCAAATACCCCAAGCCGATGAGTCCGATCGGTTTGTGGTCATCGGCTTCGCCGATGACAGGCCCTCCGGGCCCTCACACTCGTCGGTTTTCCCGATCCCACCCCAAAACACTCATCGGTTTTGCGCCCTTCGGGCGCCCTGTTCATCGGAATCCGATCTGCGGGTTCACCCCTGGCACACACACACACACACACGTACACACACTCGCACGCACACACACACACACACGCACAACGCCAGGTTGAGATGGACCTTTGCATCGAGGTCTCAAACGCGGAGCGCCTGCGGCACATGCTCTCTCTTCACAAGAACACTTAGAAACGCACATAAATACACATGCACACACACACTGCACACACACTTCCCCCAAAAGGTTGAGATGGACTTCTGCATCGAGGTCTCAAACGCGGAGCACCTGCGGCACGTGCTGGCACGCGGGAACAAGGGCTACCTTTGTGCAGTCCCAACGATGCACTTTGCGATGTGCACGCGGCGCGTGATTGTGATGGAGTGGGTGCAGGTGGGTCGTGTTGTGAGGGGATGTAGCAGGGCGTTTAGGTGTCGTGTAGGGTGTAGAGGGCAACTAGGGTATGGGGTTTAGGGCACACACAGGGCTGCCTGTGTGTGGTGCCGACGGTGCACTTTGCGATGTGCACGCGGCGTGTGATTGTGATGGAGTGGGTGCAGGTGGATCGTGTTTGAAGGCACAGCAGGGCGTTTGGGTGTAGTGTAGGGTTTAGAAGGGGAGTAGGTAAACACACAAGGGTACAGGGCTGAGGGCACACACAAGGGCTGCCTGTGTGCGGCGCCGACGATGCACTTTGCGTTGTGCACGCGGCGTGTGATTGTCATGGAGTGGGTGCAAGCAGGCCGTGTTGAGGGCGCAAGTAGGGCATTGGGGGTTAGTAGGGGGTTAGGGACTAAAAGCGCACATACAGGCTTTCTGTGAGCAGTCCCAAAGATGCACGCAGCCACATGCTGCCACGCTGAACGTGATTGTGATGAACGTGATTCTGATGGCGTGGGTGCACATGGGTCGTGCTGAGGGTTAAGTACAGGGTGGTAAGGGTTTAGTTAGGGCACACACGGGGGCTAACTTTGTGCGGTGCCGACGATGCACGCTGTCATGTGCACGTGGCGCGTGATCGTTGTGGATTGGGTGGAGCTGGGTGGTGTTGCGAGGGGGGGTAGCAGGGCGTTGGGGTTTAGTGTAGGATTTTAGAAGGGGAGTAGCACACACAGGGGCTACTCCCCTGTGCCGATGATCATGCATGATTGCCATGTGAACGCGACGCGTGATTGTGATTGTGCTGGAGTGGGTGCAGGTGGGCCGTGCTGAGGGTGCAAGGGTTTAGTAGAGGGTTGGGGTTTAGAGTGGCAGTAGGGTATAGGGTTTAGGGCACACACACAGGGGCTGCCTTCGTGCGGTGCTGATGATGCACGCTGCCATGTGCACGCTGCGCGTGATTATGATGGAGTGGGTGCAGGTGGGTCGTCTTGAGGATGCAAGGTTTTAGTAGGGGGGTGGGGGTTAGAGAGGCAGTAGGGTATGTGGTTTAGGGCACACACAAGGGCTATTTATGTGCGGTCCCAACGATGCACTCCGCGATGTGCACGCGACGCGTGATTGTGATGGAGTGGGTGCAGGTGGGTCGTCTTGAGGATGCACGTGTTTAGTAGGGGGGGGGGGGGTTTGTGAAGGGTTTAGAAAGAGAGTAGGGCACACACAAGGGCTACCTGTGTGCGGCGCCAATGGTGCACTTCACGATGTGCACGCGGCGCGTGATCGTGATAGCGTGGGTGCAGGTGATTCGGTCGTGATGAGGGTTTAGTATAGGGTGGTAAGGGTTAAGTTAGGGTAGACACAGGGGCTGCCTGTGTGCGGTGCTGATGATGCACTTTGCAATGTGCACGTGGCGCGTGATCGTGATGGAGTGGGTGCAAGTAGGCCGTGTTGAGGGTGCAGCAGGGCGTTGGGGTTTATTAGAGTGGTAGGGACTTGAAGCGCACACACAGGCTTTCTGTGAGCAGTCTCAAAGATGCACGCAGCCACATGCTGCCGCGCGGCGCGTGATTGTGATGGCGTGGGTGCAGGTGGGTCGTGCTGAGGGTAAAGTGTCTACAGGATGTGTATGCTTTGATCCGTCCCTCCCATGGTGCAACGCGGCATCAGGATTATGGACACGACCGAGATCTATCCCCCACCTCTTTGTCCACAGCCTCCCTCCCGTCATGCCCCATTCCTCCGCATCCTCACGTGCCCTGATCCCATTCCTCCTCATCGTCACATGCTCTGATCCCTCCCACCTGCCTCCCACCCCTGATGCAAAACAGGGCATCAAGATCACAGACACCGCCGAGCTCCACCTCTTTGTCCACCTCTTTGTCCACCTCTTTGTCCACATGCCCCCCTCCTCCCAATCCTCCTCATACTAACGTGCTCTGACCCCTCCCTCCCTTGATGCAAACAGGGCATCGAGATCACAGACACCGCCGACCTCCCTCCCTCTCTGCCACACCTCTTTGCCCTCGCCCACACGTCCCCCTCCTTGTCACCCTCATGTGCTCTGCCCC
This sequence comes from Chlamydomonas sp. UWO 241, assembly GCA_016618255.1. Classification (NCBI taxonomy): domain Eukaryota; kingdom Viridiplantae; phylum Chlorophyta; class Chlorophyceae; order Chlamydomonadales; family Chlamydomonadaceae; genus Chlamydomonas; species Chlamydomonas priscui. Next base: position 59,464 of record VFSX01000673.1, read on the forward strand.
CTCCCACCTCTGGTGCAAGCAGTGCATCAAGGTCACGGATCTCGCCAAGCTCCAACTCTTTGTCCTCGTCCACATGCCCCCCTCCTCCCCATCCTCCTCATACTTACGCGCTCTGATCCCTCCCTCCCCTGATTCAACAGGGCATCAAGATCACAGACACCGCCGACCTCCCTCCCGCTCTGTCTCACCTCTTTGCCCTCATCCACACGTCCCCCTTCTCCTCATCTTCATGTGCTCTGACCCCTCCCACCTCTGATGCAAACAGGGCATCAAGATCACAGACACCGCCGAGCTGCGGCGCCACAGTGTGAGCCCGCACTCAGTCGGCATGGCGCTGGTGAGCGACGTGTGTGCGTGTGTGCACGTGTGCGTGCGTGCGTGTGCATGCGTGCATGCGTGCATGCGTGCGTGCATGCGTGCGTGCATGTGTGCGTGCGTGCGCGCGCGCATACGCGCACACATTATATTGCCAACCGTATATGCTCCAACAGCCCCCTCCCACACACACCCACACCCACACACACCCCCACACACGCAGGCACTAACACCACACATCACCACAGCGCACCACACACACTCACACCATTAGGAGCGTTAAGTCATGTGTCATGCTGAGGAGTCGCTGCCAGAATCCAAATCTTACCCCGCAACTTTTGCCCCGAGATGCCCGTCTCACCCCAAAGCGGGCGTCTGCGCGGTCTGTGGGCACTCATGTAACCACTCGAACTGCAGGACTGGTCACTCATGTAACCACTCAAACTGCGGTACTGGCCACCATGTACTGGTCACTCATGTAACCACTCGAACTGCATTACAGGTCAACATGTACTGGTCACTCATGTAACCACTCGAACTGCAGTACTGGTCACCCATGTAACCACTCAAACTGCAGTACTGGTCACTCATGTAACCACTCAGACTGCAGTACTGACCACCACTCTTTCGAAACTCTGCGTCGTCACTCATTGTCTTACAGGTTCTACACGTACGCGCCCGGAGGACCCCGGGGCTTGAGTTGTACGGCCTAGACTACACGTCTAGGGGGGCTCACATGGGAGCGCTGAAAGGCCACGCTGTGCGCCAGCTTACCTGTGGTCACTCATGGTCACGCACTCTAGCACTCATGGTCACTCATGGTTACTCATGACACTCATGGTCACTCATGGTCACTCATGGTCACTCATGATCACTCATGGTCACTCATGGCACTCATGGCACTCACTCTGGCACTGACCGCTGGTCAGACGCATGGCACCAATGATCACCACCCTCCCGAGCCAAGCCAAACGTGCTGTGCGTGCTTTGCAGGTGCGCGCGTTTGCAGAGATGTCGTTCGTTGATGGCTACGTGCACGCCGACCCTCACCCAGGAAACCTGATGGTAGGTTAAGTTGGGGGCGCGGCGCATGCACGCACGCGCATATGCACGCACGCATGCACGCACGCACGCACGCACACACACATGCACACACACACACACACACGCACACACAAACACACGCATGCGAGTCCTTACCCAGGAAACGGTGTGGGTAGTTTTTCTTGGCGGTTCATCACAACGGGGGGACTGTGCGGGGGGGGGGGGTTGCGCCTCGCTAGCTGTAGCTTTGTGGTCTTGTGTTCCAACTCAGGTTCTAGGTGCTCCCGTGGTGTTATGCCTTCAATGACGAACCATACATCCCTCAACCCTCGCTAGCTGTAGCTTTGGGGCCTTGTGCTTCTACTCTAGGCGATCCCGTTGCGTTATGCGTTCAACGACGAACCCTTAAACCCTCAACCCACGCATGCACATGGCGTCTTGCTGTGCAGGTACGGCCAAAGGGCCGGCGCTCGCTGCTCCAGTGGCTGTTTAGGGGATCGCGGCGACGGTTCGAGGTGAGCTGCACAGTTATCCAGGCACACACGAACAAACGCATCCAAACGAACACCGGCCTCTTCTCTAGGGTGCGCAAGCACAGGTCTTGTACGCCACCTTAAGCATCCTTCAGACTGTGAAATCGACTTGGGTACAAACACCGCTATCCACTTAAAAAAATGATGGGGGGGGGGGACCAGCTGTGGGCTATCCTTTGCTAGCCTGCTATCCCCTGCGGGGCGCTATCCTATCTCTCTATCTCTCTGTCTCTCTGTCTCTCCCTCACACACTGTGTTCTCTTGCTCTCTGTCCCTGTGTCTCTCTCTGTCTCTTTTTCACTCGCACACGCACTCTCTCTTCATATTTCTGAAGGTGGTGCTCCTCGACCACGGAACTTACCTGGACCTGGGCCCCGAGATGCGCGAGCTCTTCTGCCAGCTCTGGTGTGCGTTTGCCGCATGCGACAAGAAGGCACAGGCAAGGCGCAGAGAGAGCTTGTTAAGCCCACACCAAGGGCTCCGTGCTGGAGGGTTCAGGTTGTGTGTGTGTGTGTGTTTGCTTGGTGCCACAAGAATGCGCAGACGCGGGCTTGCAAACGCGGGCTCGGTTTTCCCCACGCAAACCAGCACTAAATTTCAGTACTGCCCTCTCACATCGTGGCACTACACACACACACACATACACACACACACACACACACAAGCTGCACACAGCAGTTGCTCTGCCCCCACGCTCGCTCCACCCACCCACCCTCGCAGACAGAGCTCAGCACGGCCATCGCCGGTGGCAACGAGCGCACCGGGCGCGTGCTGCCAGTGCTGCTCACGCACACGGCCAAGTCAAGAAAGGTGGGACTTGGGGAGTTCCTAGGAGTGAGAATGCATGCGCGTGCATGCGCACGCGTCCAGGGTCTAGGGTCTAGGGTCGTGTGCATGCGAGCGCACCAAGCGCGTGCTGCCAGTGCTGCTCACGCACACAGCAAAGTCAAGACAGGTGGAGCTTGGGGAGTTCTTAGGAGTGTGAAGGTCTAGGGTCTAGGGTCTAGGGTCTAGGGTCTAGGGTCGTGTGCATGCGAGCGCACTAAGCATGTGCTGCAAGTGCGGCTCACGCACACGGCTCATTCAAGACAGGTACGTCGGTCTATGGGCTTCCGTCCTGCTCCCGACCGAACGGAAGGATAGGAGCCCCCACGAGGGAGGTGGCGGCGGCGCAGCAATCAGTCGGCGCCTAAACGCTTTTCAGATTTTGCAACGATGCTGTCAACCCACAGGAATACACGACACTCACCGCCACCCCTCGGGCTCACTCCCGCAGGAGGAAGAAACAGCGCAGCGCTCAGTCGGTCGGTTTGAAAGGCTACCCAGACCTTGCGTCCATCCTGTCGATGGTATCTAGCGTGCATCCAGCACCCCACTGAATTTTAATGACCACCACCTCTTGGTCTCACTGCTGTAGGAGGAAGTGGAAGCGCAGCGCTCTGTCGGCGTCAATGGCTTCTCAGACTTTGCGTCCAGCCTGTCGATGATACTCAAATACACCCCCACCCCGAACGTATTTCCGCAGGAGGAGGAGGCAGCGCAGCGCTCTGTCGGCGTCAAGGGCTTTTCAGACTTTGCTTCGATCCTGTCGATGGCCCCGCACGACGTGGTGGAGCTGCTGCGCATCAACGCGGTTGTCAAGGCCACGAGCAACAAGCTCGGCGTGAACATGTGAGGACACACACACACACACACACACACACATGGGGGGGCGGGAGAGGTGGGAGGGAAAGAGGGCGTGTGCGTGTGCATTGAGCTGCTGCGCATCAACCGCCGGCCCAGCATCCCCGACGTTTCAACCCAACCGACTGAGCGTCCCACTCCACCTCCCCCCCGGCTGCCCTAGGACTTCCTTTGTCCACGCCTTCGCAGGGCCCTGGGTGTGCACGCGTGCAGCCTGTCCCCCCCCTACACAAACACACACATCTGCCACCCGTTTCCGCCCCACCCCGTGCCCCCTGCTGCCTGCTGACAGTTGTCCACGCCTTCGCAGGGCCCTGGGTGTGCACGCGTGCAGCCTGTCCCCCCCCTACACAAACACACACATCTGCCACCCGTTTCCGCCCCACCCCGTGCCCCCTGCTGCCTGCTGACAGGGCCAACATGCCGACTACTGACAGGAACCTGGGAGCGTACGTGTCACAGGCTAAACCCTGTGACCTCACCTCCCCCCCCCCCCCTGGCTGGCCCTAGCACTTCCTGAATCCACGCCTCAGGGTCCTTCACAGGGCGCTGGGAGCGCACGTGTAAAATGTGTAACCTCCCCCCCACTGCCTGCATGCTCACCTCCCCCCCCCCCCCTGGCTGGCCCTAGCACTTCCTGAATCCACGCCTCAGGGTCCTTCACAGGGCGCTGGGAGCGCACGTGTAAAATGTGTAACCTCCCCCCCACTGCCTGCATGCTGACCACCGCATGACTGGGCACATGCCCCCCCCCCC